>JAPSGF010000005.1:4203406-4244600 GCA_035772895.1 Perdix hodgsoniae
GAAGAGAAGACGACATTATTTACTCTTACATAGACTGTAATCTAATCCTAAACAAAACATTTTGTTATGATCACAACCTGAAGGCAGAATTTTGTCTTTTTGACGAAGCAGTTCTACTATCCTAAGTTATTTCACTCCCTACTACATGCCAATTTGAACAAAGAAATTTATTTATGTTCACGGTTATTCCAACTATTCTTTGTTATTCCTTCAATCGTTAGCAGGGTTTGTTGTGAAAGGACAAGGGGAAATGGTTTCAAATTAAAAAGACAGAAGATTCAGATTGGATATAAGAAAAAAGTTTTTGACAAAGAGGCTAGTGAGGCACTGAAAAGGTTGTCCAGAGAGGTGGTGAACACTATTCACCCATTCCTGGAGACACTCAAGGTCAATCTGGACAAGGCTCTGAGTACCTGATGGAGCTGTAGGTGTCCCTGTTTATTGCAGGGGATTGGACGAGGTAACCTGTTAAGAGTCCCTTCCAACTCAGACAGATGATTCCATGACTATGTACTGCAACATGCTGAAGAATATGTCCTGGATCTCTGGTGTGGATTTTTGTTTAAAGGATCAGAAAAGCACCTCAGACAGATATCATTCCAGCTCACACTGCTCTGAATCATAACAGATCCCTGGTGTCTCTGCACCAACGGGGGACTGAGACAGAGCTGAAGCATAAATTCAGAGACATGCAGAATCTGTACACACCAGAGGAAAGCAACAAGTAGGATTTAGCCTGGGAAATAAATAAATAAATAAATAAATAATCACTGTTTTTAATGAATACTATCTACATACTTAATGGCAAGGCCTGGATCTGAAAATCTACTAGTCATATGTATTTATTTCCTAGTGCCAACAGGTCTTTGCATTGTGTTAATCATTAATTCTAATGATCTTGCCCAGAAGGAACTGAAGAGGATAACACAAAGCAGAGATCCACACACACCTCATCTCCATTCCCTACCACCTCATGCTCCTTTCTTCAATGTTTGGAGGACTGTCTGGGGATAAAGACAGGGAAAACATGAAAGGGAAAGGAGAAAATTCCCCATTCAGACAGTGAAGAACATGTAATCAGCTAAATCCGTCTCATGTAACTACGCTTTAATTGAGATCTTTCTCCTGCATCCAGGTGCCTGTTTTGCTTTTAAAGATTTACTAATAAACCAAATCTTAGGGAAAGCATAACTGCTAGATTCTCTCAAACTCCTTGTGAAAGATCAGGGTCAGGTGATGTGAGGTGGCTTTTCATGGGCCATTTAACAAGTCCAAACAGTCTTTAACATTAACAAATCTATGATTTCCTATGCTTTTTCAAACAAGATCATCTTGAAAGAAAATGCAAGAGAAACACCAAGTGATTGTACACAAATTGCATTATATGTGAGAATCGGCCCTGGGCTCAGAGCTGCACCTTTGTCAAGAAGGGGCAGCCGCTCAGCAGCTTGACAGGTCACACTTCGGGCAGTAGGGATGAAATATTAAAAGTTCTAATTAATGCTCAGCATCGACAGCTCAGCTGTCTTCACAGGGCACTCAGTTACCAGCCCATCTGATGTAGCTCAGTCTGACTTAATTAAAGGGCTCTCACAGCTGTATGGCAATCCTCAACGTGGGTAACAAAGAAAAAAAAAAATTGTTCCTTACTGTTTGTCATCTCAGATAAAACACAGCACTAAAAATGTATGTGCAAACAGAAATACACAAGATAAAATACAAGTAAAGGTGCAGCAATGGATAATTATGCTGGACTCTGAGACTTTGCTAAGTGGCTTGGTGAAAAAAATATTTTTTTACAGGAAGAGACAGGAGGAAAACATCTGTTACACATAGTTTAGTGACAATTTACATCTTACATTATTAATAAGGAAGGTTTTCTGCACTCTAGTCTCCTGAACATGGATATTGCTAGTCTGACTTATTTCAAAGTTAGATAGGATAACCCATGGCCAATGAAAAGAATATGTACAATTCCCCAGGTGGTGCCTTTGATGACCCTGCTAACATCATGAAGAACAGGAAAAGTGTAAAAAAGAAAATTCATTTCTACATTGATTAAACTGACAGTAATAAAAAAAATAAAAATAAAGAACACTCACAACTAATCAACCAACCAAATAAAAAAAAAGAAACATTAAATGAGATGTGCAGAACTAGGAAATAATACTGTAGTACATACATAATTGTTAGCATGCACTTCTCTATTACAGAATCATAGAATCCTTGGAGTTGAAAGGGACTTTTAGAGGTTGTCTGGTCCAACCCCCTGCAATGAACAGGGACACCTACAGCTCCATCAGGTGCTCAGAGCCCCATCCAGCCTGACCTTGAACGTCTCCAGGGACGGGGCATCCACCACCTCTATGGGGAACCTGTGCCAGTACCTCACCACCCCCACTGTAAAAGACATTTTCTTTACACCCAGCCTAAATCTACCTAGTTTATTATCATGAACAAATCTTTTTTCAGATAAAATAGTACTCAATAATCTCATGTTACTAATACAACATCTTTAAAAAATACTCCAAATTGCAAAAACACTCAATTAAAAAAGATCTTATTTCTCCATCTCACAAGGTTTTCCTCCCATTCACCACCTTTCAAATAAGTTATCTCAATAATTCACACATCATCAACCGCCTTATATACACTAACCTTTCTGAAGATGGAATTGTTAGGGTGATGTCTTGTATGGTTTAGCAATGTAAGTAACTGACATTTTCTGTATGAAAGTTCACAGAAGGGCACATTAAATGACACCCTGCAAATGCAGTCTAAGTCTATGAACTATATGTTTTGTTTAACAAAAAAGTAATTTAAAAAAGGAACAGGATGAGATACATACATCATAAGGCACAGATAAATACTGTGCAACTTATCCACCAAGGGGCAGATTGATTTGAATGTCTGTCCAAAGGGCAGAAAGAATAGAATTATATTTATGACAAAACATTTCTTGAGGATATATTTTCTTAATCTTAAAGGGAAATATGCTCAAAGAAATTCTTCAGGAATGCAAAACGTAAAAAAATATCTTCTTCCCTCAATTTCATTTGACCTTTTTTTTTTAAAAAAAAAAAAATCAGATATTAATTCACGTTTGCTACCACCCAAATTTGGTGGACCATGATTCCACCTACATTATTTACTGTGGCTGTATGAGATAGTGGCAATACTCTCTCAAAAATTTAAAAACAAAACAAAACAAAAACCCAAAAAACAAGTACCAGGCTGTCCCTCATCAACATTGTCCTAGGGCTACCAAAAATAAAATGATTTCATACTTTAACTTACTGTGTGAAGGAATAGAAGTTTAGCTTTTTCTACCAGGAGTTGTTTAGATGCTTTGCAAAGTGCATGCACTTGCCTTCTATCAACCTGCTACTTGGTAAATTGCACACATTCATGTAAGCCCCCATCTCACAAAGAGCACTGTGGGCTGTGAGTCTGTACACCTCCATTTACCTCTGCCTTGAGAAAAATCCATCTGACAATGAAACTTGAGGGCTGTACCAGTCATGAGGAGTGGATTGCATTGCAAAAGTTCCTGGGTTGGAGCTGGGTAAGCAATACAGCTGTGTCCTCAACAGACTGTTCTGCACAGTCCTATGCTAACAAAGCTTTATTTTTTCCAGTCTGTGAGCTGAGCTGGTGTATCCGAGTAGTGCTGCACTGTGAGGAGGATATCTTAGCAGGCTTCAAGCTAGCTGAAGGGGAAATCTCTGTTCTACAAGTCTCTGCATGCTGTACACATGAAGTTACATATATAAGTTCATTCTTATGCCTGTCTGAAAATAATAAATAAAGCCAAAGAAAAAATTCTTCCAAGCAGTAGTGGAGCAAAAGTATTTTCCACCAACTTATAACAGCCTTTGCACTTACAGTAGACAGTAATGTCACGTCATGCAAGAAACCACTGCATAAAAAAAAACACCCAAACCCAACAACTTGGAAGATTAATTTGTAACCCAGAAAGCAGTAAAGAGGCCAAACCAGTGCCTTCTGCAGCAATGGGATGCTCTCAGGCCTGTGGTCTTTTGACAGATTCGCAGGCCTAAGGCAACAGAGATGGTTAGTCATCTCATAAAGCCTATTATTTCACTAATAATTTTCTGTAACTATCTCATATTTTCTTCCTGAGAATTACAACAGCTTTGAAACCATTTAAGAACTACATCAGAGAAGTAAAGATGGCAAAGATTTTTAATTAACATCCTGTAGTTTGCAGTGTCAAAAGCTTGATCAAGCAAAAGGGCTCCTCAGAGCTTCCTTTGATCAAAGCTAGTGATGACTTTGCTTCCTAATTCTGGTTGTGGAACTGCAGCATAACAGGATTGTCTGGAGGTCTGCCTGTATATCATTCACTAATCTACACTGCTGTAATTTCTGGTGGCAGAGATTTGATTGTGAGCAGCATATTCTACCATTTTTAAACAAAATCACCTCTAAAATAAAGAAGAAAGAGAAGATAACTATGTTGATTTCTTTCATGTATAAGTAACTATTTAAAAAATTCACTTTTAAGTCTCAAATGTTCTCAGACACCCTTGGTCTCCTTTGAGATGTTCTTAGCTACACAGACTTCCCTGCATAAATAATTCTTATCGTTAGTAGCCATTCCTTTTTCTGCTGAGGAACGTGCTAGCTGTTTGTTTTCTCTGTTTCTGACATCTCCATCCATCATGATCTGAATAAGATTCAACAAGGCCAAGTGCAAGGTGTTGCCCATGGGTCGAGATGATCCCAGATATGCATACTGACTGGGAGAACTCATCGAGAGTAGCCCTATGGAGAAGGACTTTTGGGTCCTGGTGGACGAAAAGCTAGATGTGAGCCAGCAGTGTGCTCTTGGAGACCAGTAGGCCAACTGCATCCTGGATAGCATCAAAAGAGAGGTGGCTAGCAGAACAAGGGTGGTAGGCGACTGTTCCCCTCTGTTTTGCCATCATGAGTCCCTACCTCAAGTACTGTGTCCAGGTCTGGAGCCCGCAGCACAAGAAAGATGTGGAACTTATAGAGCGGGTTCAGAGGAGGGCCACAAAGATCAAGCTGGGCTTGTTTAGCTTGGAGAAGAGAAGGCTCTGGGAAACACCACTGCAGCCTTTCAGTGTTCGAGGGAAGCTTGTAAGCAGGAGAGGGTCCGAATTTCAAATGCTCTGATAGTGGTAGGACAATGGGGAATGGCTTTAACTTTGAACATGGGAGATTTAGATCAGAGTTTTGTAGGAGTTTGTTTTTTTTTTTTACTTAGAGGATGGTGAGTTGATGGTACAGGCTTCCCAGAGAAGCTGTGGATGTCCCCATCCCTGGAGGTGTTCAAGGCCAAGTTGGCCTTGGGCATTGGGCAGCCTGACCTGGTGGGGGGCAACCCTGCTCACAGCAGGGAAGCGGTAAGTAGATCATCTTTAAAGGTCCTTCCAACCCAAGTCATTGCATGATTCTAGGATTCCACTGGATAGAATAACATTTCTTAAACAACACCTTTGGTGTAGAAAGAGTGTGTGTCAGCAGGCTGACCAGTATACTTGTTTGACCATGCTCCATATGTCCATTCCACTGCAGTCTGTCCTGCCTCCCCAGTAAATTCCAGTTCTAACTGTTCTCCTAGGTGAGAGGATGTCTGCTGTGCGTCTGTGTGTGCCTATGGTGATCTGAAAGCCAAGAGCCAGAGTTGGACCATGAGTCCTGTGATGCACATGGCACATGCTCTCCCTCGCCTCTGACTTGATGTGGGGACAGAAAGCAGAGACAACTTCACCACTGTCAGGCTACCAGATTAGTCTGCTCCCTCACGTTAATAACAGGAACCAATGAAGTGACAATCAGCCAGGATGATAGAAATTGTGCAGAATGGTGATGAGTGCTGATAGATATACTTGGGTTTGTCAGCCTCCCTCGTCTGAGAACAGTTTGCTCATATGTCAATAAGCCTGTTACTTAAGGTTTCAGTGAAAGATGTTTAAACACATTTTCTCTAGGCATATGCTGGTATATTGAGCTAACTCATTATCTAAAAATGATTTACATAGAAACACGAAAATCTTCATCTGCCAAAAGTTGAGCACATTAACACTAATCCAACGTATTATAACTTCAACATATGAGCATAGAGACTACCTTTATCCAAAGAAATATAAATGAACAGAGATCTGCAGGATTCAATCAATCCCTGTAACAATCCCTCCAAAAGCAACTGACCACTTGCTGCATGACTGCTTGAGGGTATTTATCATCTAATTTGAAAAAAAAAGTTGCATTGTCCTGATATTTATATACAAACACACTCACACAGATGTTAAATAAAACAAGATTTAAAGTTTTGTGAACTCTACCTTCTCGTTTAATTACTGTAATCTAAGATTAAATATGGGATACTTTTTAATTTGTATGACCTCCACTACCTTCTTAATTACAGAAACAAGAGCAGCAAACACACAGTATTCAGCAAAATAAAGAATTAATTTTGAAAAGGTGGTGAATCTGAAAAAGAAGGAAATCATTCAGCTTTTGAGATTTTAAAACTATCAATGTTTTAGTAATTATTAGATAATTACTAGAAAGTAATGAATCGGCCTTATAAAAAGCCCCAGACCTGACACACATCATTTATAAATACCATTTCTATAGCTTTTGCACCTTCCAATTATTGTACAAACAATTAATCTATACAAGACAAACGCGTGATAAGGGATTAGGAGTTCTATGTTAGTCACAGAATTGCCACCAAGCCATTGTATTCAAACCTAGAAATTGTAGGTACAGGCAGATGTTAGCTCTAAGACTTGAAAAGCGTGGTACTGGCACTACTTCACTTGCTAAATTATTAAGCTAAGAAATTAAGTTGCAGGTCATTTTAGATCACTGAAGTCTGTATTTATGGTGCAAAGAGCCTGTGTGTAATTTTGCTAGGCTTTCTAGTCATGATTCCCTCAAAGGCATGGATACTAAACTTCCCCACAAAAATCTGAAATACACACCAGACACATTCAGATGTTGAATTTAGTGTCTAATTTTATATATTTAGACAGCTGTAAATTCACATATTTGCATATTATAACACATTCATAATGTGTGTATATATATTTATTTATGTATTTCAAGTTATATATAACTTGGAAATTCCCTTTTCTCTCCACTGTTCTAAAAGGAGCTTAGGCTGACTAGAACTAACACAAACATTGGTATTTTGCTAAATGAATTCTCCATTTATTGTGAGCTTTTATTTGTTGTTTTGCTTTGTTATAAGAGGACTTTAATGTTTCTGTTTAACTGAAAAGATCCACGGAGGGGAAAATGATCAAACAGACGGAGTACTCACTTGAGGTTTAACTTTAAGTCTGCATTCTACCAAAAAAAAATCCTCCATGACCTTAGAAAAGCTATCTAATCATTCTGTGAAATAGGGATATTAGTTCTACCCTACTTTCTAAGTGCCTTAAGTAAATAAGTACATCAATGTTTTGTGAAATTCAGACGTTAACTCTAATGGCTGTAGTATAGGTACGCCAAAAGGCAGGAAATTCTGTAGCTTCAGGGTGGTACACCTCTATCAATTATTCCTGGTATTTTTATTAAATTGTTTATGCACAGGGTATATTATGTTTTTCTTCCTTGTACAGAATCCCACATATAGGAAATATTAACTTTAACATTGTTTATGCACGGGGTATATTATGTTTTTCTTCCTTGTACAGAATCCCACATATAGGAAATATTAACTTTAACATTTATACAAGCATAATTTAAATGTATGCACTGCAGAAAGGTCTTTCGCTTTTCAGCAGTCAGCCATCAAATCAATTTTACAATCTTCATTCAGTACTGTATTTTAATCAATGTTAGATAAATAAGAGTCTTGCTTTTTTTTGAATTACAGCTCCAGATTAAAATGAGCAATGATTGCATAATTTCTTACTAGTTAATCAGCATAATCACTGTTTGTAGATAAATTCAGAGTGTATCTTTCAGCATTTGTGTGCTCTGATTTTCTAAAACAAATAATAATCCCTTTAATAATTATCACACATCTTAGTTCTTTCAGGAGATCAATTATAAAGTGTCAAATAAATGATTTTCAATCCAACAATCTACGAATGCTCTTCTCTGAAAGGGGAAAGTGGAATGCTTCTCCTTGTACCATGGGTTGAAATACAAGCTTTACCAAATGCCCTGCCTAACCTTTGCAAGCTTTGAGATTGCAGCACACTGACTGCCTTGGGTATTTATTTGCATCCTTTCTCTTTCCAGCACTGCTGTACTTCTGATCTACCAACTAGCCATTGCTTACTGCCACTAAGCACACTCTATTTCTTTTGCTCTTTGTGATTCCTTAGAGACCTATATTAGTTACTTCTTTAATGTGAAGAAATATATATATTTTTTCTTTTCAAAGTGAAACTCCCTGAAGACTCTGAGTTAATCAATTTTCTCTCTACACTATGTACTGGGGCCTAAGAACAGCAGCCTAAGGAAGAGCTTAGTTGCACGTAGTCCCCACCTCTAAGGATTTCAAAAGTCAAGTCAGACTGAAGAAATAAGAGCAATAACTTTCTTCTTCTATCCCTAAAACACTAACCCATAAAACAGAGACCCCTACAACAAGAAATACAATTTTAATACAAGAATAGCAGACAACTTTCGTAGTCCTATAGCTGCTCAGAAGGTTTTCTGGAGCCCAGAGGAAAAAGAGCAAGAAACAAGGTGCACAGTCTTGCATCTAAAACAAACCCACTGCAGTCCTACAGTACCAGAGCAGAGCACTTTTACCAGACTGAGGCTTTAAAAATTCAAAAGTCAAGTTATCACAAAGCACAAGAATGTTAAAATATAGTTGGAAGAAAAAGTAAGCTAATCCAGCTGAGTTATCTTTAATTCTCTTTCTGGATTTGAGACTTTTAAGTACACTTGGAGCACATTTCAAGCCTTTTCTCTTTCTGCTATGACTAAAAATCTCTGTCCGATGAAAGCAGTATAATTGAAATCATGAAATCACTTAACTGCCTGCATTTAAACTTTTTAAAAACATATAAGACCACCACAACCTACTGCCTTGGCTGCTGAAAAGTAGACAAAAGCAGTGCTTGTTTCCATCCTTATCAATTTTGCTGCCTTTTTGCTCTGCTTTAGTGGTCACAGAGCCCAGCAGCAGGGCTATTGGCAGCATCAGTGCAAGTGAGATCTCCTACAGCTGGATGGCTTTAGTAGTATCAGCTGTGTGCTGTCCCTTATAAGCTGGCAAAACTATGCTTCTCATTGTGAGCAGACAGTGTTTTTTCAGGTCTGGGTGTATTTGTTTTAATTAACCAGAGGGGAGACACACAGAAGAATTCACATCACTTGAAGCCTTTGCATTTCTTGCTTTGGTAGATGAAATAAATCAAGATCTCTCACACTGTTTGTGTGCTTGGCTGTATGTTGTTTTCCATATTGAGTTCAGGTTTAATGGAAAAGAATCACAGAGACTGATAATGCAGCATTTTGTGAATGGTAAAATCTACATTAACCCTGAGTGGGGGGGGGGGGGGGGGGAAGAAAAAAAAAAAAAAAACCCAAGAACTAGCTAATGCTTAAGTAACAAATGCCACCAAGTGCTCATTTTCTGAACAACTCTTTCCAGCTGAACTAAAGAGAAATGCTCTTTACAACCATAATCCTCAGGAAACAAACTCACAAAATCTTCCCATTTACTGTTACTTATCCACAGGCAGAGTAATTATCAGCTGGCTAGATTACAGCCTGCAGAAGATAACGTCCCAATACTGAGAAAAATTATCTCAGTACTTCAAAATCCACTCAGAGAAGCTCTTGCTATAAAAGGTAATGTTGCACGATTTAAGCTTGATATTGTTATTTCTGCCACTGTCATATCAAGTATTCTGAGCATGAGAAATATGAAGCGAGTTTTTGTTTTAAGTTTTGCTGTACTTCATTTTACAGCTTTGTGCATAACTGTATGGATGCTCTCTGCATAGTAATTGTAAAGCCCTGTAGCTTTATTCTGACAACACGTGTGCGGAAGATGCTAGAAAAAAATAAAGACCAAAAGTTTATAAAGCAGTCTTATTAAACATATCTAAGTTAAGATACTAAATAAAACTTTTTGATTATAACAACTATTTTAAACCATCTCCCTTTTTCTTCCTCTCTTTTATTTTTGGCTAGAGTTCTCTGATGACAGTTTTGGAACAAATCAGAACCCACTCTGGGAGTCTGCCTAGAAGCACTGCATTTCTGCAGGATTCAGCTATACTTCATAGAAGGTGGAGTATCAAAGCAACAAGAGTGGCATTACATTTCCTGCTCTCTGACAGCAAGGATAAAGTAAGGGAGATAAATATATACTTGAAAGAAAATGATTTTGTAAGAAAGGCAAGGGCCCTAAAGCTGTAATTCTAAGCAAGATAAAGTGCCTCTGAATTAAACCTTAATTTAAATCGGAATAATGCAAGAAAGCTAAAAAGATAAGAGCTTGCTACAATTATATAACGTAGGTTGATATATGAACTACAAAATAAAGCATCAACATTTTGTTGAACGTGCATCAGAAGTGGTTAATGTAGTTACTTACAACTATAGGCGGTATGACCATATCACATGCTGCTTCTGTGGTTACTTTCCTTCCTGCTCATCTCTAGTCATTGATTTTTACTTTTTTTTTTTTTTTTTTTTCCCCCCTGCTTCATGGAGGACCAAACATTGTGTCTTTTATTTTGTTTAAAATTATTCCAATAATGACCCAATGAATCAAGGTACAAACACTGCGTTCTTCTTGTTTCTTTATAATGAATAACAGTCACATCTGATTTGCAGAGCAAAGGGCAGCTTCTCCAGGATATGTAAAATTCATGATTTATTACTATTTTTAAAGATATTTTTCTTCTCTGTTTTTTTTTTTTTTTAATTTAAAATTATAGCTAACATGTCTGGCTCAATGTCTGCGTTTTAATATTCTTAGTAAATAAAGCATACAGTTTGCTTCTATACATGTCTCATTTCCAGATTTTCTCGTCTTTGTCCCACTCCCCCAGGCTTCAGAGTACCCATCTCCATGGCAACACTTGATAAGGTTGGTGGGTGGTGTTATCACAGCAGGCTTCCACAGAGAAGGTCTCAGCCATATGGATTATTTATGAACTTGCATGACAGCACCAGACCCACTGAAATACTTCTTGCGCAAGGTTTTTCTACTCTCAAGCCAGTGATTCAAAGCAGGGCGTCCTCCCTGCAGTCAGCACCCACGAGTAATGAGCTGGGGCAAAGCATCCCAAAAGTGGTCACTCACCCATCCCCAAAAGCTGCCTTAGCACTGCCTGAAAGTTTCCGTTACTCCATACAAGCACCCACTGGCATCTGCCACAAACTGCAACCTGGTTGTATATGCCAAGCAGTGAACTTGAAAATCTGCAGCTTCTGAACAGAATACCAGATATCCCACAAGTAAATACCTGATGCAATGTATACTGCTGTTGAGCATTGCTGATGCAGATACACTGCAGTAGATTTATACTTCTGAGTTAGTTCTTGGAAAAAAACTAGCAGTTTGGCTTAGACATATTCTCATAATTTGATTTTTTTCTAAAAACTTGGTAATTTTTTTAGCTAAAGCTGTTGCATTTAGACTGTATTCATGCAAATACCCATAACTTTTTTTTTTTTTTTTTGAAAGGGTCCCAAAAACAGCAGCCTATTTCTTTAAAACAACACTGTTAGTACATCTGCACTTTTGAGCAAAGCATCCAGTGCTGTGAGGGCCTGCCACATGCATCCACTTCATCCAATTATTTTTAGGAGTTTATCAAGCTCAGTCTTAGAACCCAACAGATTTTTTTTCTAGGAAACAAAAAGATTGTTTCCATTCTCAAATAAGCATTTCTGTTTTGTTTTGTTCTGTTTTTTAACATAGACAATGCCCAAGATTTAACAGGTGTGCTCTCTTCCTAGCTGTATTTATTATGTATACATCTGCATCTTAATCGATTGTGATAGCGTTCCTTTATGATCAGTAAAAGGTAGAAATTTTTGAGCCACAACTGATCAGATTTATTGTCAAAACCTACTAAATATTTTTATTAATTGTACTCTAAGCACCATAAAAACCACAAAGAATTGACAGGGAAGTTTGGCCAGCTCTTTTTAGAGGAAGGGTTCAGGTGCTTTAATGAGGGCTTCAGATCAGCCAGTGAAGATGTCACAAACTTCACCTCATTTTTCCTTCTTTCTAATATGCAGTCAGACACTACTTAAGTTAAAATGTTCCAGATTAGAAGAGCTCTATGGTTTATATTACTGAAGCTGACTGTTCATCTGAGGAGGTCTTGCAGTTATGATAATCACTTGGAAGAGACACTAAGAAAAAATGTTTGGTGTCAGGACAGGAAAACAGAAAAATAAAGAACATCCACAGGAGAAGAAATCACAGAATGTAGCAACTACATTAAAATTCAACCTTGACAGAAGCTTTGTCATTCCTCTTCCTTGGATAGAGATTTGTAGCTGCTGATCGAGAGAGAAGACCTAGATATTTAAGATATTGCTGAAGGGACTCGGCCAAGTTCACATCATTTTCCAGATGAGATTTTCTTTCATTATCTTCATTCTGGTCCAAAATCCTGCACAGAAAAAGCAAATAAAATATCATCAGCCTGCATAAATACAGCATGCCTGACAAAAAAGTCACTGTTTATACAACAAAACACTGAAATTAGTTCTATTCAGGAGTTCATAACAACAACAAAAAAGGACATTTTTAAAGTGCCTTTAAACCACAAATATACAGAAAATTCAATGCTTAAAAAAAAAAAAAAGGCACTACTAACAATTTATTGCATGAATCAAAGTTAATGATCCAAGAGTAAATCAAATAAATGCCTACATGGAGGCCAGTCACATTCAGAAGAAATTTGTAAAAAAAAGAAAAAGAAAAAATAGAAAGAAACTACGCATGACTAAAATGCATCCCAAAAAAGATATGGGATGGTTCTGAGATCTGAGATTTCAAAAACTTGCTACATGATAACAAGAAATAGCACAGTTTCGCCCATATGTAATTTACACAATACATGTACTTTTGGACTAAGTAAGTCAGCTTTAGCAAAAAGTTTAACAAGGAAATGCTGAGATGGAAAAAGCATCTCTTGTGATCTTCTCATGCACTTGGGAACCACAGAATAACTGTGCTTCCTGACTCTTCTAGACAGAACTCACTGATGTTTGTGAAGAAGAACTAAAAAGGTGATTAAACACCAGCAGTGTAGAAGCTCTTACACAGGACTGTGTGTACAGTACTGTGTGCAGCGAATCTGAATTATTACCATCTCTCCTCATCTATCTCAACAACACGTCAATGACTATGATAATTTAAATGTCAACACCAGCAACTATTTCTCTCCATTTGCAAAACAGCAGAGGGAGGATTCTCAGTCTGCTTCCTTGCCTGTGAGTGGCATATTGTTCACAGAATCGTTTGAGTTGGAAGGGATCTTTAAAAGTTATCTGGTCCAACTCCTCTGCAATGAACCAGGACATCTACAGCTCCATCAGGTGCTCAGAGCCCTGTACAGCCTGATCTTGGATGTCTCCAGGGACGGGGCATCCAGCACCTCTCTGGGCAGCCTGTGCCAATGCTTATTTTGAGGGAAGTGTCAGCATTTCCTACTCATGCTCACACACATCGTCAGTGAAGAACAATTCCAGGTGGAGCAGCTTTCCAGCTCAGGAAGACAAGGCATCATTTCACTCTCAACAATTCCAGGCCACTGTAAGCTCATGTCATGGTGCATATTTAGGGACACAGACTGAAAGACTACCACCATCTCATTTTACAGATCTTGGGTATAATTATTTTACTTTATGCATAGAAGAAGCAACATTTCCTTCAATGCCCACAGCTGTATCTAATGCATGTCTTGACTAATTTCATACTGATAAATAAAATTAATGATCTAATTTGCTGCGGTAGCACTGCAACCAATAGTTCTCACAGGGTTACTCACTTTGAAGAAGCCTCCACCTCCATCCACCAAGGGGCAGATCCTAAGTGAGGAAAATTTCATTTTTCTCCTCACACCTAGGATAATTTACACAACTCTGAGACTTACCCAGTGCCTGTGAACCCCCATGCTCAATTATATTGTCACCATCCTCTCCTCTCCCCAGAATATACCTAAATTCACTTCCAGAAAGGACAGCCTGCATTGCCCTTCCTGTGTTCCCATGCTGAGGGTCTCCAAAGCTACTTTGTGCAACTTCAAGACCGTGCAACTCCGATTCCACCAGCTACCCATTAAGAACTCCGTTGCTAAGAAAACGAAGGTAGGCTGCCTGGAACATTATAGAGAGCTTGAAAGTCTTGCTTTCTGCTCATTCTGTTCATATTTTCCTTTAAGTCCAGAGCTCCAAATTCTGCCTTATGGCAGAGGTTGGATGCACAGGTAAAATTATCCAACTACTTTTGAACTTGAAGCCAGGCTAAAACTGATCTGTACTTTTAGAAAGAGCTGGGCAGTATGCTTTCTGCTTCAATAGAGATGAACTAATCCAAAGAGGTTCTCATCACAGAAGGTATCCCAGTTTAAAGCACTCATCTTTCATTCATCATTTAACTCCACCATCTCCTTTCTTCGTTAGCTTTGAAAAGGATGGGAAATGGTAATTCTAGACCAAATTCTGCCCTGAGGATTTCCACTAGAACTAATGGGAACTGAATGCTCAGATAAAAGACAATTTTTAGGTTAGCTTTTCAGACTATTATTTATACTATGTAATTGCTCTCACCAGTGCTAAATGCAAAATCTGAGATGTACATTTCCTAGTTTTTCTTATGGAGATAGTAATTGATCTCAAATTATGTTTAAATTCCATATTAGATGTAATATTTTATATTACAAACTGAAAAATAACAATTTAAATATAAAAGGCTAACAAAGGATTACATTTCAGTTGAAGACAACTTTAATAAAACCCTAGAAGTACATCTGAAAGATTTGTTAAAATCTTTGTAGTTCAGCAGTATATCACTGTTCGTCTTGTTAACACAGAAAGTCAAACACATTAAATAAGCTATTATTGAAACTGAATTAAAATATTTCCTTTAAATTTAACAAAATGATATTGGAAAATGGATGAAAGTGTAACATCTAAAAGCACCTAGTGAGTAAGAGAAATGACTGCCAGTTGAGTTCTTGTGCACTTATTTGGGAGTATTTTCAGTTTTAACTTGTTCTGAAAAAAGACCTTGCATTCAAAGAACCATAATGTATAAAGACAATAACCTAAATAATTATTTATCCACAGAAATAATTATACAATTCCTACAAAAAAAAAAAAAAAAAAACAGCACTTTGGGAGCTTCTTCATGGAAATACATGAATCTCTGCACCTTGGATATTAAGTTATTCTAGAATGTTCTCTATTAATAGGTATCACTATTTAGAACAAAGAGATTCACCTTTTAAAATGCTATGAGAATCTTATTACTGACTTGATGGTTTTATTATAGAAATAATGCCATACTTTATACATCGAAGCTTGTTGGAAACATTTGTGGTTTTGCCTAATTGCACCAATGAACACAACTGACATTTATTCCCTGTGTGCAGAATGGATTTCTCTTCCTTTATCTTGGATCCTCTTTTAAGATTCTTTTTTTTTTTTTTTTTTGAAATTTAATAAGGGCCCAGGAAATGCCATGTACACTCCAGTTAGCCACCAAAGAACAAACTTTCATCTTGAAATCAAGCTCCCCATTTCAGGGCTTTTTAAAGATGAAATCCATGTCTTCTATCAGATTTCATAAGCAGTAATTTAGCCTAAGTCAATTTACCTTTCAAGTGTCTGGGTCTGTCTTCTTGCTCTCACTAACTCTGTGGGGATTAATGACTCATTAATATGACTTCATATTGTCTTATTACACACTTTACTCTTAATAAAAGGTCTTCATGCCATAATGTTTCTTTGATAATCAGATACCTACACTAAGTTGCTTTTTTCATTATTTAATAATTATCTGATAATCCTTTAGCAAGTATATGTGCACAACGGGCTTAAAGCAAATTTTATTAGAAACTATAAGAAGACAGGGAAAAAGTTCCTACCGTTCTCTGACCTACAGAATACATTGCAAACGGACAACCAGAAAAATCAATTAACGTTTTAAACTGCTGGCACATAAGATAATGCTTTCAGAGGCACAGCTTGGTAACTTCAGAAAATCCATCCACAACAGGAACTGCTCTAAGTGGAACACGTTTGAAAGTCTGATGTACCTGAAGTGCCCCAAGTGTCTGTGCACAACATTTTTTTCTCATGTATATCTCTAGTTAAAGATACAAAATGGCTCTAATCCAATTCCAACAGGAACTCCTAAAAGTGATCATCTGTTCCTAATCTAAACCTACATTATTTCTCATGTATCTTCTTATATGTTTTTTTTTTTTGTGCAAGTATGAATTGAGAACACTGCAGAATGCTGATTTGATTGTGCAGAAATTTAGCCTATTTTATCTTAATTGCATGAATAAAAGTTCTAGAGATACTCATTATATATTAAAAAAAATATCCTACAAGATTTTCAAAGTCATTTCTGATAGCACACAGAGTAATGCACACAGTAATGGCATTTAGAGCACCGAAGCAATGAGAACAGATTTTGGGTACTACCATGTGAAGTATGATAGATTGCTGTCTGTTTTTAGAAGTTGAGCTTCTATCCTACTGCACTCCTGAAGTGTATGATATTGCGATTACAAGATATGTTTCTGTTTCTTTTATATTTAATAGATTGGAACCTGTGCAAAGCACTGGGTCAGATTATGAATTAAATCAAAACAAACAGACACAAAACAAAACTGAAATGCTTCCTGTGAAAGAGCTGCTGTACAAGTCTGCTTTTGAAAGCCAGTCTTAAGGACAGCTGGCTGAACTGAGACTAGAGAGTGCATGAACGGATAGAAGATTTCAGACACCTGAACTAACAACAGAAGACCTTATTATTTTCTTAACCCGATGATAATGAGAAGAAAATGGCTGAGAGTTTTAATCCATTCTATTCACTATTTCCCTACCACAAGTGCTGTTGTACAGTTGTTTTCTATTTGTCACACACAGCTGTTTTAGCAATGCGTTTAACTCAGCATCAAATTCCCATCATTTGCCAAGACTCCTCAAAGCCTAATATGCAAAAATACCATACAAGACTTACCTTCCTGTATCAGATGCTTCAGATGCAAAGATGTCAGAGTGTCTGTTGTGGATTTTGTGGATGTTTGAGAGTTCCTGACCAATGACATGCTGTGTATAGTCATCTTGCCAGGTAAAACCTGAAAAAAGACAAACAAAAGGAAGTCACTGTTTAGGAACTTGAAAGTTTGTCAAGAATATGTCCTATATAAGAAGAAAAAAAAAAAAAAAAAAAAAGTAGCTTTGTTGAACATGAATCCAAGAGTAAACTAGAAACTCCTCTCTCGTGTAAGAAATTTTGTTAATCAAGCATAATAGCATGATAGAAAGAGAGAAGATAACACAATGAGATTTTGAAAGACATTGTTACACAACTCTAGCTACTTACAGTTTTTATATACAGAAAAAAGAGTTCTTTGCAGATAGCTATTGCAAAGAGATATTTCAATAGCTGGCCATTAAAAGACAAAGCATCTTAATTCTGAATGCTAGTATCCATCAAATAGTTGCTTCCCAGAGGTGAATTGTTCACTTCTCCCCCATTCACACCACACTGGCCCTTCCCAGCTCTCTCCATTAAACTACACTTTTAGACTACTAAGGAGCTCGTATTGCAGTGGAAAAAATGTTTTGAGTTTTAATATAAAACATGTGGAGGTCAATTTATTTTATCTTTATATTAAGTGTTGTGACAAAGAACTTTACAACAAGGGGGAAGTACAACTGTGAAGGCAAATTCCAGTAATTACTCATTAATTACATGCACTGCCAATCTCATGGTAATTATACTTAGAATAATGATATAATTATAAACATAATTGTTATCCGATTTGTAGATTTTAGATGTTACAGTAATACTTCAGTTCATAGAACTTGCCTGTGTAATTATCTGCAATTATCTAATAACTAAATATCGCATAACTGCAGTGAATTTCTTTCACACCACACAGTATAAAACACCACCAAACCCCCAAATGAATATCGATAAAAGCTCCAGATATGGTGATCCTCCTAATATCTTCCTAAAAGCAACCACCTAAAGAAAAATCCACCCTAGCTGCAGATGGGAAGAGACGCGTCTGCCTGTTAGAACCAGCCTCAGAGGCATTTCTGGTTCAGTTCTACTTCAGGCACACACCATAAATTTCTGCTCCATTGGCAGTCAACAAAAGATGCGTTAGTACAGGCACACTCAGGACCATCAGCCTCAGCAGAACCCAGAACTCGGCCATTTCACTTCTTAGATGAGTACTTTACCCAGCAAGCTCTTCAAAAAGAGTTGTATTCTTTAGATTCTTACAGGGCATGAAGGTTGAGTTCATTGTCTGTTTACATAGGCCTGGATTTTGTGAAGAAGTTTAAATAGGAGGTTCATTCATTCTGCCAAAGCAGACAGTTCTGAGCATGCAAAAGTATAAATAACTGTAACATTTATCAAATTTTCAGCTTCAGTAGGAGATACATATAGAAGCTAGGTGTAAGACAGGCCTAAGGAGTATATAGACTGTGCTGCTGTCTGGGATTTAGGCAAATTTTAGAGGAGAAAACTCCGTTTTGGAAAAAATGAAGGTGTACTGCAGCATTAACTTTTTTTTTTTTTTTCCACTAATGAAAATAATAATAAACAATCTGGAACCCATGTAAATATGCATGGGCTTCCACAAACAAAAAACCCTCATTGATCCCTCTTCATAAATAAAAATGTTACCCAAGTTTATTGAGAAAAAACTTCACCTGAAATCATGATACATGTTAATGGGTACAGTAGATGATTCCAGACCACTGGGAGAAGGAAGAATCTCTGAGATATTTTTAGATCTGATTCATCCTTTTCAAATGCAAATCTCACTTTTTCAGATGTGCCATAGAAGTAGATGGACTCAAGTCTGTCTAAGGCTGCTCAGAACAAGTTCTTATGTGAATACACAAAAATGAGTCACGTAGCACATACAATTATTTTAGTATAGTGGTACTGAAATTATTTTTGCAGGGAGGTTATATATACGCGTTTGTTCAAGTCTACATCTCTGTTGTCTAGCATTACACATTTTTAGTGGTGCTATAAATTCATGTGGAAGAAAGAACTGTGATAACATTCAAGTTTAGAAGTGCAACAAAGAAGTTTGGGTGAAATAGACATTTACATAAATAATTAGCATATCTATCAAACTACTAATTTATGAACCTTGCTTCCAAAAACCCTGCAATTTCCCTTTCCAACTCCACTCCAACACTGGCCCTATTAAATGCTAACAATTATTCAGTAATTACTGTAAACTTTGAAGAAAAACACACAGAATCTCTCTCAAGAGTTTTGTTCAAATTAAAGCATGAAAGAGCTCATCTCTGCATCATCTGCATAAAGACAGGAAATTAATCTCTCTCAGTCCCAAGCAATGTATTTGGAAGCAGACAGAGGTGTCATTAGTTAAGTACGTCTTTACCCTCCACAAAATTGTTTCTGTAAAAAAGCAAAACAAACCATTGCAATCCCAGGACTCAATGGCCATGTGTATTTTGTTTGATTGGATTTATTTTCTTTCTCCTGCTGCACAATTTTAAGATACAGCACTTAATACTGACAAAAAAAAACATGCAGCTATGGGGTTAAAGGAGTGGCCATAAGTGAAAGAAAACCAGAACATTTATTACAGAGCTTAAGAAAGTAGAATTAAGGGAATATGCTTTCTCAGATATATCTCCCAGCATTTCTAACTCAGATAAGAGACAGAACGCATGGATGAAAATGCAAATTTTATCTAGTTCCAGGAAATCTCCCCTCTGCAATTAGTTAGCATTGCTGTTGCTTATGTAACTGCCTCCAGAACTGCAATGTGTTCAAAGCCAATCTCACACCAGTCATTTCCCACCATTGTTTCAGTTTCAAAAAAACGTCTCTCCCACACACTGAGCTCAACAGAATAGCACATTCAAGAACCCTAACACCACACTGACAGCTGCAATCAGAATTAAAGTTGAGAAGTAGCATATGACGCCGGATGGTGATTTCCTGTTCCCTTTGTCCCCAGGTCACACCTAGCACCAGCGTCCCACTCTCCATCCAATTACAGCAATTTGCCTCCGCTGGCTGAGCAGGATCACAGGGTGCTCTTGTACACACATTACTTCCATGTCAGTAGCAGGGAGAGGCACAGGGACACCCAGCCTGCGCTGCAGGTCTGCCCAGAGCTCGCAATTCCCAGCCTTGGGTTCCCATCAACAAGCAAAGCCAATGCACAAACAGAAGGAGGCTGACGAACCCCGAAGTGATACAGACAAAAGAATTGCTGTTAGCTAAATAGCACTGGGTTGCGAGTCCTCATCAAACAAACAAACAAACCAAAAAACCAGAGGTACAAAACTTCCCCACAAGAAGCAATGCTTCACCTTAGTGACAGCCAAAATTTTAATTTTAATTGCATTGGGTTTAAAATTAAAAATCAAAGAGTCACAGAATCATAGAACAGGGGTTGGAAGAGACCTTAAAGAGCATCAAGCTCCAACACCCTGCCATGGGCAGGGTTGTCCACCACTACTACTACTGCTGCTTTCACAAATGCACACTGGCAAAGAAAACATTAGGTTCTGTCTCCAAAAGTAGAATCAAAGATGATTTCACATCAGTTTCATTTTTCTCTTGTTTCATTGGTTTTGCCACACCAAATTATTTTAAAATAATCAGCATCCAAATATATTTTTTCTTTTCTTGGCTGTTCAATTTTTCTATGTATTGACACCCTTTACTTTGGTTTGGACGCTGTTTTTCATCTTACAGAAATGTGATGCCTTTGCAGGTATGTCTGACCACATCTCTAATGCATGCAAATTAATTAGCAACTGTCGAAATCTTCTGCTGCTTCTCTCTCTTAATTTGCTCTAACTCAGAATCATTGGCACAAACAATTTTTATTCCTCTGAATGCCCAAGCAGGAAAACTACAGCTTTTAACTTTTCAAGGCAGTGTGGTGTACATCTGCAGAGCCCAAATTAGGTCCTTTGCAACACTAACAGTTCTCAGTGCCTGAGGATTTGTTCAAACCTTCCCCAGCAGGCTGGGAAGGATGCTCAGGCTTCACAGGGATCTGTGGACACTTTCTCTGAGACCTGTGCATGACAGCCTAATTCAGGGCCCTCCCTGCTCTTGTGCCACTTGAAATCCAAAATGATTAGTTCTGCATCAATATTTTGGCAACAAAATGATTTTTACATATCAAGTCCATTCAAAGTGACAGAAGATTATTATATATTGGCAGAAACCTATATACTCAAGCCTGATCCTTTTTTGTCAGGAAAATCCTCGTATAAAAATGCCAGAAAACCTCAGAAGTATTCACACTTGAAGCCATAACGTATTACTATTTTTCAGTTGTGACATTAATTTTTTTCCACTTTTTGGTTTTATTATTCATTTTGTCCCTGTACAGTCTACAATAAAATAGTTTTTTCTCTGAGCTACCTTCAACTGCTTCTTCACTTCAGCCAGGAAATTCTCAGTTGTGGAGCTCAGAGAATTTCATTCCCCGTGCCATGTGTTGCAAACCATTAATGCCTACCTGAGCTGTCAGAATACCTGCAGAACTTGGAATGATTGGCTTTCTTCCCTAACTTTCACAACAGGAAGTTCAGCATATAGACACAACTTTCTGCAGGTTGCCCTTCCCCATCCTCCAGAGGAGCTGCACTTCTTTGCATCCCACACCTCCCTTTTCAGATCTCAAGAACAGGCCCAGTAATGTCCACTTGTCAATACTAAGGTAAAATTGTGGCTTTCATGCTGAGTGTGTATCAAAATCCGTTTTTTCAAGTAGCGTTTTTTCTACCTAAGAATGTAGCCAAAAGATAAAATCTTGATGTTTCCAGTTACAGAAAAGAAAACTAGAACTTCCAAGAGCAATTCTGTAAAACAGCTGACAATGGCAGGTTAATGGCAAAAATAATAATGGAGAAGTTAAATCCACCTCTGCTCAGTAAAGGTCACAGTTAGCTTTTGCTGATGTGCCACAGCATCTAACTTGCCTGTATCTTTGGTTTGGCACATTTATTCATTCTGAAAATTGTGACTGAAGATGGTTTCTGTGAAAGCAGAAGAAAATCTGCTTGTTTTGTGTTACATTTTCATAAGAACTTGCTCTATTTTTTCTTGCTCGGGTCCACCAATTTTTGTTTTCTGGGTCAAACAAAACCCTGGCACAGCCTGTATTTGAAGAAACAACTTGGAGCTACAAGCAGCCATCACCACTTTACAAGACTCTGTGGTCATGGTCTCCTGAACATCCCCAGGCAGTTTTACTGGGTACCAAGTTTTACACTGGTAAGGTTTTTGTCCTCTTTTGCAAATTCTAGCAGGAACTTCTCTGCAATATGCAAGAGGTTCAGTCTCTGCATTCAGCAGCAATTCACTCACACTCAGAAGGCAAAAAGCTTTTGCACTTGAAAGAACAGATGAAAGGGCTGCCTAAGGATCACGCTTTCAAATTTTCATGTATTGTTTTATTATACATAAAAGCGATTATCTCCACAGAATTAAATTACTAGCACGATATTTTTACAGCTTGGATTTTAATTTACTCTAAGTAAAAATATCCCAGAAGGTAGAGGGAAGACTTTTCTGTTTTTTTGGAATTTCTGTCATTTGAAAAAGCCAAATGAGTGCTTCATTTGCCAGGAAGATTATAAAATACTCTCACAGGACCTAGTATGCAATGTTTCCTTACCTTTATTTCAGCTCATATAGACAGATACAAAGAATTGGTTTGTACATGCTAAAGTTTCTAAGTGTTACATAAGATTTTTCTGCTGCTAGAGCTGATAGTAAGAAAATAATAATGGGAGAATGTAAAATATATAATGTAATTTCCAGCTACAAGAGGCTATTTTCCATAGACTAGATCAGAACAGACATATGAAAAAGACTGCAGATCCTTGACATAAATCCCATGCTATCCACTATGTCTTAAAACTTCTCATAAACCAATGACCATCAACCTTGAAAGCAGATGGTTCTGTATACAGGAAATAATTTTAGGAAGTAAGATATGCAAAATGGAGCTTATTTCATGGTTACAGCTTTATATGAATGTTCAACCTAAATTTAATTCATGGTCAGTTACATCTTTAACTTGAATAGCTCTCTGGAACATCTTAGCTGTGACATACTCATCAAAAAACCAATCACATTAATATATGGTGAGCAAAGTTGTATCTTCTGTTCCTCCATTTCCTCCTGCCCCTGCACCACGCACAGACACATCCTCAATGCTGTCAGTCCAAGGAGTTTCCAAGAACACGAAGAAACATTAACATACAAAATAACACTAAAAGAAGAAATGGCTTTGCTTGTTTCACAGAGCTTTGAACTCACTTGTGTTAGCTGACAAGCACATCCAAGTGTAGGTGAATATTCTAGATTTAACCTAAAAAGCCTGACTTTAGTTCCACACTGTGAAACAGCCATCATTACCATACCCTCCACAATCTCCTATTACTACAGTGGTAATCTTTCCTTTTCTGTTAAAATATCATTTATATTTTTTAAAAAATTTCTTTCTCATTCCTTTTCTTTTTTATTATTTTTTTCCACGACGTCTCGCACCATTCTAAACTTCCATTCACCCATTTCATAATAAGGGATATTTTTCATATTGTAACTCAGTTATAATGCTAGACTATACAGTGCTAAGAATGGAGATATTGTCCAAATAGGAGTTAACAATGCGTACAAAATCAGCAGGTCTTTCTTCTCATTTTATTTTATCCATTTCATTTCATGCTAACAGTAGGATGACAGCCTTATTGTCTGAAAAACGCAGTTCCTTGGAAAGCACTTTTGAAGTGCCTTCAATCTGGGAATTAAAACATCACCTGTAACAAGGCAGAATTGGTCAGAACTGTCCTGGCACTTAAATTAGCATAGAAAATTATGTGGATATGCAGGTTATACATATGCGAGCAAATTCATCTCACTTCTACGGTTCTTCATGTATTTTTAAATGCCTCAGAGCAGAACTGTTCTTTCAGATCCACGCAGTGGTTCCTACCATAACTGCCGATCTCTCACTGTTGTTTGCGTCTGTCAGATGTTGTGTGTGTCTGTCAGATGAGGGCTTTCAATTGCTGATGCAAAGTCAATATGCAGAAGTGCAATACCGGGCAGTGCAGCAATGTCTGCTGTTGCAAATGCATCATGGCATTTAGTTCTGAATATATGTCTTTATGATCAGTGTACAGACTATCATACAACAGCATGGGAGGAACATCAGCATGAGCCAAAGCAAAGCCTCCTGCAGTATATTCACAGGGTGAAACAGGGAAGCGTGACATATTTGAAATATTTTCTCTGGCAAGAGCCTCCAGTTTACTACTTACCATTCACTTCTTATATCAAGACCAATGAAAATTGTAGCAGAAAACACTAAATCTTTGATAATTTTACATTTCAGAAACATCCATAGCTATATCTACATAGTTTGTGTGAAACTCTCTTCCATTTTTCACTTTTAAGTCATTTCTCTTGGACTCTAAATTCCCCGAGGAGGACTTTTTTTCAGCAATAGCAACAACAATAATTGTTATTGCTGCTATTGTTCTTAATAAAAGCAAAGCAGTTGCAAAAGTTCGGGTTCCTGTAGGAACCTTGCAAAGACATTGGTGGCCAAAAGCTGGCAGCTGTCCAGGACAGTATGTCAGTAAAGCTGGCTTGCCTGAAGCAAAGATGAGCAACTTGTATGGCACACTGCTCCCCTAAACAGATGATTAACACTCCCCAGGTTTCATTCTGAACTCACCCCAAGTACAAAAAATGCATCCTACGGGGGTTTTTGTAATCCAGAACAGCAGCACAGCACTTTCAACCTATTGAGTATTTCAATTATCTTCTTCCCATTCTCTTACAAACTTTTTGGGTTTAGACCTTCCAACAACTGCAGCAGAGGACGCAATACACTTCACATGGCACGTCAGATATTTCTTCATTTAGGCATTTTTGACCTGTGCATCTCAGGGCTCTGACCTACAACTCAGCTGTGATTAACAAATTACTAAGGTGCAGTATTTCTCAGCACATCCAGCTGATGCCTGTGGCTAAAAATGAGGTTATTTAACTTATTTTAGTAAACAAAGAAACAAGTTTGGGGAGAGAAGTTCTGACTGACATGGCTTACTACCTGATGCACGTTTTCCCTCCCTTGTTTCATACTTCATAGCTTGGCGAGCCTTAACATTTTTGGACAACTCATGGAATGCTGATTCCTGGATTTGCACTGACACTTTATCAGCTCTGCATGCTCTATTTTCCAGCTTTTCTAGCTCCTTTACTGCCATTCAATGCTAGTCTCTGAATACTTAAAAAGTGTTGTGCATATGAGCTGTTATTTGGTTTTATCACAATCCCACTAGCAAGAAGAATTTTGTTTAATCTGAGTGAGTTTTCTGAGTAAGTTGGTCAGTGAACTAAAATTTTTAGTCTGGAAGAGCTAAAACAATTGGATATGAAGTAACAGCCCCTACAATTTCAATCTTGGTAAGGACAGTTCTAGCTAATGTCCATTCATAATAAAACCACTTCAAAAAGTTTTTACTCATAACCATCAAGAGTTGCAAGATCTAAATGGCATTTACTGGGAACTCTGACATTAACAAAATGCCTCAAAGCATGCCACGATGTAATAACACACATAAAACACAGAGAGGGAATAAAACAACTCTAGCTTTCCAGGAAGTATTCCATTTTAAGGGTCTAAAAGGTCAATTAAAACCTGAACGTCCTGAGATATCCAATCACTTAACATCACTAAAGTTCACCCTTGACAGCACAGACCTGCAGTAACCCACTGCGCTCCAAAAGAAATAGAGAACTTCCTCTGAGCAAAGATCAGAGATGCAGCCTGGATTTGCAGGCTGAGCCATGCGTGAGCTATCAGCAGCAACAGGGACCACAGCAGTAACAGGGACCAACTGCACGTACATCACGGAACAGATGGCCTTTGCCTCTTTCACCTTCAATTCAGCTTGTGACATAACACAAACTCAGTGACTCACTTCTCTACCTGCGAAATGAATATTCTAAAAAAAAACAACGTCAGGGGTTAAAGATGTGTTGTATTTTGCAATTCATTCCTGTATCACAGAGCTGCATCAGCGTAGACAAGAAGCAGTGAGAAAAACGGGGTCCACTAGGAGAGACAGTGAGGTGCCATTAACTAAACAGCAGGTAGTCACTTTTTCCTTGTCTTTGGTGTGTTTCTGCTATTTAAGGACTAGCAACTAATATCAAGAAAGTGAATGCATTTTCAAAAATACCATTCACTCCAAAAATGTGTCCATCAGCAGTTCTGAATGGCGTACAGAGCAGCAAATCTCCTTTAGATCAAACAAAAATAGTGAGACAGCAATAATGTTAAAGCATTTCAAAAACATCAGTGGTGTAACTCATATTTATTGCTTTCACTTAGTACTGTTATAGAAGATAAGTCTTCTGATCAGTGGCTGCTAGTATTAAGAAACAGTGATATATTTCTAGATAATCAAGCACTACCCACTGCCATACTTTTGATGTTGTGGAACGTTCATGTATTTTATTTTCTACTTCCTCAGGGTATCCTGGTTAAAAATGTCATATGCATTTTTCCCATATGCTAAGGAAAAAAAAAACTTGCATATTAATTCTTTGCAAGCGAGGTGTATACGTAATCAGAAGGTAATATTATTCTCTGTCTATAAACTTCTTAATAGGCACATATAAATAATACTGAAAAATGTAATGCAGCCTTAATTATCAGCAGTTTAAAACAGTCACAATAGACGAAACTAGCAGCAATCAATCTGATTTCTGTGATGGCAATTTAAGCTAATTCATAGCAAAAGATGCAAAATACAAGTCAGGCTATCACATATCTTTTAAAAGCATATTGTTATTCATTGTGAGATTTGTGTTTCATTGACCAGATCACTGCTCCACAATAATGAAATCATGAACAAACATTCCTGTAAATATATTCAAGAGATACGGTGTCCAAGAGCTCCAAGCAGTACCCAGTACAAGAGCAGAAACACAGAAAATTGCTCATCTCTCACACCGAAACGTTCATGGTCCAGCTCCCCAAGTTTAAAGCCCAACAAGGCAAACTACAAGTTCTTTACTAGGAGAGTGGTTAGGTCCTGGAATAGGCTGCCCAGGGAGGTTGTGGATGCCCCGTCCTTGGAGGTGTTCAAGACCAGGTTGGACAGGGCTCTGGGCAACCTGATCTAGTAAAGGTGTATGTTTGGTGGCCCTGCTAGGCAGGGGGGTTGGAACTACATGATCCTTGAGGTCCCTTCCAACCCAGGTCATTCTGTGATTCTGTGATTCTGTACTTAGGAAATGGCTTTTACTACCTTATCAAAGGCACAATCTTGGAAAAGAGCAATAAGGGAATAAACTCCTGAAAAAGTCCTGTTTCACCCATTTACTTCTAACAAATCTGGCCTTCAGCTGGTGTTCCCTATTCACACCACCTAACACCATACTAATACCTAATAGCAAGAAAATGGAAAACATTTTTTTCTGTTGGTATTTTTTTGGGGAAATAATCATTTTATTCTATACTTCAGGGCTATTTGTTGCATACAGTCTACCATAACCTAGGACTGACTTGTTCTATTTACAACTGTCAATGAAATATAAACACAGGGCAACACAAATTGAAGTTAGTTTGTCATTCCTACTCAGCATTGATTTCTTTGTCTGTATATAAAGTAAACTGCTTTTGTAGGCGTCGATTTTACTTTACTAACAGTATATGACACATGAAAGAAAATAATTCCATCTGCAATTACTTTTTACTAAATCCCACAGATTCAAACCTAAAATCTGTGTAATTCTGTCCTGGCAGTGTATCTTTTGCACATTACATTATATTTAGCAGTTTGTCAGGTTTGATTCATTTTGCTATCCACAGCATCAGGGTATGTCCTTGAATCTTTCACATTTATGAAAGCCAAACGTATTCAGGGATTCTCAGACAGGTAATTTTTGATTATCTTATTTTCTTGAAAGTCCATTAAAAGTGGTCAAAAACTACAGCAAGGATACTAATGTGAAAAACTGATATGGTGTCAAAAACAATTAAAGCTCTCTTTCCTTATTTTGTATTTAAAAACATCTGCCATGCTGACTGCAATGGTGATATATTTTGCGTGTGTGGTGTTTTGTGTTTATTGTGGTTCTGACTTGCAGACAAGACCATGTAGGGTTGTCTTGGCAGGACAAATTCTCAGACATTCCTGCAGTCCCACAGCAGTGTCACCATGGCAGATGTCACCACGTTGAAGCACCTCTGGATGGACATGGGGAGCGTGACCCAGCATGGGCACCACCCAACCACTGCACAGCCTTGGTGAAACGGGGCTTTGCAGGGTGGGGATGAGTGGGGCAACTTGTGTAACTGCATACTGACAGAGGCAAATCTGCCCTTTCTGGTTTTCCCCATGCTAACTGGCTTTTGTGTTACTAACAGAAACAGAAATCTGTATTCAGTGCTTTTATTATTCCATTATCATTTGCGTTAAAGTCATGCCACAGAAATCTGGCCGTCCAAATGAGAATCCTAATGGCTGTAAACTATTTTTACCTCCAGTGTAAGTTCTTCAAATGCCAGTGGAGTGTTGCAAAGTGCTTTTGGTAAAACAAAAGTTAGACCCATGGAAGAATGACTTCCACTGAAGTATTATAATTCACTTGTCCCTAGCTATTACGCCGAGCCTTTTCAAGCATACAGCATAGGTCTTTCCCTTCTCCTGTTATTCTTTGCAATAGTTTTGTTAGCCAAGAAAAGCTCCCCTGCTATAGTTTTGACAATTCCACAATTAATTTGTCTTCATTTCATTGTGTCCTTAATAACACTATGTAGGCAGCAGATGTCAAGTCCTTCCAAGTGGAATCAAGCAGAAGCAAATTCACCTCCCTAATAAATTGTTTATTGAATATTTATTTTTACTTGGATGACAAACTGCTAGTGAATCTGCTGGTGTTAAAGCCCATGCTTACATGCTACAGCACAACATTTATTGAAGCAGCTATTCTTGCCAAATCTATATTGCATTTATAAATCTTCAAAACAAGCCCTAGTAAATGTCACTTCTTCTTAAATGCTCAGCAGAATCAATGACAAGTGATGCTGCTTTTGCCCTTGAAGAATTCATGTTTGGATCGGAGTCCAAATTCTAAGAACCTTGTTCAGTAACATACAGAGTAAATACATGTGCAACGTACCACAATACTGAAAAAGGAAAAGTTACTCTAAATGCAAAAGCTAAATCCAAACTGATTTCCACTGCAATCTGTGGAAAATAGCCTACAAGGACCATTAGTTTACTCTGTTTCTGCACTGGGACATTTTGCAGTGGTCTTCTATGCATTACCCAGAGACAAGCACTTGTTCTTGACATGTTTTTGTGATCACAATCACAACTGGGATCTCTTGAAATACATATCAATATAAAATAAAATTTAAAAGAAACTAAAAATATACATTTACAATACTTAATTATATTTAACAACACAATTTGGAACCATTAGGGAACACTATGTGCTGCATATTTATTTTTTCTACCTTTTTTGAATGATAATTATGATTTACCCCTTAAGTTAAGGAGATATGACATACAAAAACTGACATTCACATTCTATATCTCCTTTACCTTCTCAAATGGCACCAGAGAACTCTACACCATGGAACAGTCTGCTCGATGTCAGTGGGATGCCCACCTCCAAAGGGCAGAGCTGCTCTTAGCAGTACAGCCCAGATTTGTTGCCACAGCACAATCCAAAGGAATGCTTTTCCAAAGAAGGTCATGCAGCTTTCTCATTTTCCAGCTGATTTTGTAACAGCCGTGGTTTAAAAGGGTAGACTATTCAGTGCCCTCTGAATTTTACAACTAGCATTCTTCAGGAGTACATCAACCATCTTGGCACAATGACATGTCTATAACAGAGCCACCAAAGAAGTCATCTTCTGTCCCTTGGTGCATTTCTTAGGGTGATGGGGAATTTCCCATTGCAGAACCACTGCCAACACAGTGGCAAGAGATTGGATAAATTCTAGAAGTCTTTCTATTTCACAGCTGTGATACCCACAGCACCCTACACACAACTGGAAGTACCACAGCCTCACTTGGTCCTTCTACAGTTTACTGCTCTTCAGGGAACAAACTGACTGGTTCTGCTGACCTGCCCCATGCACATACTCAGTGCACTTCCTGCACTAGCCAGACCCAGCATTTCGTCCTTTTCTAGGGAAATCTATACTTGTTTCACTCACGAACAGTGCTCAGTAAGTTAGTTATACACAAATTTTAGTAGTTTTTCACAGAAATGACACTTTAATGGCAGATCAAATCTTAGGATGATATTCACTGATCAGATACAAATGTGAAACAGAAAAAAAAAACCAACAAACACTGATTCATATTAAGATCATCTGCTTGTTGCTAGAAAAAGTCATCCCAGTCAAAACAAATAAATAACTTAGTCACTGGCTACTGACAGCTGCCAGGCTACTAATTGCCCCAGAATAGAAAACACGCTTTGAAATGGAAATAGTTAAAAGTAGCAAACAAAAAGCACTGCCTAGATGGTGACAGTGGGCACAAAACAACTTCCCAAGCACACAATAAAGAAAAGAGAAGACAAAAGGATTATGTGATGTTTTGTTACTTTCTATTCCCTCAAAGCACATTCACAATAAATCAATAAATAAAATAATAAGAAACATCTAATCCTTGCCTGTCTTTATATTTATATTTGAGAAACAGACAGGTCAGCAGTTTTAATCTGTTTGGTAAAATCCCTGAGGACACCATGCTGTAGTTGGTATGAAGAGGTTTATTGTGCACTGTGAGAATTTAGAAAATTGGATTATTTCATTACTGCCTTTTAAAATTCTAAATTAAAAATCCACTTTTCTTATCATTTAGATTTGGGTTTGATGTCCACATGTATTGATATAGCTTGTAAAAATGCATGCATCTCCACTTTTTGTCTAATTTCCGTATGCTTTGTAAAACAGTTATTCTAATGCAACAGTAGTTGCAAAAGTTTGGATCTTTGCAAGAGACAGATTACACTGAAGCCACTAAATAGCAGCCAGTGTATACTGCACTAAATTTCCAAACTGGTAATGCAAAACCTTTCAACCACTAACTCTGAATCTATCTCAATTAATAAGAGGAAAAATTCCATCCCTTTTGTCTGCAAATTGCTGGAAGATGGCTGTCAAGGCACTGGAGAGCTGCTCTTTTACCAACTTTTTTGGCTAGGTGACAATGAACTGAGATACTGTTGGAAGCATCAAATGATCCTCTGTAAGCATATTCTCAGTCTTTGTGGTTCTCATCCCATAAAGCTATGACTGACAACGGTGATTTAGAATAATTTGGGTGCTTTCTTAATGTTCTCTAAGTGCAATAAATGAATATGGTTAGAGTCTTGAGGAAACAAACACAAATTGTTTGTGGTACGGATTGCACTGAAATCTACATAATAGAGAATTTCCTCTCCATAAGAACGTGTTTAGTCATCTCATATCTTCTTTCTCCTCATGGCATCTCCCTACAAAATGTTTATTAATGTATGATGGAGATGAAGTATAACAGGCCACTAATCTGCAAAACAAGTGAAAAAATGTTATTTTTCTTGCAGAGGCAATCATACATTCATCTGCTGCCTGATTTATACTTTCCATCTGGACTGTTGGCAGCCACACAACAGCTCAGGCCACCTCAAAATGTAGCACAGAGGCTTGGTGAACTCTGACTCAGAAATTCAGTAAGGGAAGAGCAGGTTCTCACTAAAATGACTTCTACTCTCACATATACCAATCAAATGAGCAGTAGATTCATTTCCATTTTCCCAAAAACAGAAAGGAAGAAAAACACTTGAAAGCTGAAATTATAATCATGGTAAGGGTTTGTGCCCTAAATCTCTCGATTTAGAGTGACAACCAGACGGGTTTAGCCCATTCACTTCTCCTCTTCAAATTTTCCATCTAGAAACAGATCTAATTAAGATGGCTTTAAAAAAATAAAAAATAAAAAATCAAAACAAGATGAAGAGAAAAGCCAGCATTTCCAGAAATGCCTCTGCATTAGGGGCATTCTCCCACCATCGTTGTTCACTGCATCAAACAAGAAAATGGAAGCAAAGGCATCTCCTCTTCTTCCTCTTTCTGTTACCCTGTTGTTAATTCCAGCTGCAAAATCACTGACCCTTGAAATTATTTTCATATGCCTGGAAAACACATGTGGCTTCTGCTTACCTTTATCTTTCTAGAATTGTTCTTTCAAAATTCTGTGTGTCCCCTGGAAAATATTAATTCACCCAGCATACTGTTAACAAATATCAAAACTTAGCCTTCTTTTCAGCCTTAGATACTTAAACATCTAATGAGGGAATTTAGAGTTCAGCTTGCATTATTACCTACCAGTAACATAAAAACAGGTTCAGCATATGTAACACTGCTGCAGCTTAAGCACAGCAAGATACACCCTGAACTTTCAAATCCCTGCTTCTTATTTGAACAAGCCACACTATGAAAACAGACACTTTTAATGAATTCACTGAGAAATCCTTAGTAGAAGTAACAACAGCAGACTTAGAGCTGTAATATTTAAAGTAACTGCAAAATTGTGCTTTCATCAGGAAAGGAACAAAAGCTTTATTTTTGAAGCTTACATTTATATTCAGCATAATAATTCAAAGTATCATTGCCTGTCACTATTAGGAGACAGAGGTCAAATATGGCAAGTAAAAAAAAATTATATTCACAAGCTATACAATAGAGAAAATAGGCTCAAATTGTATGAAGTGCAGTGACATTATTTAAATGTCTTTGTTAATCAGGGTCCTGACATAAGAGATGGTGCTGAGAAGAATTTGCTCTTCAGACTCTGCTCAGCATGGGTCAAATCTGCTTAATATTCCAAACGCTGAGTCTAGCTGAACCACGTTACCCCTTTATGATCTCTCATCTATTTTTTTTTTTTCTCCTTTGAATTCAAGATGCACTGGTATTTTCAGTTTTCATCACTGCTAAAGGGCAGGGAAGCTATAGTATAAACAGTGAAGTTCCTTTCAAGCCTTGTTTATGATGATTTATACATTATACAGCTGTTACACCTGCAGAAATTTTTGCAAAAAGTCAGAACACAAAGAGAAATTCAGGAATGTTTACTTTCAACCTTATTTATTTTTTTCCAGTTGCTCAGTAAGAGAGAAAAAGTGGGAATATCTGCTGATTCATAAATGAGAAAATAAATCTAATTTTTCCAGCCCATACAGACACAACATTGTGAAGCCTCTCCAACATGAAGAACAGTGAAGCCCACAGAACATTCAGCGTTCAGATGGCCATGCTTACTTATCTGCACCAACCATCCCATGTGAAGAATACTCATGAAGGCTATGAAGGATGTCCCAGATGGTCAATGGTTACATTTTTATTGATAAATAAAACCATTGGTTAAAAGATAAAAGCTCTCTGTCTCAGCCAGTATGTTAGTCTCATTTTCCTGTGATGTCTGTGGAGAGCAGAAAGGATTACTCTAAAAGAAAAGGAAGGTCTGGCCCTCCCATTGGCATTACACCATACACGATGCACTCTCCAATCACAAATCTGATTATCAATTATTTCTGTTTCTCTAAATCCCCTCCTTCCCCCAGCACTTGCATAGCTACCCCAGCCTCTCACAGGCCACAGCCTGCTGCTTTTCCATCACCCGGACTTCCAACCTTGAGTGGCCTGGCCCATTCTAGTTTTCCTACCGAAAGACTCAAAGCATAGCAGACTTTTCCTCATTTCAAACAAGACATACAAGGCAATGAGGTAATTGGCCAGGTAACAGCTGGCCAATTTATTTTGATTTATTAGAAATATTACGGGATTGTCCAAAGACTTTGATCAGCCCAGTTGCGTTCAGAGCTGCTCTCCCTGTTTGCAGCACTTTAAAGCAATAAGATGGATGAGATTGCTCTTGATGAGATGAAATCCAGCCTAAATGAGTGCAACCATGTTTTCAGTGGAGACCTAGGAAAGATACAGTATTATGAAGACCAGCTGCACAGATTTTGACAGCCGGATGTAACTGAAAGATTTGAGAAGCTTCAATCACCCAGCTCATACCTAGTCCAATCCTCTTCCAGGCATTCAAGTAAGCACAATAAGCTTTCATACTGCAGACCAGCGCTTGTTTCCAACATGTTCCTGTTTGGAATCAAACTAAGCCATTTCTAACTCCTCACTACCAATATCCCAAATGATCATTTAATGATTACTCTTTTCATTGCTCATAGAGATTTATGGAAATGCCTCACTTAATTTTAAAGGGGTGAAAAGCATTGAATTCAGCTTTGAGACAAGATTTCACCCAATCTATGTATGCCACAGGTATTTTAAATGGTAACAGTGAAATCCAGTGCAGTAGTGAGCAGGCAGCTAAGAGGACCTCCTGAGTCCAGTAACAGGGTTATTCTTTAGAAGTTTTTCCACATTTTCAATGGGTTCACCATACATTTTACTGCTTCTAACTCACACCTTCAATGCCTCTCCTCCATGTTCACCCTGATGCAAACACCCAGTCCCACTACGAGCTTGGGGGGATTAATTAGAACCCTGAAAGTCAGAAAGAAGAAGAAAAAGCACTGGAAAGGCTGAATGTGTTTTTGATTCTTTCTTCCACAGGCTGCAACAATCAGGTGCTGATGCTGAGTCACTTCCCAGAAGTGCACAATGCTTCTACTGTGCACTGTGTTATTTTGAAATTGGGACAATTCATTGTCACACAATTCATTTATAGCAAAAGCCATCAGAATGAAGTGCAGTAACAAAGAACAGATCACAAGGAGGTGCAAGGGATGATAGGAGGAAGTGTTTTAGAAAAGAAACATGGAAAGTTTAAATATATTTCTTCACCATCTTAAAATGTTCTTCACGTTTTTGTTCTTTTTCTTCTTCTCCTTTTCAGAACCAGCTTTGGAAGGGGAATATTTAAGGACTGAAAGAGAACTCTTCAGAGAACCAGTTTCACTAAATGTAATGTTGACAGGCACTGTGCAGCTACTGTGTGTATTTGGGAAGACATAATAAATAGGAACTGAAAAGGTCACATCTCACACAGGCACCTTTGACGACTCATACAGATTCTCTCTCAAAATACAGCTCAGAAGTAGATACAGTAAAACATTCCTTCCCTCCAGCATCCTCAGTAACTAAGATTTCAAAACAATTTAAATCTCTTCTTAGAAATCTTGACTTGGAAACACTGAATTTAACACATTCCCAGCAAGGCAGTTATTCTTTTGTATTCCGTTCATCCATCCGAGTTGGACATGAAATTGTTTCCTCTTCTTCATAATAAGTAAAAAAATGCCGTTTTCAGAGGAAACAAAATAGGCAGCATTGCATTTATGATGGTATCCTACTCACTCATGCTCATACCACTCTGCCAATAAATATTTAAAGAATTAATGGGACTTCACATAGCAGAAATCAGTAAATAAGTGCAACTATTTTAAATTAAAACCAAGCATGGTTTGATTTCTCTTCTTTCCATGGTAGCTCTTGGGATTGATAGGGTTAGTTTATTTCCTGAAACAGAGGACCTTGGATAAGCTGTTGTTATGTAAGCATGTCTGGGTTGCTAGGAGTTTTAACTACCAGTTTGCAAATACAGCTATTTCAGATCCCAGCTGATCCAAACAAGAGGTTCTCCTCCTGCACTGAATGATGCAGGGATTATATAGAAAAATATAGTATGCAGTATATCATCAGACACTGCACTGTAACGCACAAGCACAAAGATGCTTAATCAAACAGTACAGTCAGTGCCAGAATTACCTTTGTCCATCTTGTAAATGTTTGATTTGCAGTCTTCAGATGATTTTTCTTTTTTTTTTTTTTTTTTAGTCAATCTTAGCTATTTTGTACGTGTGATACAGTACTGGGTTAAAATGAGGGCTGCTGTGTGCTGCTCCTGCTTATTAATTGTCCTGGTATTTTCTTTACTTGAACATGATGATTTCACATAGAGAAGATATCATATCTTCCATATATGAGTTCACTCAGGCATATGACCACTTGATTGCCTCACATACACTGTTAAATCTAATTATCATAAACACTGATGTCTCAAAAATTTTCTAGGACTCGAAGACCTGTGGTACTGGAAACAGGCAGAGCTCTCTGAGCAACCTCTGAGCCTGGATGGTCACAGTACAGTAAGCCTGAGCCAATTCACTAGCTCTGATGCATCACTGATAAACACAAACACTGCTGCACCAGTTTCAACAATTTTCTGTACTTTGTGCTACTCTTTGCATTAGAACAAAGGTTAAAGCCTTACAACAAAGCCAAGAAGAATGGTGTACTGTTTTGGGTTTTTTTTCCCTACTAGCTTATATAAGCATAAAAACCACCACAAAATACTTAGTTAAGGGGAAAAAAAAAACAGGCTTCAGTTCCTCCATCAAGGAAAGTAATCAGAACCCGTCACACAGTATATAAAATACATTCAAACATATACTTGACTTCAATTTATTGGTGCTAAAGCTCCCACTGAATTAAACTGGAGTTCAGGGTGCTAAGTACCCCTGTAAATCAGCAGCTTCATGCATGCGGGCTGCAGTCCCAGGCTGCCTGCTGCAGAGGAAATGGCTTTTATCATTGCAGCCAGTCGAGGAGCAAAGCCCATGAGCAGAATGCTATTTTTATCTTCTGAATCTGTGATTCAGTGTAAACTATTTCTACAGGAAATAAATATGTAAAGGCGGCATCAATTATTACAGTTTCAATTAAGGTACTGAAAGGCAGGAGATGCCATGCATAAAAGAAATGACTAATTTGAAAAGGGAATAAAGTCTATTTTTCAGATAAAGCTGAGGTAATTTGTGGGCTTGGTAGGTGTCTTTTTAAAAAAAGAGAGAATTAAGGCAGGATATTTATTCTCTTTTCAACAAAGCAGATGACAGTATCTATGTATGATAAATATCTTCTTACTTCCTCTTCCAGACAAAGGTGGAGACACAAGGCTAGTTTCCATATTCAATTATTAGCTTTACCACTTTCTCAGCCCTTACCAAAAGCCTCAGCTGTCCACTTTTTTAAAAGATAAAAGTAAAAACTCTGAGTATGCAATGCTAAAAGGAGAAACAAGGCAGAAATTAAATACGTGTCTACATGTGTTTAAATCACAAAAAATTAATAGCTCATGTATCATCATATCTTCATGCTAAAACATCCTCACAACTGCAATACATGATAAATGAATGTTGATTTTTACATGAAACATAATGATGAAGAATCCTATTTGTAATGTTTTTGGTCATTACAAGGGTTTGAGAAGAAACAGCAGCAAAAAGAAGTTGCAAGAAATTACACTGGCACTGATTCTGCTTCCACTGAATTTGGTGAAACTGCCCCATGTGCTACCATGCACTGGGTTTAACCCACCTGTTAAAATTATGGACAAGATGGCCAGGAATGGCAGGGCAATGCTTGCAATCAGTCACTGAAGCAGATCTGAATGCAATGGCCTACATTTATACAATGCCAAAAAGCCCACAGATGCGAACACACCCAGACCTCCTGCATGAGGAGAAGTCATCCAGGCGTGGTGAGAAGCCATCCAGGTAAAATGGTCCTGGCTCTCTGTGGATCAGGACAGCAGATTATTTCAGTTCAAAACGACGTGAAGTTTTCTACTCTGTAAAAAAGGGAATCTCTGATCTCTCTAGGTATGAAAGAGCAGCTCACATTTCACTTCACACGATTCAGATCTCTCTCATGCCTGAGTCTCTTCCCTGCCAATATTTCTCTGCTTTGACTTTTCTTTCCCTCTAGTCAACTGCAAACATATATGAAGATTTGATTTTTGGGAAATACCTTCAACTCAATTCACTTCAGTTGAATCTTCAAACGCTCAGCTTCTCTGCCTACCAGGCCATAAATATGAGGAAAAATCTGTACCCTGCAACCTCCCCCATTCCCTCCGTGTCAGTGCCACTCACAGGCTCTCCAGGGACTGATTTCTCCACACGAATGGCATTTTAAATTCAACAATGTGCAATTCATTTTCACTGCCCTCAAAGAGAACAAATACTCACTAGCTTTAAATTATTGAATCATTCGTTTAACTTAAGGTACCTGAAAATGATCCATTTTTATGGACAGTAATGAATTGCAATTGCAAGTAATAAAAGTACAAGTAAAGAGAATACACAGACGTGCCACAGAGGAAATACCCCATTCTTTACATTTGTTTACATAGTGGTGATTTCTAATTGTAATACATTACCTACAAAACTAACATGTTTTATATTGAATAATATCAAAGTGGAGAGTTGTTTCAGCTGTAAATGATTCTTGAGTTTTATGAATAATTCCCACAAGTTCAGCCTTCCTAGAAGTAGCAGGAAGCAATTACAGGCAATTATGGCATTTTCAAGCAGGCACATGGACTCAGGTGTAAAACTGCATGGACTCAGGTGTAAAACTATAAACTTTTACAAGTTAAAAAAATCAAAAGTTACCTTTTCACTCAGTATGTTGCAGATACTACAGTAATCATTATTTTCCCATTTACCTCAATTAAACTACAGTGCTGGATGCAACCTGCAGCACTACTCTTGTTCCAAGAACACAACCGCCATTCCTGGCCAGTATGTTTTTCAGGCAATGTAAATTTCCCTAAGCAGTTCCACATGGTTAAATAAAAAGGCCATCTCCTGCTGAAGACAACAGCAAAGCTTTCATAGTATTGAGTAAGCTGTTTGCTCCAGCTGCTATAATATTGCTTGCACAAAACAATAAAGTATCATATTTACCAGTGCCAGTGGCCACTAATCTGGCATCATGACTGATTACCGCAAAATTCAATATCTGAATCCAGACCTTCTCCTAGCGTTTATATTCCTTCAACAAAGAATAATCCTTCAAAATTTTCCTCTCCATTTATTTAACACGTCTTGCAACAGTGACACTGCGCTGAGGGCTGCCATATTCAAGTTGGAAGAAATTAGTGTCTTGACTTTCATTTTTCAGAAAAGTATCATGCCATAATTAAGGGTGTTTCTACTGTTGTTTGTTTGTTTGTTCCTAATTTCCCATTTTAATTCATCTGGATTTAGCTTTCAGTCTACTTCAGCCAATTCTTGTCTTTCTCTGATCTATTACAGAAGTTTTTGGTAACCAATATTTTTGACACATTAAGGCACTTGTGCACTATAAACAAATCATCTCTCTTTCTCTGAGAAAAGCAGAACAGATGGAGCTGTAAGCTTCTCAATGTAAGATGTTCTCTCTGAACTATTTTTCTGGCCCATTCCCATACCTTCTCCAATTTGCCAGCACAATTTCAACAAATGCAGATACAAAACTGAAGACACTATTCCAGTATTGCCTGAATACTGCAATATAAATAGATGAATCACTTCCATCCTATACATGTTTGGACCACAAAGACAAGAATAATGTAACTGCAAAGCAGTACAAAAACATACTGATGGAAGTATATTAATGCTTCCTTAATAGTGATATTTTAGTCAATATAGGTTCTGTCAAGTATATGAAACTTTTTACTAGTCCCTAGGCCCAAATAAGACCTGATTAACTTTAATGACAGGTTTTTTGTTTCTCTGGGGGAGATTTGTGGAGGCAGAAGGAAAAGTGCAGCAGTGTGGAAGAGGGGTCTGAAAGCAGATACAAGTTCAAAATAGAATAAATATAAAAATCTTCATTGTTTCTCAAATGTTTGAATGCCAGAAATCAGAAAAGCACTGAAATGCATGGGAAATCCATTCCTCTAGAAGCAGCAAATGCAGTTTAAAGTAATGCTAAAATATTTCGTGAACAGGAAACCTTCTATAGCTGCCCATACACATAGCATACGTATAGAAGAATATACATATACAAACTGTTATTACTGCCTGACTGCTCACTTCCTTCTCCTTTGCACTCTGCTCTCTGAGTTAGGTGACCAAAGCTGCAAAACTCAGTGAAATTTCTAATATAATCAGTAAGATGCCACAAAGCTGAATATTTGATGCTAGTTTGTCATTCTCCCTGCATTTCTGCAGGTTCAGTCTCCCCCTGCAGTCTCCTCCCTCTTTTCACCAACAACTCTAGCTCAAAAGCTGCATTACCTCTCATTTTATGAAATTTCTGCAAGGAATAACCTTTAACCCATACTTTGCCTCCTCCCCTTCCCTGCCAAAAGCTTTATTCATTCAATTCTTTTTCAACCCCAATTACTTCCCATTTAACAAATGGTTGGTATAGCAATGAAGCACTACATTCAGAACAAAGGTTGGTGCTCCATTGCAATCTCTTCAGGGTAGAATTAAAGGCAAATTCTCTATCAGAGAAAGCCACCTCTCCTCGATTTTTCTGTCACTGCAGTATTATTATACAGCTTGTCTCTGAAAGGAAGGCTCTCAGGGTGTCATGAACTCTCAGAGAATTTCTAGTCTACAATGCCTTTCAGTAAAAAAGGGAATGCTCCAGAGAGAAAATAACCTTTGTGTAAGGAAAGGTTTGTTCTGCAATACTGTCTGAGCGTTGGCTTTACAGAGAAGAAATGAATCTTTGCATTTGCATCACCAGAGTGTAGAAACTGGTCCAAAAGAATATCACTGTGCACAGTCGAGATATGCTGCTCACTTCCTTCCGACTGAGACAGGGAGACTTGAGCAGGATTAGGCAGTTCATGCAATTGCTCCACTGCTGATACGCATTCACAGTAGAAAAATGAATTCATAAAATGGGAATCCTGTTCATTTCAGGTGATATTCTTTAATTTAAAAAAGCCATGTCACTTGTGACATCTCTTCTCTGATCTAATTTGGAGTTCAAGGGAAGAACACATTCCTCCCTGCCTTCTCTCCCATTCTCAATCTTTCTCTCATACCTCTTTCCCTCATTCTAAATACTTTAAATGCAGGCATGTGTCATGGTTTTATGATTTTTGGTCATCAGTATTCCACACCATAACA
>JAPSGF010000005.1:4244610-4708560 GCA_035772895.1 Perdix hodgsoniae
CCTGCTGGTCACGGAACTGGGCCGGACCAGCCCATAAACCGTTGACAGCATGTCAATAGCAGCAATTCATGTCAGCGATAGGACAACACCCTCATATGGACAAATAAGCTAAGATACGCAGGGAGAATCCTAAACTGCCTTGTCGAGAAAAAAACACAGTACCTATAGCAATTATAACGCATACGTATATTAACATGCACATAAACACACACATTTTGGCATAGGAAAGAATGAAGGACAGACAAAAATGACAGATACTCTTAAAAAAAAAAGGGAAGAAATGAGGAAGCAGACTCCAACATGTAAGAAATGTTATATGCCCACTGAAATAATTAGAACTCAGATAATTAATTTCGGCTAAGAATCTGCCCCTGAGAACAGAGTCTCAACCTGTTCACATCCTATTTTCCAGAACAATTTTAATTACACAAAAATTTAGTCCTTTTAGTTATTATTTCATATGATTCTATGTAATTCATTAGCCATTTCACAGATATCATTTTTTTTTCTATTTTAAAATGGAGTATCTTAATCCAAATATGACTAGAGAAAAAGAGAGAAAAAGAATGTTGAAAACTAAAAGGAAGGTGAAATACTTAATGGAAATAATGATTTATAAATACAAATAAAACAAAACACCCACAGGAAAAACAAACAAACAAACAAACAAAAACAAGAAAAAGAAAAGTAAATTTTGTAATTTTGTATTTTTCAGATTCAGCTTCAAGTTTTAGAAGAAGCATGATCAAAATGCATCCTCACATGAGAGTTACAGATTACTGAATACAGAGGCACTTCATATGCTTTTCTTAATACTGCTTACAAGTTACATCTGTCTGGAAGCTATAGAAAAAAACTTAGCCTTTAAAGGCATGCATATGGATTACTAGCTAAAGCTAATGGCCACCACCCCCTTATAAAAGATTTTTTTTTTCCCTAAATCTAAGAAAAGCAGTATCATACTTGATGCTCCACAAGCATTTTAATAATACATAAAGTTATAAAGGAAAACAACTCAAAAACAAATCAGTACAGTCTGCAATACTCAAAAATTTCAATTTAGCCTCCAGTTACTCTGTTACTGTCACTGCATGTCATACAGGCTACATACCTTCATGTCTAGGATATTCTTAGTGTTGAGAATCCTTTAAACGTATTCCAAATGCTGAGGTAAAGTTACTTAATTGTCTGAAATAATAAACAATTAAAAAAAAAAACCACTACGGCTGTCATTCAGTTATACTTCAAAAGTAGCATGGCTAAGCAGGTGGTGAGCAGCGATTACTGTGATTGCTGTCACCAATCAACTGTGGACTGTGCACAGAGCAAATCGATGCCAAGATATTCAGTTACTTTTTGTTACTCATCTTCTCTCTTCCTACTCATCAACTTTACCTAAATGTGTTTTTCAGCTGTAGCATGCTGAGTTTTAAACTGTGAACTCCTAAATGCATGGATTATCTCTATAATTCTGGCTACCACCTGTAGGAAAGGTCTCAGACTGCGAACTGGATTTTCAGCCCAAGACTTTGGCAATGAGTCAGTAGCATCTTCAGAAATAGACTTGAACCCATATGGGTGAACACAAACAATAATGGGTTAAGCCTTTAGACTCCTGAAGACTTTTTTGACAGTCCTAAATCGCAGAATCACAGAATTGCAGGGGTTGGGAGGGACCTCAAGAGATCATTGAGTCCAACCCTCCTGCCAAAGCAAGTTCCCCACAGTAGTTCTCACAGGTAGGCATCCAGATGGGTCTTGAATGTTTCCATAGAAGGAGACTCCACAGCCCCTCTGGACAGCCCATTCCTGTGCTCCATCGCAGTTACTGTAAAGAAGTTCTGCACATTATTACAGAACTTCCTCTGTTCAAGTTTTAGGCCATTACTCCTTGCCCTTTTGCAACGTGTCATCGAGAAGAGCCTGGCCACATCCATTTGCCTCCCTTTAGGTCCTTATAAACATTAATTAGATCCTCCCCACCTACTCTTCTTTTTTCCCAGGCTGAAAATACCCAGGTTATTCAATTTTTCAGTGCTGAAAAATGCTGAAAAAAATAAAGGAAACCAGGATTTTGTGTGCTAGAGAAAAGAGCAAGCTGTAGGTTATAAAATTTTAGGCTACCCATTTGTTAAATTACCAACAATTTGTAAAATTATTTCAAGTTTGAATGATATGAAAGATGAAGATAGACAAAAATTAAGTATACTGCAGTTACCTGCAGCATTTCACAATTCACTTCCAGAATATTTTGGGTCTTGTACTCAATGGCACTTCTGTATAAATGGTTTAGTACACCTGGCCAGCTCATCATGACAGTACTCCTTCAGTATGATGCAGGAGAAATCACAAGAGGCTTTTAAAAAGGGGAAAAAAAAGAAAAGGTTTTCAAAACCATTGTCAAAATGAGGGTCCAGAAATCAATTTGTAATTATCTGCCAACACAAATCTAAAGGCTTTTCTGTGATAAGGGTGGTAATACATAGGGCTGTAATGTGAATTATTTCAAAGAATAAAAGACTGATTGTCTTCATGACCTATATAGCTTTTAGTGAGCTTTAAAACAAAATTACATTTTATACTTCTCATGAATGGCTTTCTCCCCCCTCCTTCCCCCTTAAAAATGCAGGGTTTTTGTCCCATCTAGTAGGCTTTCAGCTTTAAATAGGACTCGGTTTCTTCCAATGTTGATACATTTCGTTCCACCGAAAGTGAAGGCTCAGGCTTTGCAAAGGAGCTGAAGCTTCCCTTGTACAAAAGCAGCCTTTTTAAAGTAAACTAAAAACCGTATGATCATGTTATTTTTACAAAGCTCAGCACTAGAACTCTAAAAAAAAAAAAAAAAACTAGAAAAAAAAAAAACTTTTAGAATAAAAACATCAAAAATAAAATTTCATGAAACATAAATGTGAACCACTCCTCAGAAGTTACAATAAAGTTAAATGTATATGAAGAAAAAAATTCCAGATTATGGTATTTTCAAATGATTGGGGGAAAAAAAAAAAAGAAAAAAACGCGTGTGAAGGCCTGACGCAGATCACAGACATCACTTCACCTCCTAAGCCATACAGGCCTGATGCCAACAGAGCAGCTCTGGCTGTCCCCACAGGCCGAGCTTTTGCTTGTTCAGTGGCACCAAACATGCCCTGCAACCTCACAGCCAGACCCACGGCATTTTCCACATCCGATTCCAGTTGCACTTATGCAAAGCTGCCTCCACGTGCTTGTACTTGTGGCTGTTGCCTGCTTAAAAATTGTTTTCTTGGGAGACAAGGTGGTTTCAGTGAACTATTAAGATTAAAAAGAAACAACTAAATATACTGTACCATCAAGAACTTTGAAAGCGTATTTCTACAGAATCATTTAGCTCTTGGAAAGAACGCTTGGTTTTGTTTTGCTGGTTTACCCTGAGATTCAGCTTAGATTAAGTATTACTTCAGGTGTATCAGTCTGGGTGCTTTATGGTTCTTGGAAAATAGAAGCTCCCTGCAGATCAATATATACATCCCACTCTTATTAACAAAAAGCCAGGATTCTTAATTGAACTACCTGCGGCCATGGATGTCAGCATTCCTTTCCCTAGCAGCTAGACCATAATTTTGAAAATATGATGCATTTCTTTATTGTTCTAAGATTTTTAGGACAATTGTTCACATGAAAATAATAATTCTCAACTGGTCTAGTCTTTTCCCTGCTGATCAGCCAGTTTTACACAACAATTCAATGGCGAAAAATAAAAAAAAAGCTGTCTGCTTTGACTTCCAAAAGAGGCTTGACAATTAGTTATGCCCTTGTATGCAGTTTCAATCATTAAAAAAGAGTTTTCTCATCTTTTACAATGAGATCTCTTCCTTCCTGTATCTAATGATTACGGACTTTTTTGTAGTGTCATATTCTTCCTGTGTAACACAGCACATAATTCAAGCACTGACCCTGCATATTCATACACTGCCTGCCATTTTCCAGGCAGTATTCAGAAGTCCTGCATGAGGCCTTGTAAATAATAAATTAAAAAACAGCATGCCAACACATCCCTGCCAACTTCTCTGCAATTGGCAGGCACTGCTCATTTAATAACTTTACTTTTCACTAGAGAGTAAACCTGTCCCCATAAGCCATATGTCTTTTTCTAACATTTGTTTCACTTGAACTTAATTTCTGAAGGGACAGTAAAGTACATAATGTCACAACAGCTTGATGATATATTTGCTAATGCTGCAAGCAAGGTTGTCCAGTCTGTTCTCCAACTCCAAATGGCTCCTACTGGGACAAAAAGGCTGAAAGCAAGCAAGGTGGAGATCAAAACTGTCTGGTTCTTTCTAATTTCCCTGCTTTTGTATTCTAGAGAGTGAATCTAGAGGGTGTTTATAAGATGATGAAAGCACAGACTGGACTGTTCGTTCGGCATGCTGCAGAACTACTGATGATTCTCTGACAAATCCTGTTCTGAGTTCTGACTCCTTCCAATTGGCAGAAAGGTCCCAGACAGCACATGATAAGGGAAAAAAGATGCAAAACCAGCGTAGGAACTCTGACAACACTCAGCTGACACCTACTTCTTCTGGAAATGTCATCTCCTGAACACAATTAGTGGCAGCTCTGACGTTACTCTAAGCTACACCACAGACAAAGGAATATGTAAATCCTCAGTTGGCACAAACATAAGGGCAGGAAATTACCTTCAGCACATTACCTTCCCCTCTGTAATTCAACCTGGCCACTGCACCAGAACGTCACAGAAGAGGCAATTCCTCAAAACTTCCAAAACAAACTTTCCTAAGATTGAAGTACAACTCACTGCTCTGTTAATCAACTCTTATCTTTTAGAGGAAAAAAATGCAAATGTAACATCATTTAAAGAAATAATAACTTCTAATGAAAACAAGAATTACTCATACTACTCCACAGAGGATAAAAGTTCTCTCTTTGGATTGTATTCTAATCTAGTTTCAGGGTAATTTTTAAAGTGAAAAATCTTATCTCTCCCTCCCCCATATTTATATTCTTCTTTACTGCACAGATTGCTTTTAATTTGGTTGGTTGAATGTCGGCTCTGCCTAAGGCTGCCTCTCCAGTACGAAGAGGTTTGAGAATGACCATGGGCCTGATAGTTTACTCAAGTTTCAGCTAAATAGGCGTTCCATAAGAAATAACCTTCCCTCCTTTCCCCATCAACTTAGGCCCAAAATGCCTGTCACTGTTCCCATGTCACAGGAAATGTTATCAATTTCTCCTCAGCCCATTCTGCAGGCTCCTCTCCTCAGACACTGCTTTCTTCTCTGCACATAGGAGTCAGTCCTACTCCAACCCGCAGTGTTACAGCTCTTAGATCCGGTTTTGTTTCTCCATTTCCCTTACTGTCAATGACTTTACTGTGCTTAGCAGCTCAGACTTTCTCTTCTGAAACTGTGCTTGTCTTGCAGAGTACATCTTAATGACCTTTATGCCACTGTCTAATGTCACACAGTAAAGTCCATGTACTAGAGGCACGTATCACTATGAGATCCTGACTGTAGTCTTGTTCACTTCAATTGCTTTTCTGAAGTTGTCACCCCTCTGTGTCTTTGAATAATCCTATATTTTTTGCATTATTTTCTGGACTTGCCTTGAACCAGAGAGATCAGGGGAACTGAACTTAACATATGCCAGCAAGAGATGTATGAAGTTTCTCAACTTACCAACTATTTCCTCCAAGCAGTCACCTCAAAGCACAGAAGTAGTAATAAGGGCCACGTAACATATTTGAAAACACTACTTCTTTTCTCCAGCTATATCAGCCTCAGTAGGAAACGAACCCAACAATACATAACAGAGAATCTTAGTGGGTCTGAAAATATATCTTATAGTCTGAGGTCAAAGCCTTTTTGGCTTTGTTTTCCTTCACCAAGGTAATGGACAGTGTGTGGTAGCTCAGCATGATTGTCACCAACTTCTCACCTCCAGTTCTCCAGTTTAAACCAAGATCAAAACAAGAGGAGGATTCTATCATACGGATCATGGAGGAAGATCTATTTTTCATCCCCTTTGTATACAATCCTTCTGATTGCTCGCATTATGTTCAGTTCCTCTTCCTTTTTTTTTTTTTTAAGCCTCTGCAGTATTGATTGGTACAATGGCAACAAAGAAATTCATTCAGAAAGGAAACAGCAAAAGAAAACTACTGATAATCAGAAGAGCCGTAATAATTACTGATGCTTGAGTGAAAGGTGTAGTGCTACCTGCAGAAGGCCATTGATTTCAGAGTAATTGCAAAAAGGCAAACTACCTATCCAGCCTCAGGTTCAGCAGCATCCTCTCCATGCTGACAGCACAAAGCAATCCACCTTAGCCACGTAACTGGTAAACTCACAGAGATTCAGACCTTCGTAATTCTAATTCCTTCCACTGAACAATTCAAACGCAGCGTATATATCTTTGCCCGCTTCACCTAATGATTATTCAAAGCTTTACATTCTTTCTCTAACAACCCTAATAATACGTTTTGACAACTTGAACTCCATGCCAATTATCCTTTGGGGAATCAAAAGAACATCCTATTATTTGCTAGTAACATTTCCTCACAGAAAGTATAAAACCAGGATTGTCATTAGGTGGTTTGTATTTTTTTTCTGGCACAGCTGACTGAGGTCTCTGGCAGGTACTAACAGGAGGGATGTTGCTGGGCACTGAGCAGGTATTAGTGACCTGGGCAGGGTGTTTAAGAGCACCACTGTGTATGTAGAGGCTTTGGGAACATCACTGTTATAGCTTCTTGGAATTATTTGATATACTGTTTTCTTAGACTTCATCAATGATAGAGAAACAGTCTCTCAGGATGTGTTCGCACAAAGCTTAATACAGGGGGTAGAGGAGCTATCTTCATGTAAAAATTAACACGGTTTACAGTAGATTAACCACTGACAGAAGTTACCAATTCTTTCAGCATCTGTGGGCTTATTTTATCTTAGTCTTTCCAAGGTTATAAACATTATCCTAAGCATGTCAAAAGGGAAAAATACAAGACTGGTAAGAAAAATTCTAAATTAATGTAAGATTTTAATCTTACTTAGTCTTGTTGTTGTTCACTTGACTTTAAAAAAAATACATGCACAATCATTTTTCATTGACGTAGCTGCATGAAAACTTTACAGACTGAAAAATGATAGCTGATTTTTCATTTTCTCATTTTAAATGTCATAAATTCTGGGGGGTGGGGGAAAGGTGGGAGGGAGGGGAAGCCTTTGGAATTAGCATTATTTCAGTGGGGATTATGGCATCTTTTTACCAGTGAAAAACACTACTATAAGGTGCTAAATTTCAAGTAGATAATGGAATACTGCCACAAGATGACTTTCCTCCTGCTCATTAAAAGCAGAGAGCAATCACAGTGGTTCACAGCACTAGTTTAACCACCACATAAGGGTAACTGACTATGCAAATAATGGTGGAGACATGACCCACACTCAGGTCACTGGATATCTAATTGAACTGCTTCAAATCTACCAGAAAATGACAAGGACAATCACCAGGTGATCACTGGCCATGCTGGAGTATGGTATTCTTCCTAATAGCATCCCGAAGCCATACAGGACATTATTGGTTTTGCTCAATTTCCAGACAAAATGGTTTAACCAATATTAATGCAATTTAGAGTTCAATGCTCCCTCATACAAATGCTCTCTCTTTCCACTCCAACAATCAACAATCTCTTCTTTCCATCTCATTTGAAGCAGTAATTGTCTATCAAGGAGGTATAACACACCTGAGGTTATACTTCTTCAGCACTACTGGGGGATATTTCAGCATTAGGCTTGTAGATGCCTAATGAGACAATTCCAGATACTGAGGAAAAAAAAAGTCATTTCCAAAGCAAAGCCCATGGCTTTTTGGTACAGTGCTAGCTTTGAACAGACAAAAGTGACTACTCCAAAGGAGGCAAAACTTGAATCTTATCTTGGAAATTTTCAGGAAAAAAAAAAAAAGTCCCTATTTAGAATATATTCTGGAAAACATTCTGCAGAAATCTATAAAGAAAAGCTGTACACAGAGACCTGGGAGCTCCTTCCTATCAGCAGAGAGCCAGGTAAATCTTCAATCCACAAGAGTTGAAATTCTGAGAGGATAGTGCTTCTCAAGTTTCTGGGCATTCTAAAACAATGAGTTATAACACAATTTCTATGGAGATTATCTAAATTTACCTCCATATGTCGATCAATTTCCCCCAGATATGTCTCTCAAATGTTAGAATTTCTGGTACCTTTTTTCATTTCTTCTGTACGCCTGTTGTCCTGCAATTTGTTCTGTCTCAGCACTGCTATTACAACAATCCTGTATTAATTATTCCGAGTTATTATAAAGAACTAGTGCATTTTGTCACATTATTCAAAATTTAAGAAAGCAGCTAAACATACTAATGGAATTGTAACAGCCTTTCCAACGAATGCAAATGCACACAGTACTCCAGTGTAACAGTGGCACAACCCACTGCAGGGAAAATACTTCCAGTGCATGCAAGATTTAAAAAAAAATGACCAAAGTGAAGCTTGCATCACTCTTACAGCCCTTCTCTGGCTTTCTTCCCTGCTTTCCTATGAGAGTAACCCTCAAAAGTCTGCCTTAAAAAAAAAAAATGAGCAGGAAACAGAAACATACACTCTCATTTCTGTTATACAATAATTTCTATTCTGGGCTTTTCCCCTATCACATTTCACAGGATTTCAGTTCCTTTTGGAATAACATTTTCTCGGTTTCGAGCTCTAAGACTGTTTTCTTTTTCTTTGGTAGAAAGAATTTCAGCACCCTAATTGGCGTTTCATGTGAAAGTCAAAATTGCACCTTTCTTTTATATGCATGCTTCACTCTACGGAACAGTACTAATGCTGAAAAAATGAGGCCTGAAAGTAGAAAGTAAGCTAGAAAATAGTCCATCACATTATCTTCTACTGAAAGCAATTTGGATTTGGATCTAGATCTTACTAGCAAATCTTTGAAAAAACTGGCATGGAGCAGTTCTTTCATCTAACAATGTATGATCTTGCATAAAAGTCTATAGAATGTTTCAAATAACTTGTTTAGATACATTTAATTTATTGCCATGCCCATGGGAAAGCTTTTTTTTTTTCCTGACACAGATTTCTATCATTCAGTTCAAGGCAGTTAGGCTCCTTCCTGCAAAATGACATGCTTGTTTCTGAAGGGAAAATTGCACTTTTTGTTCTGGCTGGAGTTATCCAAGGGCTTACTTAATTTCCAGTTATCTGAATTGGCCAGAACCTCAGCTGAGGAAACAGACAAGTATGCATGTCCATTTTTAAATAAAGCCTGTAAAACAGTAAAATTTTCTACATGTTCATGAAGTTAGAACTGCTATGATGCATGCATTTAGATGCACATGGGTACAGAAGTAAAATTTGATATTGACATTAATGTTGTCATTGCCTGATCACTTGCACAATTGTTGAATGAACATGATGTTTTGTCTCTAACACAATGTGCATTTGTTATTTCATGTGAAGCAAACTGGATTCTACTCAGTATTTTTTATGTATTTATAAATAGCTGTGGAGAAATAATGCACATTGTATAAACATTTTTCTGAGAGTACCTTGACAAAATTCACTTGTGTCCCTTAAGGCAGATGAGATGAACTACCATTTAATGGTATTGATGATGGATGTAGTAAACAGCTTTAGGCCTGGGAATATAATCTATGACTCCTAGAAACTGTTAGTGTAGCAAGATGCTCATTTGCATCATTTAGACAGCACTAACTATCAGTCTATGCCATGTAAATGGGAAGAAATAGGTTGCATTTTGGGATGCAGAATATTCTATGAAAAGTAAAAGGGCTATGCCTTTAATCACATCCTGTCCCTGGTGAGCACTTCAGATCCACTGTGGGCAGCGCAAAGGCTTAGATCAATTATCTAATAATAACATTATACTCCTTAGAGGTCTGGGCAGAATAACAGAGCAGTAGCAAAACTCCTTTTTCATCACTTCTGTTTAAAAAAGAAAAACTTTCTTTTTTCTCCCAGTTTAATTCCTCCCAAATATACTTGGCAAAATTCCTCCTTGTGCACAGGTTAATTTAAGGCTAATTTACCAGGCTGAATATTAGGAAAAAAATTCATGAGTGGCAATGCATTGAAAGAGGCTGTCCAGGGAAGTGAGGGAGTCACTGACCCTGAAGGTGTTCAAGAAAAAGGAAAGATGTGGCTCAGAGGGTCATGGTTTTGTGGGCACAGTGGCAATGGGTTGATGGTTGGACTAGATGATCTTAGGTGTCTTTTCCAACCCTTGTGACTCTATGATAATACCACCCAATTCTCATTTAAAGGTATTCATGGGGAAGTACACACTCTGCCAGTACACCAATATATTTATTTATACATGTGGTGGAAAAATAGGGGACCACTGAATTACCTACTCACCAGAGATGTCAGAGGAGGATTATGTACTTCAATCAAAATACAAAAGAACTGATTCATTAATCTGTAGAACATTCAGTTCAACTGTTAATCTCTTAGCCTGTTCCACGCACTGGTTTCTCTACTGAGACCAGATTGAAAGGCAGAGGTTTTGGTTGGCATATTTTTTGTAAATTCAATAGCCCACGTAGGATCAGATCACAAATTGTAAAGCCTACAAAATTTGTAGCAAATAAAAGGCAGGGAAAGCTCTTACATGGAAGCTCACTATCAGATCAAAAAGAACAAGCACCCCAGGGCAAAGGACCAGACAACCAGTGCTTTAGTGAATATATGACAATGCTGTCCTTGTAAGGGTTCCATGCATACAGGCTAAATTTTACCATTAGTGATAAGACTCCTATGTTATCTATACATTCAAAATCTTTCCTCTGTGAAAATGGAAGAAAAATGGTAAACTTCATAAGTCTTTAACTTTGAATGCTAGTTTAATGCAGGAATTTGATCCAAATAAGACTTGTTTAAAAATCTAAAAAAGCAATCATGCACAACCCACTCATAATGACAGTGATAGAATCAATAACAACATCCTTCAGTATAATAAAAAGGATAAGCACAAAGCTAACATCTGAAAAATCTTAAATGCTACCTTAGTATAAAGGTCAGGTATTTTTAATGCCAAAAGAGTAAGATTCTAAAACTGACATAAAGAATAAATCTACACAGTAAATGAATGAACATGAAGAGATAATAAACTGGCACTGACAAAGCTATGTGTACAAAACAAAGTACTGTAAAGCTTAGTGGGGCTAATTATCCAGGAATACCACTATGCTGACAATATTAAATTGAATCTTATTTAATCTTATTTAGTGCTAACCACGTTGCAGAGACATAAAAGCATCATCTGTATCTCTAACAAAGACAAAAGCATCTTGAAATTTTAAATATTTTAACATTACAATTTCTGCATGGATTTTCTCACTGAAAGTGTCCGAGCTTCATCCTAAAAGATGAATCTATGGACCCATTAATAAAAATCTTTGTGCATTCATCTCTTTGGCAGTATGAAAAAGGAAAAGTAGGAACCAGATGAAGGAGGAGAAAAGAGACTTGACTCAGATAGAGTGCTCTGAGCACTGTTTATGCTTACACAATGCTTGCAGGTCACAGGAAGTATCATCAGAGGGCACTGGATTTTCTCCTTCCTGCATTAAGCTCACATCCTCCTCAAACCAGGATAACCAGCAAAAGGGAACAAAAACAAGCAACAATCTGAATTGGGTCTTTCCTTGGTAGCAGTAAAGACAATAATCAGAATACTCTTAATGACAGCTAGGCCAAGGGCCTCCCATCTATCCATGTCAGTTAATCACCTTTCCCTTCCTTAGTTAGAAACACAGCATGACACTTTATCCTCTTTGCTCATCTCTGGCTCCATGAAGCCAGCACTAGCCTTGGCTATGGAAGAAATAATGCTTTGCTAAAGTTGCAACTCAGTTTTGTTGTAAAAGCAACCAGGATGCCAACGAGGCCCTGGGAAGAGGCTTTGTTCATTAACTGCTGTAGCAATTATAACTACTTTGTACAGCTACGTGATTACCTCTTTGCCTGCAGTAACAAGGTTAGTGCCCTTGGTGCTGAATCCCTGGGCCCCATCTCTACCGACAGCTGATGTGCCTGGATAATGCAGGCATCTTTCCTTACACAAGAAGGTTTTTGTTCTCTGTTTAATATTTGATTTCTGTAACAGAGTGCGGAAGAACTTTTAAAAGCAAAATCCATGTTGGGAGTTTTCCCTATCAACCACTGTCACAGTACGTATTTTAATCCTCAAGAATAATTCCATATCAAAAATAAAGTTCATTATTGTAATTCTGTATCAAAAAGAAAGTTCATTATCACACTTAAAAATTTCATGGAAGTATAAATATTATCCAGGCACTTCAGGAGCTGTTACAGTCCTCAGCAAAAATAGTTGTTTTTTTTTTCCAAAGCAGCATAATGTTCTCTGCCATTCTGCTCTCACAATGACAGGTCATTTTGAACGCTTGCCCATCCCTGCCTGAATCTGATGCTCTTGACATGAGAAACACATTTTAAGAGAATTTCTAAAAGGGCTCTTTGAAGGAAAGGGTAACCTGACAGGAAGAAAATGGTACTAAAAATCTTACAGAGTACTTTCCCTGAGAGAATCTGTTGTGCAGCCACACCAAACCTACACGTACTGTTATAGCTCCAATAAAAACAAAAGGCAGAAAAAGAGAAAAAATTAGAAATAGTTTGGGGAGGAAAGTATACAGAAGCCCAGAAGATAATGTAACATTTATCTGAGAAACTAATCACATTCTCTGTTATTGAATGTGTTATTGCACATCGTGGAAAATAGTTTGCAGTGGAAATATTTTGAAATTTAAATAAATAAATAAATCTGCTATTTGGTTTCATTTCATACATATTTTAGTATTAAGAAAATGAAAGGAAAAAAAAAGTAAGTTTTACGTGATAATGTGGGAATGAAAAATAAACTGCTAGCAAAACTTTCAAAATATGACCAGATCAAAAAGTATTAAACATAAAAAAATATTTATTGCTGTTACCAACAACTTCTGGCGTGAAAGCACTGGAAAATTATAGTAGCTTTTTTTTTTTCAACTGCTATTAATATGTTGCCCCATGTGAGCTGGAATACAATGCCTGTCTGATAGCATAAAGCAGAACTGAACAGCTGATAAGGACAACGATTAAATATGTATAATGGATTTTTTATGGGTGTGGGAGGAATTTGGGAAAGAAAATTGTCCAAATTAAGTTTGTGTCAGTCACTGAAAGTTATATTCTTCTTGTAAAAAGTGTCTATCATCTTTAAAATCCAAAGAGGATCAAGGCATTATACTCCACCGTGGCATCTGTGCCTGAAACAGCACACTGCTCTTTAGAACCATGCTGCATTACTGGCTTAACGTTTAAAGAGATGCAAAAAGAAGAAAAAAGATTCAAAAGAACAGCAACATAACTTTTTTGTACAGCGCCTTCAGTTGAGCACTGATGGTTTCCTATTCCAGAACTGATTTAAATCAGCTTCAATAATTAACTTTTACATTTTTACTGGTCTGGCCTAATCAGAATTATATCAAAATTCCAACGCAACAGAACAATTATATAGTCCTTTCCATACTGAAAAATACAATCGATGCTGTTGAATATGTTCTTATCAGTGCAGGTAGTTTTTAATATTCCACACCATTTGGAGATTTCTCCTTTTCCCCTCTTTAAGAAATTATGACACTTTTTGGTTTTGACATATTGCTCAGTAGTTAACGAGAATCTCACCAGAAAATAAATCCATAGTTGTTTTCATGACAGCAAATTACATGCCAAAGTGTGACATTTAAATGCTGAATTTTAATGACTTGTCAGCAGAAGTGAAATGCATTTAAAAAAATTAATACGGGAGAGAACAATGTGTCTGTCTATAAAATAATTCCATTCATAGTAGACATGAAAGGTAAATACAGTGTCAAATGTACTCTGTTTCCCAAAGCACATCTTCATTTAGTAAGAAAGGAGCTACGTTAAGAGGGGTTAAATTCTCCTTTCCTGCTGGCACAGTGGATCTCTACTGGTTGGGAAACTCCTACCATCCATTTCCAACAGGGTTCAATATACACTGGTAGTAATACAGTTATAGCAGAGGCACTACAAGGCTGACTGGGCAGCTTGGGGAGAGGGATACACTCCTCCACCACTTGACGACTGCCACATGCCAGCTACATAGCCATTTCCTTGCACGTAGTCATGATTTTGATTTTCAGAGAATAAATTAGAAGGAGAATCAACCAAAACCTAATCTAATTACATTCAGTCATATGTGCTTCCTCCCTCCTGTTTATCTTAAACATTTCCATCAATACATTTTATACTTGCTACCAATAAATGCCTGTGTTATACAAAACCTTGAGACTTATCTTAAAAATAGTATTAAGGAGAAATCTCTTTTCCCTCTGCAATTATAATGATATAAATGACAACTGTGTTTCTGTGCTCCTGCGTACATATAAGGTCCCTTGGGATCTTCGGATTATTTAATAGCAGTGTATTAAGAAGGTGTGACAGGTGGTACCAACATATTCACAGACTAATAAATGCCCTCAGATTAAGTAAAATCAGACAACATTGTGAAGAATTAGGTTCTTGACAATGTGTGGGAATGTGAGAAAACAAAGTTAACTGCAGAAAAATGCAAATTTGGTATTTTGGACAGAGTAATCTATGTTTACATGCTGCTGGGAAGCAACTTAATTCTTTTTTTTTTTTTTAGGGCAGAAAGATAAATGGAAAGCTTCTCCATGTGTAACTACGGACAATGAAAAATGCTGAGAAGCACAGGATGGGTACTGCTATTACTAAGACATTAAAACAGCTGTCCTTACTAAAATACCCCGAACAATTTCACACTGCTTATCTTAAAACAAAAGAAGAAGAGGTTCAAATTTGATGGTGAGAATAATTTTAAAAAACAGAAACCATGTTTATGGAAAAAGATTGCAATGGCTCTTAGTTTGGTAGAAGGAAGAGGGAATGATATAAAAGGATACCAATTACAAAGGAGAAGCAAACTGTCTCAGAATATAAGGAAACTATCATACATTTGACACGATATTTAGTAAGTTATTACTCAAGTAAGAATAAAGGCTAATAAGGTCTTCATTCCTTCAGATACACATCTCAACCTCCACAGGAATACCAATATCTTTCAGTATTTTTGCTGCCTACATACAGTTCTGAGAATGGCTTGGGTTAGAAGGGACCTCAAAGATCATGAAGCTCCAACACCCTTGCTTCATGCAGGGCCACCAACCTCTACATTTAATACTAGACCAGGCTGCCCAGGGCCCCATCCAACCTTACATCACCAGAGCTCCCACCCCAGCATCACTCTTTTTCACCTTTATCTAATTCTCTTACTGCTTTAAAACATTTATTCTCTTCCAGGGACTCTGGTTCTTGTGGCTGATTTCAAAACATCTGTGTATCACCTGGCCATACGACACCACCATGGTCTTTTCCCGTAATCTCTCCCTCATAAGCAGTATTCACTTAGGAATTTCTCCTTAATCCAGCCACCAGTATCCTCCAAGCTCATATATACTGAACATATTTGAGACTCTGCCCTTCTTACAAATGGGTTAAGCTCAGAACTGCAGGACTGAGTAGAACTCTTACAATAGGTATGCAGTGATTCAGAAGTTGTTAAAAAAGCAAAAGGACATCAAGTAAGAGACTCCCTTATATGTGAGGTCACGGATAACCTGCTAGGATTGCAGATCTTAGATATCTGGATAAGAAAAAGTAAAGATAGCTGAAGTTCTGTAAGACAGGAGAAACAGATCTCCTTTGTAATTTAGAAGAGAGCTACCCTGCAGTACAGATCCACTGACAGTTAACAGCAGAGGTAAACATGTCCAAATTATAGAACTACAGAACATTTCTTCTAGCAGTACCAGCAGTATCACAGAATCACAGAATTGTTGGGGTTGGAAGGGACCTCTGGAGATCATCTAGTCCAAATGATATGACGCTAACTTAAATGAATAGGAATTTTCCCCCCTTCCCAGACAACCAAAGTACACAGATTGAAGCGGATCGATACATTACTCTGATCCAGTTCCAGTTTTCATTACTATTCTATGTACGCTTTTGTTTTCCTTTCTCCTTCAGAAAGACTCAAATGACTTCTAGAAGACTGTCAATATTAGAGGCTAAATTCTCTCACCTACAGAACAAGTAGTGCATAGGAAATGGCAAAGCATAATTCCTTAAATGCCTTGACAACATGCCTCCATCCAGCAGCTCATCAGTTCAGCTGCTCCGCGCCTGCCCTTTATACTTTAGAAAAAGGCCGACATGTCAGAAACTTGTACATTTTTTTTCCAAGTATATCTGCTATTACAGAAATCATATTACCTCTTCCACCAAAGCATACATCACTCAAACTGATATTAACTTAACTTTAACTTCTTTCACTTTGCCCAAATCATATGACAATAAGTGCAGTAAAGCTCAGCTGGTTAGTTGAGAGAAGAAAGACTTGCATTATTATCTTTATCATTCTCAAACATTTGTTCTTTTGACAGATGTTATCTTGACACACACTCTTATGATGATGACTTTTATTTAGCGAGCTTAAAAGTATATTTTAAAGGAGACCAGGCACTAAGCTGTCTTATTCTTCATATTTTGTCATTGTAATTTGTGAGTTAGACACTGAAGGTTTTTCCTCAAAAGACAGCATCTCCCTTCCTGACTACAAGCTTCCACTTCTGGCCTTGAAAAGCAGCTATAAATAAAGGCAAGGCAAGGATCACATCTAATGCACAGCAATTAAATGAAAAGTCTTTAATCAGACAAGCTTCTTTAGATGAAATTTGATTTAGATTAGATCCAGGATTTGTAGTTCAAATATTTTGGTGTGTCAGTCAAAACTCAGCCAATTAGCAACATGTAAGTTTCATTTTCAGAAAATATGTGCAAGCATATTACAAAATTTGGAAAACTAAAGCTGTTCTTTATAGTGCTTTCAAGATTGTTTGGATTATCTACATAATGTACTTTTAGAAATACTCACACTGGAGACCATGTTCTTAAGTCATATATACACATCTACAAGGCACTGGAAAAGACTGTTATTTTAAAAACTCAACTATTGGGTAGAACTGTTGAAAGCAACACTATCTAATTAAGCAGCAATGACCTGACAGAAATGTCTTCACTGCTGCTTCAGCCTCAAACATTCAGAAAACCTTCCACTGAACGCTAACATAAATACAGGCAGTTCAGCTGCAGGGATGAAGGGTTGTCAATACAGTGACATTATCATGCACTTTTGATTTTCTTCAGCTAAACATTATTAAGCACATACTTTAATAAAATGAAACAATTTTAGTGCTGTAAGTGCTAATAGCAAGATACTGGATGAACGGAATCTGTTAACGGAATGGTAATGGGGCTGCAGTCAGATTTTCACTATTAAAATTCCCACAGAAGTTTTCAGTTTTCTTCTGGACTTTAAATGGAAGGACAAAATCAGTCATAAAATGCAGGAATCACCTCCAATTTCCTTTCACACGTTTTTTGAAGGTATGGAAACAACTGAACTGAAAAAAAAAAGTCTTTGTACCTATCCCAAGATATCTAATATTCCTAAAGCTGTACGTACGTGCCTTGACAGAGTGAATTGCTTGTGCAAAGATATATCACCCTTTACTTAACTACACAGGACTCATGCTGGAGCAAAATTACTGCCTATGTATGGACCAATATTATTTCAGAGCTTCTTTATTCTATGCTGGTCAAATTCACAGGTGCACCTGTTGCCTCTTGCAGGTTCTCAAGAAGCTGACTGTACTGATTCCGTACTGTGTTAACAAAAACAACATCCATAAGCAGAGCTTCAAAACACGATGATAATCCTGTAGCATGTGAACAAATTAATAATCACAATTTTATATATCAGAATTTATTTAACTTTGGGCTCGTAAGTTTTGGGTTTGTTTCTTTTTTAAGGAAGAATCATCTTAATTTGTACATAAATATGGAAAGGTGCTTCACTTTTCGCAACTGCATCTACCACAGAGAGGGAATTACTGCAAAAATGCAGATACTGAATAATTAATTATCCCTACTTTTATCCTTCAAGACCAAAAAGGACTAAAATTGCTCTTCTTAGGAGCAACCCAACCTCAGTTTAATTCGCTAAGACTGCATTGTGTATTACCTTCTTGAACTCAGAGACCATATATTTGATAGAAGGCATCTTTTTATGCATTTTTTCCACTGTATTTTTTCTACACTTTTTTTAAACAGTCTTTCTTTTTATGTATCACACTGAAAAACACCGCTTTGTTTCAGGCAGAGGAAGAAAACACCCCTACTATAACAATCAATATAATTACCCTGTTATCCTACATTTTGATGTTTACATTCCTCTCCAGAATTAATTCCAGTAACCTTTGCTACTGTATCAAAAGCTCTTACATCAAAGTCGGAGCAAGAGACCTTATTTATTCATTTTAAAATCAGACCTCTGTTCCCCGCTGGTGAAACTGAAGAACAGAGTAACTGCTCTTCATCACATTTTGGAAGATATTTTGAACTGCGTGTTATTGCCAATACTATGAGCGTCAGCAAAAATAACAGTAATATCTTTTTATTAATACTGCATTAATTTTATCCCCCAGAGTGGAATGTATAGCTTTCCCTAGAGAACTGACATAATATTCACGTACTCATCAGTACTGCTGTATGAGCACCACTCTTTAGAGCAGGTATCAAGCACACATATTGTCTTGAAAAGCATACAGTGCAAACAAGTCTTCACTCTCTGACATGGAAAATTGGAGTTTAGTTCTGAACACAGACTCCACCTTTTCTGTTTTCAAATGTGTCATATTACAAAAGAGGTTTTATAAATATTCAGAAGCTATTACATTTGCCTACTTGGTGCCTCCATTCCAACACACTTCCCTCTTCTCCCCCCACTTACCCTCACTCCCCCCCCACACGCTTTTTGATATTGACTCTTTGAACAATACAATACAAAGAGATTTTACTTCTGTCTCTCCTCTAGCTTCTGATCCAACCACTGTCCATCTCGCAGCAAGTACCAGGTCTTTTCTAAATGTTTCTTTAAAATCATTTCTGCTTTACAATGCTCAAGGCCAATAGCTATGAAAGCAGCTTTCCACATCTCTGTCCCAGTATGCTAAAACTAGCTTGGTGCGAATGGAAGGCACTGAGTTCACATAACCTCAGCAAGTATACAACAAAAAGGTGAACTCAGAGAACACTAAAGCGCTCAGAGCCCTGTGCCACTACTGATTTCCTGTAAAATCTCAGATAATCATTACAGTCCATGTCCAAAACCATCTTAAGCAGCTTATATAGGTATGAGACTTGCCACTGAAATCAATGGAAATATAAACATTTACATATCATCATAAATCTGGCCCCTCAGTGCTCTCATGTCCCACCTGTAAAAGGAGGATAACATTCATACTTAATCAGCCAGAGAAAGAGTGTTATCAAAAATACTGAAAATTGAAAGGTGTTCAGATTTCACTGTCATAGAAAACAAACCAGCAAACAGGGAAATTATGTTGAATGGAAGAAAGCCTTGAAACTTCAGGGAATCATAGACGGACTCAATGTTATAGTAGGGTGAAGTGTAAACCTTCTGAGATAAGAAAGATTCAAATTTCAATACTGCTTTTATCTTATTGGTGGATTTTTTGGAATATGCTGCCACAGAGGCAGGCAATATATGATACAGCAGATGCTGAACATTTTAAGTCTTTGACAGTTACGATTTTTACATAAATTTTAACATAAGGCCAACTACACTGTTTCATGTTTATGTTGCCTCGTTTAGATCAACATGCTTCTTCAGTAAGAGCACAGAAACAAAATACTCAAACTAGTTTCCCATTCTTTGTCCAGCATGCTGGCATCATGTTTTTAGAGGTTTGGGAACATTTTCTGAGGTCCACCACAACAACAGAATGGTCTCAATACTCCTCCTGAGCCCAAAGAGATACCCAGGCATCTTCCATCAAGATTTGTACACTCTGCACAAAGTGAATTAAGGTCACTTCTTTAACCTTTCTCCTAGCATTGCTGAGGCAGCTTTTGTCACCCGTGAGTCCTGTTCTTCAGTGAGCTCAGCATCCTCAAAAACTCATAGGGCAAAAATCTGATGAATGTACTTCACAAAGAACACCTGTCAAAATTTATGCTTCCATACCTCTATAGGTAACCGGCTTTCTACAGAGTTAGTGGATAACCCAACAGTAGTATCTTGTCCCAAATACTAAACCACAGCAGCGAGTGCAACAGGATATAAGAAAGATGCAGCAAGCCTAGATCCAGCTTCTAAATTGCACTAGTGCATGTTTTCTTGCAGGATCCTAATTGCCCTTCTGCTAATATTAAAGTTCTAACAAATTTCTTCCTAAGTATCGTGCTTGACATCAATTCAATAAAGAAAGAAATAAAAATCCAGTAGAGAAAAAGTATTCATTTATTTTTAAGTAACAAAAATTCACTACAGAACTTCAAAAATGAATCTTGATCCCAAAGTCAGCAAGGGGAGATGTAGGAGAAAAATAAATAAATAAATAGTTTCAATGGGGCCAGAATTTCATACTAATTAGCAGCAATTAAGAAATTATAGTGTAAATGAACCTATTAGATTATCTATTAAATATATGGCCCATAAAGAAACAGTATGTCCGACAGTCAAATGATGTATCATACGGCACAGTCACTCTGAATCCCAGAGCTGTCCATCTTTAGAGGCTGTAACATTTCTGAGTAAAAAAACAGCCAACACACAGATTTTCAGGCAGATGGAATTCAGCTTCCAGAAATTTAGTTTCCAGAAGACTACGGGGCAAATAACTGGTTCCTTTTCACAGCTGGATCACAGTTAAGCCAAAATATGTTTTGAAAAAGATTCATGGAAGATTCTTTGTTGCATTTAAACTTTAGTGTACTTTTCAGCAACATCATCATTTTCAGCAAAATCTGTCCATCTGTTTCACAACCCAGACCAGAAGGTGCTGATATTTTCTATTTTCATTAAAAGCACAAACATATGATGTATGAAAAATTCATAATGAGAATCAGTGGTGAGACAGCCAAAGTAAAAAAACAGAAGACACCATGGAAGTCTTGTTATATACTGTAAAGTGAGGAAGTGACAGGGGGCCTGTTATGGTGAAAACCAAAAGCAAACCTCCTATGAAATGCATCATTAGTATAGAAATTCACTTACAAATAAGGCTTAAAGAAATGAGTTAGTTTCCTTTAGAAAGAAACTCAACCTTTTCTGACGATAGGCTAAGCAGTATTGGGATAAAAATACCACAATCCAGACTTCATTTATACCATACTGCAGTAATTAGAAGCAAGGAGAAAGTGTCTCTGGTGGAGCAGGCAGGGAGCTGCGTGCTCTTCCTGGGCTCCAGCACAAGTGCCCTTGGAAATGCAGAATGTTTTCTGACTGTGGCTCTACTTTAGAATATGTCAGATTGACCAAGGGGTGATCACAAAAAGTTTTGGAAGTCATAGATGAAAGAGGAAACTATTAACTATGGAAGAGTTATCTTAACAAAGAACAAGGCAGCTATTCCAGGATGCGCTCTGCGTTTTTCTTGAGAGAACTCAAAATATGGGAAAACACAATATTCCAAAAAAAAAAAATGTTCATAATTGTTTCAGACTGAATTTGAGAGGGACGGAATCTCACAGATCTACAGACAAGCACTCTGTGTGCTTCTTAACTGCAATTATTGCTTACTTTTCCCCCTAGTTCATCACAGATCATGACCTCTTTCCTTTAGCAATAGTAGCTATCTATATATATATCATAGTTTTTCCTTAGTAATATGCAAGACTTTTCAAGTCTCTAAACCACTACATATCAACAGTCATACAAGAGAAAAGCTTATTCCATAGTCTCTTCCTTCCTTTCCCTAAGTATTTGCTACTGATAACTAACAGAGAAGGATGTTCAGCTGGATGAATCATTGGAGTGAACTAATACTGCACTCCTTTATCATTTTCCAGCCCAGAGCAATTGGTTTTTATGCCTATCAAGTCTTGCTAGGGGGTTAAAACAAATGATCACTTGTGGATTTTTTTTTTTTCCTTCACTCTGCAGAAATATGCCAGTAGACATAGCAACTTAAAAGATAGTGAGAAAATTGAAAAAAATCAAAACAGTATTTTGTTGCCACAATAAAGTTTATTTGGACAAAGCTTGGCTATAACCAAAAAAGCCAGCTATTTAATCAGACTGTATTTTCCAGCAGTTAAATACTCTTTTTTTCTCTTCCAGGTGACTTATGACAAAGTTTTCACTCTGTTTTGCCAAAATGCAAAAATGTGCTGGATTCTATTCTGTGCCCTACTGTGTTAAATTACGAAGCAAAACAGAAATTAGTCATTTGTACAGCTCATAGACTTTCTTTGAACACTCCCTTTGCAGGTCAAGTTCACACCGCTCAGCATTAGCAACACTGGATGCAATGATGGACAATTGAAGCAAATAGCCCAAGTCTCAATGGCCCTTAATCTTTAACTTGTAAACAAAGCAAGTAGATACAGAGGTTAATGAAAATGATTACTGGGGTTGATAATGTCATTTTCACAATTTGAGAGCTATGAGTTATAAAATAATTACTTGCACAGAAAGCCATGTAACCTTAACCAGTATTGAATAACACCAGTTCAAATGAAATGAATATGTAAAACTCACTCTCACTGCACTTGGTCATAATACAACAAGTATATTGATGAAAGTGCTTCCTTCTAATGCTACATGCTATAAACAGACATACACTCTGCATTAATTGACATGTTTTATTTCTAACCAACTCAGGGAGAGAAAGTTGAGCAATTCTCTAGCCTGGAGATGAACAATCCACTTTAATTTCATCTGAAATTCCTTAAATCTCTTACTAATAGGAATTGTAGTAAGCATTTAAAAAATGTTAAAGAAAGTAAGCATCACTTCAATGGACAGCACTTAATTATGACCGTTAAACCCGTAACTTAAATCCATTTATCAGCACCGAAGCAAAGCAGATAAGGAGACTTATCATTGATTATCTTCCATGTACCTGTGATTCAAACAGCAGATTGAACATTTTTCTTATCAATTGTATACAGACACCTGATGAACCTCCAAAATTGTAGAGAGCACATGGAATATTTAAAATTCACAGTACAGAGTACTGAGCAATACAGCAAGCATCATTACAAACAACATTCTAAGTCTGCACTACCATTTATAAGACGTATGAATTCTTCAGGATACTTTCTCCTATCTCAGGACCAGTGACACAACTTTCAAGGTTCTGGTATTCTGTCTAAATCCAGCTTTCTGAAATTCAGTGTCTTACAGTGAAACAGACTTTTAAACCAATATGCACCCTCCCCCCGCTGCTTGCTCTTTATTTCAGCTCTATCCTCAGGGTCAGGTTGGGTGTTTTGTGAATTCTTATGGAAGGTTATAAATGCACTGTCTGTCAGACAAAGTCTCAGCTTCTTTCTGACATCATACCTTGAGATACATGGAAGCTCATCACTAACTCACCTGAATGCATTAACAGAGGGCATACTGTCAAATAATCAAACATTTATATAACCATATTTATTAAAGTATTTGTGGAAAACTTAAAAGAGGTATTTGATCAGGAGAAATAGATAAACGTCAGTGCAAACAATGCATGAGAAGGTACTGCCTTAGTCATTGGTAACAGTAAGAAAAATTCATGTTGCTCTAGTAATACCCTGCTTCCCAGAACGTTATATTTCTGCAAGAAGTTTCACTTTAAGGGAAAAGCTTGTTGGCCTATTCATCAGCCATCAGCATTAGAAACCCAAAGTCTTGATTCTTGCCCTTTGATCTCTCAAATCCTAGATGGTCATAGCTTTAAAAAGCCCAGCCTGGAGAAGCTACTTCAATTAGGAGAGCACAAAAGTCTTCTAAGGTGTCAACATAAATCCTCCAGAAAATAAGTATATTTGGAATTTTTTAGGCATGTTTTGATCTCACAGTCCTCAACTTGTACTTCTGAGCATTTCTGTACTCATTCTCTGGAAAAAAGAGAAAACCAAAAATAAAGGGAGCCATCCTGAAATATTCCTGTACAGCACAGAATGTTTAAAATCAATGCCATTTCCTTCTCAGCATCACCCACCCTCAGCGGCAACTTGCTCAGACAAACAGCAGGGAAGTGAAAGCTTCCAAAATGGAAGGTTTCATTATAAGAATTGATGCTTTCCGTAGCCCTTAGTGAGAGTGACTAACATAAAAACGGACACCAGGGCTGTATTTTGAAATTAATGAAATAGCATAAAAGAAGGAAGTTCTAGACCTAGTTTATTTGTTAGAGGGAAAACCTGCATATTGCAGTTTGATTTTTCCAACAAATCTGGTATTACAGCATTTTAGAAAATTATAAAGTTATTCTAGCTTTTTTTTTTAATTATTTATTAAGAGAAACATTGAACGTTCTGAAAGATCCAAGTCAATCCACCCATCTGCTCAATCTACTGTATAATTTATAATGTTGTTTTAAGGAAAAGGAAGGAAAATAATACTATGCAACAGGAAGCTACTGGGAAAAAAAAAAAAAAAAAAAAAAAAAAAGACATAAGCAGGCTTATCCTGCACTTCGTTTAAAGAAAATTGGTGAAGTATAAGGGAAATATTCTCAAAGATAAGAAGTGAACCTACTTCCAGTGAAGAAAAGTTCATACTAATAGTTGTCAGGAATGGGCTTGCAGCACAACCTGTCAAACTAAAGTTCAAGATAAATCCAGGATCTACTCTAGCATGAGTTGCACAAAAAAAGTTGATGCCAAAATAACACAGCAGGATTAGAAACTGCCTGCACACCTGCTATTCAACAAAGGTCAGAATTCGAGCACTGATTAGTTTATGCTGCTACACGGATAACTGATGAGCACCCGGAGGATTTTGGTGAGGTAATTAAAATATTGCGAGAGCATGGGCCAGGGCAAACTGCAGCAAAGCTGATTTTTTTTCACTGACCCCAGCACTGGGAATTTTAAATTGTTTCTCACGTTCTCTTCGGTCTGTGTAAGTCTATTAAAGCTGCACCAGAAGCTCCTTATCCTTAAAGTACAACTTAATTCCTCTAAACACTTCTCCGCAGGGCCCAAAACATGGCTAAACTTCATCACATTCAGTGAGGCACAAAAAACAAAATTCATGTGACTAAATGAAACAGCAGAGGTAATCAGCCGAGGACTCCCTAGCGAATGGAGAGCTAAACAATATGGTCAGTGAAATCTAGGATATGATTCACTTCATCCTACAGTCGTCTAAAATTACACAGATGAATCACACCCTGAAAGTGCCTGCTTTTCTGCTGTTTATAGAGAGCCCCAACAGATGCAGATCGCAGATGATGGCTGTGTGTGATGAGCGCTGTCCCTGCGAACCACCTTCAGTGCATCGACAGCAGAATCATCCCAGGCGGGTAAAGATCCCAAAGTGCTGCCCAGGGACTGGCTGTCCCTTAGGAAGGGATGGGGCAAGGAGGAGACAAAGGGAGGGAAGGATGAATGGCTGTGCAAATTATATAAGATTTTAGTGCCAGGAAGTGCCTCCATAGTGACTGAACATCCCCATCTGTACAGCATATGCTGGCAGATCACCTGCCTGCGTATACCCTGAGCCAACTGGCATAAGGAAGATCTACTTGTGTAAAAGGAGAAAGCAGACTTGTGCTACGTCTTTCGGCAATGATAAGATGCTAGCCCAGCAAAAAGAGACAAATGCCATTTCTTCCCCAAGTTCAAAGGAGAAAAATCAGTCACAAGAACGTGCAGTGTTGCAAAAGGCAACAGAAGAAAGCTGAAGTGCAAGGTCTTGTGCAAGAAATAATGGAGAAAGACTTGCACACGTTGCTAGGTCACCACTACCAAGAGAGAACAAGAATTGCTTTTATAATCAATAAGATACTAGTTTTAGAACCCATGTTTGTATCTATGTTTTACCTGTTAAGTCGTATGCTGAAGATACATATTTAAATCTATTCAGTACCATGCAATGCTCTACTATCAATATTTGGCTAAGCCTTCAAGTTTTGTGGCATAATACAGGAAGGAAATCTGCTGGTTTCTAAAACATACAAATGCAGTAGTGAAGATAAAACAATCCAATTATTCTGAAAGATTTCAGCAGAATAGGTAAGTGACCAATTTTATCTAAAAACTTACTAAAACATGAAGTGGGATTTCTTATATACCAAGTGCTAAAGTTGAGCACTTAATTAGACTGTCAAATCTATGAGGACCAGAAGTAGATTAAACTTTGGATACTTATATAGAGTGATCAGACACTGCAGTGCAAAGGAAAGATTAGATGATCATAACTAATCTAAGTTTTAATTAAAATTTAAAAGCAGACAGGTTTTGCAATGCCCACAAGGGAGAAAAAGCAGTGCTCCAGCAAGATGAGTTCAGGCATACTTTCCTCATTTAGGAATTGAATTTGATATTCTGTCTTTCTAACGTTATTCTGTCTAAATTCTCCCATTTTGTGCAACTTACATGGAGGGCCATACTCCATTTGTATTTATTGACTGCTGGAATTACCGCGTGGCTTAATAAGATCGTACTAAGTAGTTTTCAGTTCTGATTAATAGTGCTCTGAATTTGAAATCATTGTAGTATTCCATGAGGATTCTCTGCCCCCTGATCAAGATTGCAGACAATGTACAAAGTTCATTTTGGTAGAAGGAAGGAAAAGAACACAGTATCACCAATTCTCCCACATAGATGCAAACACATACTAATGCCTAATCTTGCAGAGATTTTCCAATAGACATTGAGGGTAATGACAGAGATAAAACTCAAAACATAAGATAATGCATTTCCCTTCCTATTTAAGGCTGATTGACTTAGTCATTAGGATTTCATTAGGTGGTCAGTTTAAACCTTCTTCTATTTCTAAATGGTTTCCGACTCATTTCTGACTTCTGTAAACGTATTCATTATTCATATGTATTTTATGAAGTGTTTAGGTGAACAATTTTAAACTTAATGATTTTTTTCTGTTTATTTTCCACCTGAGAGTCAGTGGCTCAAATCACACCCAATCAACCTTAGCAAACATTTCAAGCACGCAGTGACACTTCATTTAAATTAGTATATGCAAAGCTTTTTCTGGTAAGAAGAAAAGTATGTGAGGTTAGAAATCAATGAATAATGAACATCAAGTTTTGTTTAAAGAGCCTAAGTGCTGTTTTTAAAGGCAGAAAGTCCAGAGCTTTAACATTTTGTCTTTTATAGAAAATAAAATTAAGGAGACACTGCAGGAGATACAGGTGATCAGTTAGAAGCAGCAGATTGCAGGTGGGCTTTTAGCCACCATCACTGCAGCCTACAACAGCATGGAGGGTAATTAAGAAAAAACAGTGTCAAGTTATTCTATTTTTAACTAACAGTAAAATGAAGTGCAGAAGTCACAAGTAGTAGTTTGGGAGGTTTAGAGCAGGCATGGAAAGGACCTCCTCCCTCAGGGGCTGCCCTTTCCTTTCAGCACTTCATTTAATACTCATTCTTTGAATTATATGTTAAACATTTCACATAAGGACAACACAAGAATTAATTATACCATAACACACACTAGTAGTTTCTCACAGTCTTTTTCACTATGCACAGATACGCAGTAGTGCATATTGGTCATTTACCATGAAGGACATAAGCTGGCACTTCTTGGTGAGGATGGACATGGAATTTAAAGTTTGCAAAATTCACCCTGTCAAAAGATCTCACTTTGCAAATACAGCAATAAATGGCAACGTAACAGCTACTTGAAGACAGAGAAAAATCTTTTGCAAAATGTATAACAGTCTCAGCTAAGGAATAGGGACCCACCTGGAAACTCAGAGAAACTCAGATTGTTGTGCAGTCAAGACATAACAAACTGGAGTCAGTTTCAAATTGTACAAGTCTGTTTGTAAAGAAACAAGCACAAGTACCATCTGTCACAGTGGGTGACCATCCTATTAACTTACTCCTCTATCAAAAACAGACTTTTTATCATGTCGTGGTCATTCCAAGTGCAGCAAGGATTACAGTGGGTTACTGATTAGGCACTTACAACACTGAGGGAAAAAATAACAACAGAACATTATTAAGCAAAATGGAAGGATTATGGAATTGAATTGTTGGCAAAAACCAACACATCTTTGTCACTGTTAGATCCTTTATATTTTTAACATTTTAGTTGTGCAAAGTCAAGCGCTGTTATCCTACCTAGAAGGAAGGGTAAGTGACCCTTCCAGGGACCAGACCCAAGTCGCTCTGATTCAAATCAGCTGCTGCTCGTCATCTGGCCTCCCTCCCTCAACCAAAGAGCCTCCGTAGTCAATTGCCTATAACATTTAATAAAAAAAACAAAGTGTGTGTTGGGGGAGGGGACTAGGGAGGGAGGGAGGGAGGAAGGAGAGGAGCATTTTCAGTGCATGAGCTCCCAGCCAGAGGATCTAATACGATCCTCTCAGCTCAGTTCTCTGTTATTCCAGCATCTCACTTGCTGTCCCCTGACCATTATAATCCCCCTGCATTTCCTGCTCTATTTGTGGTTCCTCTCCACATGTCCCAGACAACGTTTTTGGTGTGTCAGCTAGGTAAAACAGGCTGGGTATGATCAACTCCAACATAAAGTACAAAAAAAATGTACTGGTTGTAGTACTTGTATGTGATAGCCAGATGCTTCTAAACAAACAGGGTAACAGCAGAGTTCTTCCCAGTCATGCTTTTTGCTTCTCCGTTTAGCTAGAAACTTGCAAGCAGAGCATCTCATGATATTTATTGCACATAAGAACTTCAAGATTGGTACAATAGTGTAGAAAATGGGAAGGAACAAAAAACTGCTAGAAGAGGAGGTGATAGGTGGACAGAGTTCTGTCTCTGGTAGTGTATTTCTGTCAAAATAAAAGAGTAGTGAATATGAAGGAGTATCTAAAGACTCTTAAGATAGCTCTCTAGGAATGCATCAAAGAACTAGTGGCTGCTCAGGCAGGAATTTTTGCTTCTTCACAAAAGCAAGTAGTAATACAAAAAAAAAAAAAAAAAAAAAAAGGAACCTGAAAGGAACAAAAAGGTAAGTTTCTAAAATACTGCAGAACCAGCAACCCTACATTTTCTCTGAGTCAGGATTTCTGCATTGTTGGCAGCCTACAGGTAAAATAAGGAAAGGAAATTATCTAACTATGCTAAAGAAATGTGAAAAATATTACATTTAATGATAATAATAAAGCAGAGGGAGGGTGAAAATGTAATAGCTATATGTTTGACAAATGGCAAGTCAACGAGAGGAAGAATACTCATAGAATTCCTAAAGACTGGAGATATTTTCCTTACGTATGCAATAGAGGTTTGTAGAATGCGTAATTAGAAGCCAGATAGCAAAAGGAATGGAAAACGCAAAATGGGAGGAAGGTCTGTCATACAATTGTAAGACTGTGCAAGACTGCAAAAGAGAAACAGCAGTGTACAAGTGCTGGAAGGAAAGAGGTGATATCATGAAAGAATATGAAGCCAATTAGATTGAGATAAAAGCTGTAGATAAAAAAGAAATATAATGAATTTAGAAATGTAACAGAAAAATAGAATAAACTTCCTAATATTAAACAACTGAAGGTAAGGAAGAAAGTACCATCAGTGCAATGATAAAAACCAGCCTTATGTTGAATGGTAAATAGGCTATTTAGAAATATGGATTTATAGTCCAGAATGGCATAATAAATTTGGATCTGCTAGCTTTTTATTCACAACTTTCAAAAGTTGTATTATTAAAGAACAGAGCAACTAAAGAAATTATCTCATGTTCAGTTGGTATTTTCTGACATCCCAAGCACAGGAACAACTGATAGTAACTGCAGTTTGATTACTGTTTTTAAAGGATGTTTTTAAGCATACTGTGTGCCCATATCACACAATGTAGGCATAATCCAATGGTCTTGTGGGAGGTGTTAACGTTTTTTAAAGAATGATCTAAGAGAATAAGAATAAAGTTCAGAGCTGCATGTGACATCATTAACAGGGCAGCATGTTAATGAATAACTCAAATACAAAGACTTTCTGCTCTTGGGCTGTTAGTCCAAAATTGAGAACAAGGCCATCCAAAGGAAGCCTGTGGAGCTTGCTCAGTTAAGTTCAGCAGAAATAAGAGACTTCTTTAGTTTCTTCCATGGAAAGAAGAAACACAGACAGACTCCATATTTCAAAGATCATAAAGAGAACTGTGGAAGAGGCAACATGGCAAGCATAATGGAAAAGAGATCTTCAAAACAAAGGAGGCAAGACAGGAATTGATCGACAGCTTTTGATATTTGCGTTGTATTATCTCTAATTTCTATGTTTCCTTTCAGAAGAAGAGCTATAAAGTTATCTAGGCCATAAAATATTGGATACGTTCTGATCCCAGTCAGCAATTGTCACTGCTGGTTGACAGAAACATGACACAAAGGAGACAAGCAGACCTTTTCTCCTTTCTATCAAACATATTAGATAATGGGTTATTTTATCAAAAACACAAGTCAAAGCTTCAATCGATCATCATTTTAAACAAAAGAAATAGAATGCTATAGGGTTGACATATACTGAAAAAACATTCAAATGATGCAAAATCAAAAAAAAGTTGTACAAGTGTCACATACAGAAATAAAACTAAATATTTAAAGTTTTCTTCTGTACTTGCAAAAATCTTTCCCACAAAAGATAGGATCTATTTTGCTCATATAAACAAGTTTTGTAATGCCAACACATAAAGACCAAGGTTTGTGAAAATCTGAAACATCAGAAGTGTTTTAGCATTTGACAAAGACAGGAATTATTTGCTACTTCTTCAGTTTTATTGCCCATTGAGCCAAAGAGTTAAGGCAGTGTGACAAGTGATACCAGGAGAAGGTAAATACATCCAGTCCCACTAGTGTTCCTCCAGTGTAGCATGTCATGGGGTTTACGCTTCAATTCCTGGCTTCAGCAACCATATAAGGAGAAGAATCTGCCAAGTACACTCCGGTCTGGAGCAAGCTGATGCCCAGGAAATTAATTGTAAATGCACTACTCTATTCAAGTAAAACATTTTTTCCTCCCCCCCCCCAAAAAAAAACACAGTAGAAGAGTCTTTATTCCTTTACATCAGTATACATATCTTACGAAAAACCTGCTTTCTCCCACCTCACTTGGTTTCAGCTTTCTATACACCTCCATAATGATGTGGTGTTCACCCTAGAAACATGTGCAAAATCTATATTGTTCTTTTAAAGTTTACTTCTAAATTGAACTTATGAAAGCTCACTTTCAAGTCTATTTGTTACTGTTGCAATAACAAATTATATTTTTTTCTAATTTTCCCTGAAAAATAGTCCCAACTGAAATATTTAGCAACTGTTCTGTAATTCACAAGCAATGTGACAAGTTGCATTCATTTTAATTTTCAAGTTAACTGATTGTATATCATTTTAGTTTTTAAAATGAATTTGCTATAGGAGTATAAAATTATTTCTAGCAAAGTTATATTAATTACCTTACATTTAACAGGCTAAGAAGGAATTTAGCACTAATACTTATTCCTCCCTGTCAAGAGCTTCTTGGGTTACAAAGAAGGCAAACAAGTGGGAAAAGTGCTATTTTTTGCAAATATATTATGAATCTGTTGTCTATTTTTCACAACCCACTATATTCATCTTGCTGACAATGAATGAATTAATAAGTATATCCCACTTTTTTTTAGTTATCCTAATAACACTGTTGATAGTCAAATACCTTTACAAGTACTGGTTGCCAAACAGTATAAAAGAATTTGCTTTCCTTGAGAGTAAGGTTTAGAACAGGGCATTGCAGCAAAAAAGTAGCAACAAGCATAGTCCAGAGCATTAGAAATGGCTGCAGCTTAGGTAAGCAAAACAAGAAACACGCATGTGATTGTCTTGTTCAAACAGTCATGCTTCATGGTACCTGTGGCAATTTAGAATCAGAAGTTCTAAAAACAGAAGACAAACACTGAACTACTGATTTTTAGTGCAAAATGCACAGTGTCCTGTAGAACAGTGCTAGAAACTGTTTCCATGGGGCATACAAATAACACAAAAACAGGACCTTCAGGCTCAGAAGAACCATACACAACCAAGCATATAAAACTGAGAGGGTTTATCATGTGAAACGCTTCTGTATGCTTGAACTTTCCTCACATTCCCCCCAACAAGCACAGTACTTCTTCTAGAAGCAGAATTCTAAGACAGACGTATGTCAGGATCCTGTGCTCTAGTGCTTCAGGCTCCATTTCTAAACTCTTTCTTCTAGCATTGCTTATTTGCTATGGCTAAGGCTATGGTTAGTTGTACCATGTACATACAGCACCATGTTATCATCTATTCTATGATACAGAGACCATTCTATGAAAGACTGAAAGACCTGAGACTTTTTAGCCGGGCGGATATGGAGAGAAGAGTCTTATCAAAGCTTATCAATAACTAAAGGGCAGGAGTCAGATGGATGGGGCCAGGCTCTGTTCTCTGGTGCCCAGCAATAGGACAGTGGCAACTGTCACGAACTGGAACACAGGAAGTTCCACGTGAACATGAGAGTGACAGAGCATTAGAACAGGCTGCCCAGAGAGGTTGTAGTATCTCCTCTGGAGATATTCAAAACCCACCTGGATACCTACCTGTGTAACCTACTGTAGTGAACTGCTTTCGCAGGGGATTGAATTAGATGATCTCTAGAGATTCCTTCTAACCCCTAAGATTCTGTATGCAATTCCCTCTTGGAATAAGCAAGTTGAGAAATACTAATGTCTGCTTTTATTATTGTGTTTGCTGAGACTTCAAGTACTATTTACATATTACACTTGAGTTATTATGTACCAATTATCTCACTTTCCAAGCTTCTAGCCTAAGAGATCAGTATGGACCTAAATGCTTCCACAATCTTACTAAGAATCTTAGCAAGTGATGTGATAGTTTTGCCTTCATGGTACCATTGCTGGGACAAAAGAAACACACACAAAAAAACGTATAATCCATTTCAGTAAGAAAACAAAAATTGCACATTTAAACTCAAGCAGAGGAGTATAGGAGTGTATGGTTGATTTGTCATTTCTGGCATATTCCAAGCAGCATCACTTCCTGGACTGGACAAGGAAGACACAGAAAATCTGCATACCCATAAGGATAAGTATTTCCAGTTCCTTTAGCACTACTCATTCACTCCTCTGTGCTGGTAATGCATTCAATTGTCTTTCCCAATGTTTTCGTCCTATCAGAACAGCATTGTTTTGATTGTTCTGTTTATCAGACAATGGGAAATGTTTTAGCTCCTCATAAATCATAAGCTGTAGCACCACCAGTCGCACAAAGTGATTCACTGTGATGTTTCAGCAAATGTAAGAGGGCTTTCTCCACACAGAATCTCACATTTGTAAAAGTGGTATCTTCAGAAAATCTTATTCATGAAGGTATTTTGAATGATTTGACAGAATCAAGGACAGTCGGAGTGAAAACATCAAGAAGGATATTTGAATGCCAACAGATCATTTCTTTAGGAAACTATCCAAAATTCCAAGGAATTTAATTCTATCATCAATTTACTAGATAGTGTAAAGAAACATACACTTAATGTGTAAAGAAGACAAAAAACTCTATCATTATGAAACCTGAATTCACTTTTAGTCAAAGTCTTTTGTTAAAGAGGTTATAATCCAGCATGTCAGTCACCTAAATGTGTCGCATGCTTCCGTATTGTAGTAAACATTCTGAGTTGGCAGAATCACAAATGAGATTTGCTATTCATATCATGTTGTCTCTTATTTTATAGCACCTGACCACATAGTCTTCCAATTTGGACCTCGATTCAAATATAGGCATCACTTAAAATGATGAGCAAAAAGGAAAATGTAGTGACGTAAATTCTATGAAATTTTCTATTATTATTATTTTACTCTATGGGAATAGATGCAAACAGACTATTGCTAAAAAAAAAAAAAAAAAGACATTTGTAATGTTGCATGAAGGTATCAAGAAGAAGGAAACAAAAAAGAAAAAATGAGGCACATTAAAAATAAATTCCACCAGTCACAAATTTCTCTCAAATGTAATTGTATCTGGTCCTTGACTGTATATACATCTAATAAAATTAGAAAATGTTTTATTTACATATTGTTGAAAGTTTGACTTATCTTGGAATCTAGAATATAGCCTTCCAAAAAGAACCTGTCCCACTCTTCGCAAAAAGGAGAAAACAGATGCTCTCCTTGTCCCTTCTGGCCCAGTTGGGCATCACTAAGTGGAGCTTGTCAAAACATTTTTGGAAAGGACAAGAACTCGGTAATATAATGATAAATAAAATGAGACTTGAAAAACATGCCTTTTCTGGAGGTTGGCTGAAATATTTGAGTGGATTTGATACCTTGCTTATCTATACTGCAGAAGTGGTCATGATGTTTTCCACACAGTTTCCAGGAGAACATGAATTGTGCGAGTGACCATCACAGTCAGTGTATATGTCCTAAGGGCTGGCATCTGATAAGACCAGCAAACAGCAGTCTTCCCTGAGCAATCTGATATGAGCAACCCATTAATCTGATGGCCTATATTGATTTTAGCCCTTCTGTATTTCTGTCCTCGCTTCAGAATTTGCCAAGGATACTGAGTATAAAAAATAATAAAAAAAAGATTTTATTACATCAATCACTTTGAACAAGGGAATTATATTCTCTCTTACAGATGTATTTAAGATTCTCATCACTGGGATGTCCACAGGCCACAAGAATAGTCTGCAAAAGTTTTAGATCAGTTCAAAGTATGAACACGTTTGTGTATGCACCTCTAAATGTCATGAGTGAGGAAAGATGAAAGTACTTTCATTCTTCATCATGGTTTCAATCTGTGTGTTCATTGTCACTCTCTTTCTATGAATAAAACATGAGACAAGTCCAAATTTCAATGCCCAAGTTTCCTTCAAGTGGTTTATACCAGAGAAGCACAAAGTAGGAAGGCCCTCCTCGATTCAGTTGCACTGATCAAAATCTTATGGCAGACAGAGTGATGGAGGCAGGTATTGACTTCAACATTATGTGAGATAGCCTGGGGTCCATCAGCCTCTGTATGCCTCTCCAGAAGGGTGAGATTTACCTGCAGACTTTCTGCTTTTGTCTTATTACCCCATGGTGGAGTGGTGACACCAATTTATGCATATGAGATGAATTTGTCCCCTCTTCTTCACCATATTCAAACAGAGATTTTTCACTTGTATCATATCGCTCTGACAAAACAGTATTTTCATAAACTTGCTTGCTTAATTCAGCTGTTAGACAATGACAAGTGAAATGTCTCAAGTACTACTCACACACATCAATCTAACAAGAGTTACTAAAACTGAGTTTAACTCAGAGTTTGCCTCCTTTGCATGGGCTACTAGAAAGGATGACATTCTTTGAATAACCTAAATCAGTGGTTTCCAAACTAGAAATCCAAACCCCAAATATGATCATGAACTTCCAAGAAATCAGTTGTTTTTTTTCTCATAATCACACTTGGAGCATGCTAATACATCATGACTCGTTTGTAAAGCAGTTTGGAACTAAAATCTGCTTAGCAGAAAATACCCACAGAGCAGATGTAAGTGCATTATTAACCATTTTAAGAATCCTTTAGGAACAAGTTTATAAAGATTTCATGGTCCTGCAGTTGTTTCCAACATATGGGAAATACACGAGGCATATTACATACATTGTCTTTTACTTTATCCAGTTTTTGATTCAGTAGCTCAAGTTATGTCATTCAGAGGTTAGAATATCCTTTTTCAGCATTAGAAAGAGCAAAGAGATAAGCTTCAGAAGGGTGAACAAAAATTAAAAGGAACACAGTAGATGCTGCTTATAATGAAATGAGAGAAAATGGACAGAACTAAATCCATTGGAAAGTAAAGAATCCTTTCTAGATAATTCAATCTTGTGAGTTTTGTACATGTGCACCCTGAAATAGACTGTGGTGCAAAAGCATATAAAGCAAATTATTTTTCTTTCTTGATGATTTATTTATATGACACCAGCATTCACAGATGCCAAGATTTTATTGTGTATAGCATCAATCACAAATACGAGCTCTATAAGGAGGAAGCACCTCTCCTGAATGGCTTCATCAACCCTTCATTGCAGATTCAGTGAGTCAGAAGGCTTTTTTACTTTTATAAAGTCAGCACCACTGGGCCTGGAACATATTGTGCTCAACAGCTTCTGAAGATGTCACCACAGAAGAAGCACAAAGTAATTATAATCCTCAGTGCAACTAACTCTCAGTCCTGGGTTTTTACTATACCTCTGTGTGAAAGCTTCTCCAGGATGATCCTCAGGCGCTGAAGAACAGGAGGTGAAATGTCATATTTGTATATGTCTCTTACTGGCACTCGCTGACATCTCCCAAATATTCCATCTGCAGCAGAGAGAAAGAGGAAAATCATATATTTCACTTTCTGAAAGTAAGAAATACTTCATGAGATGCGCATTTCCAATGTATCCTAATTATATACTGAAGGAACCTTTTAAAACACACTAAAAAGTTATCAAAGGACTACTGAAGTCATGAGGCAGAGTATTTGCTATCAAAATAAATAACTGCTGGAAAGTATTATTTGGAGGAAGAGTCTACTGTATAAGTTATGAGCACAGTTTATTTTATAAAGTTATTTCAGACTTCTGCCTCCCAAATCTTTTGATGTAAAAGTTCTTTACTGCCAATTCAGTGGGCAAAAAAAAATAATGTTCAGAGCCTACTATGTTGCAGATGAAAAGCACAGCAACCAGAAGTATAAATATTAATTTGCAGAAACTATGAGGAGTTGCTGAAACATTTTTAATGCAGGAGCTGTGTGTTAGGCATTGGTAAATGAGAACTGAATCCATAATGGCTAGCAAAGGCTCATTTCAAGAAGTACTCTCTAATGAATGCAATAAAAGAAAGCTGCTCAAAGAACAATGAGATATTAATGTGGCCTAATTTATTTAGCTCCATTCCATTTGTCTAAAATGACAGACTCTTCTCATCAATGTCTTTTCAAATCACACCTTCTAATTAATTTAGCTTCTTATTAGTCTTTATTTAGAGAATTGTTCATTTTGAGACAAGCTTCCTGTGTATGTGTGGGAGGAACAGGGAGTTCAAACATTCAAATTACCTTTCTCTCTTTCACACAAAAGACTAATTCAGAGCCTAGGTGCTTCACATGCAATCTGACCATCTGCAATCCTAGGCCTCTAAGAAACTGGGTTCATTTATTGTTCTAAACAGTTTGGTTCTATACAGTGATCCAAAAGAAGCAATTTAAATGCAACAAGTTTAATTAGCAAAATATTCTGCGGCACTACTAGTCTTAACACCATAATTACTTTTGCTCTGATATTATATCTATGCTGAAAGAGGAGAGCTACATCAGATTAGCAGAAAATAATATAAGTATTAATTTGCAAATGTCCATTACTTTCTCTGCTACTTCACAGGGCTAAAAGACTCCAAATGGAAACCACTGGCACAGCACAGCTGTTCACTAAACACAAATAATGGTATAAAAGAAAATAAACCAATCTAGGATGCAGAAAAAATAGGCACTATTAGCCTTCACTGTTAAATATAAATACCCAACTTATGCTTTCTTTGCCTTTCTGATCCTCCTGCAACTTACAACTACTAAATTAAAAATCCAAATTAAAAATTTACTTCTCACTCCTACTTTAATCTACCGACCTGGTTTGTTTTTCTGCTATAAGAGGCATAAAGCAGCATAACAGCAAATTAAACTAATCTGGGTGGAATATTCACGTCTACATCAAAACCTGTTGCAGTTAGAAATGAGAAGTATATAAATATCAGTCCCTTGTAAGTGGGTGGGTAATGGGAATAAATAAGGTCCTAATTCTGAAACAGAGGAAATTTCTGTGTTTAAGAATAGGACTGTTCTAAATGAACCACGATTGGAAATAATGAGCTCTGTTTTGAAATACCACCATGACTGGATAATAAAATTAGTACAAAATCTGTTTAAATAAGCAATTAATATTCTATGATTTTAAAATAATATACCTTAAGCGTAATTATAAAACTTGTTTTGCACTCTGGAAAGCATTTATACTTCACCACAAAGTAGACATGTTCATATATTGTTTAAAGATATCTCAATGGCTATAAGAGCTCATTCATCCAGAAGCTCTGAAAGAGGCCTACCTTCGTTTTCCTAAAAACAGCCTTGCAAAACCTTCAGATCACTGCCTCGGAATACAAGAAAAAACTATTTACATCCTGAAATTTTCAATTAGCGTATGAGTCTGGCCAATACAGACACACTGGGATTGCTTAGGGAGAAACTGCTAATTCTTATGGCTTTTGTGCCTGAAATATGGGCACAATAAGGTTTAAAGAGGCTGCAGTCACAAACAGTGCTCTGCTCTGCAGCACTGGGACAGCTGAGAAGGAGACAGACGCCCCACAGAGCAGTCAGTAAATACCATTGCTAAAGCAGGAGAATCTTTACAGTGCGGATTACAGTCAGACTGGAGCTGTGCAAACAGTGGATTTCATAGTTTGGTGCAGTGAAAACTATACATATACATTTCCCTATGACTTTGTATATGATTGCAAGGTTTCTACGGCAAGATATAAAACCAAAAATATTTAATTTCGCACTGAGCACACAGTTTTAAGGTTACTTCTTCAATAAACCATGCATTTATGTATTTTACAAGGGAAAAAAGAGAAGGGAGTCGTTTTACAAGGAGCAGTGAGTCCAACCCCCCACTCCACACAGCAGCACCCAAACCCAACCCTGTGTCTGAGAGTGGTGTCCCAACGCTCCATGAGCTCCAATACTCAGGGCTGTGCCCACTGCCCTGGGCAGCCCATTCCATGCCCACCACTCTGGGACACAGCCTTTCCCTCACCCCCTGCTGCCCCTCCCCTGACAGCTCCATGGCCCTGTCACTGCCCCTTCCCTACTCTGTGAGGAGCTGCAGCTGCCATGGTGCCTCCCCACAGCCTGCTCTGCTCTGTGCCCAACAAACCAAAGCACCTCGGCGCTCCTCACGTGCATCTTGACCTCTGGACCAAAGAGCAGCCAACAGCCCATCGTTACCTCAAAGCAAAAATGGAAACTGGAAAGCATCCAGATTTCATAGCTGTCATATGCTGGAGGAAGTTCAAGGCATGAGTGATGCTTTAATAATTGTTACTCAAGGAAAACCACTGAAGGTCTACAGCCACAAAGGATATGTTTGTACTGAACTTAGATTAAAACTAATCTGAGAAAAAAGGTAATACGTGCGAGACATCTGCTCTTCACACATGCACAGAATGAGGAGAGGCTAGGAGGACCAATCAATATACACATATGGTTGCTATTAAAGTGCTATCATTTGCTAACCATTAGTGAAAAGTATTCTCTGAAATTTCCATAGTAATTCTGTGTAAGTTATACTTAGACCTGGGAACATCTGTGCTGGCAGTATGGTAATGTTGTCTTTGAGACAGCTACTACATTTGTGTCCAAAGAAGAGACAAAAACATAGGAATAATATACCCAAGGAAACAGTGAGATACCTCCTCAAGTATTTACCCACTTTGCTACTATTTCTACTATTTGAGAAAGAATCTAAACATAATTTAAGAGCTCCTAATTGAAACCTTGCATTTTGACAAAGATATACTACAGAATTAGATGTTAAAATGGAAAGACACAGATTTAACCCAAGCCAGGTACCCCAATAAGATCTAAAATACTTGCAGATAAACCTCTTCTATTAGAGATAATATCACAAATCATTGTACACTGTCCTACTGGAAAAAAGAAGAAAAAAAATCAGCTGATAAGCAGTGAACAAGTCAAAATACAAGTTCTAGAAGGATAACTTCTGAAGGAAGATTTTTAGCAAATGAAAAACTTCCATCTTCATTCATTATTATTCTTTTCCAGTGAATTGTTGGATACTTTTGCTATTTGCTACCTGCTGAGAAAGGAAACACTACACTGTATTCATGACCAACACTGAGGTATTGAATTATGGAAAAGATGACCATGGATAACTATAGTTTGAAACAGTTTTTAAAAGTTATTTTGTCAACGTGCTGAGTTAGAAAAGTAGGCAGCTTCATATGCTGAGTACATACTAAAAAATCCTTAGAAACTTCCAGAGTGACCACCTTCACCACAGAGGCAATCCTGATTCTGGGCAGCTGATTCATTCAAGTCATTTTAAATAAATATGTATTTTTATATATATACACATATAAAAGCTATATTTGGCTAGAGAAACATCCCATCCTAAAGCCATACTTCGTATATAGCTAACCTGAGAATCCAAAGATGTATACAACTCTTGGCCCAGTTTTACATACCAGAAAAAAAGATGGAATTTTTGCTGAATGCATTTTTCTTTTGAGCAAATCTATGAGGACTGGTAGAGAAACTGGAGCTTGTGTGCAGGAGGAGGAAAGCTCGATAGATGGAAATTAAAAGATTGTGTACTGCAGTAATTAAATATTTAGATGTACATGCAGTGAAATTTTTGCATGGTGCTGGCAAGTGACCTTTGCAGAGGAGCCTCCAAGCAGCTGCTTTGAAGCACCCAATGCTACTGCTGTTCAAAGCTTCACCCAGTCACCAGGAAGGAAGGAACAATCCAGACAGCAAAAGTATTCACATTTAGAGGCCACTGTGCTTCAGTTACCTCGTCCTAATTACCTGACAGATGCTGAAAAATTGTAAAGTAGACCTTTGTCTAAGAAGTTTTTATCTATCTATTTCAGGAAGCTTTTTTCAGAAGACATAGCCCACAAATCCACACTCAGCATTTACAACTAAGCTCTTCAGCAAACAACATACTTTTAATATATTATTTATTTAAAAACAATCATAGAAGTACCAAGGCTGGAAAAGACCTCTAAGATCATCTAGTCCAACCATCCATCTACCACCAATATTTCCCCACTAAACCATATCCCCTCAGTACAATATCTACACATTTCTTTAACACCTCCAGGGACGGTGATTCCACCAGCTCCCTAGGCAGCCCAATTCCAGTGCCTGACCACTCTTTCAGAGTAGAAATTTTTCCCCAACATTCAACCTGAACTTCTCCTGGGGCAAGTTGAGGCCGTTCCCTTGAGTCCTATCACCAATTGACTTTTCATAATTTATATCTCTGTTTTCTAATTCTCTTTACAAACAATGTAGAGATGACACAGATAGAACAACTGTGGCTTCCACAGTGTCATTTCTCATGCAATGTATTGAAAATATTATTTCAATGCTTTCAATCAGCAAATGCTTCCAAGTCTCACTGCAGCAACCCAGCAAAGCTGCAGCCTGCAAGCACAGTGAGCTGCACTGCAAACCTGCACTGCTCCATGGAGTATGCTGCAGTTCTAGGAGGCAATCTTCCCCTATTAAACCTTTAAAACCTTTACATCATTTTATTTTGCTTACCTATGCGCAGCCTCAGTACTTCTTGATTATTTCTGTTTCAGAGCAGTAAGAGTGGCATCTAGTGGACAGTTCAGTGCTTAGGGATCAGACCTGCAGCACTCATAATTCACCTGCTGAATTTATTGCTTTCAGATGCATTTGACTTCATCAGGAATACACAGCTATGCAGTGACAGCCACCCTCAGCCTTGCCTATCTTAATGACCGATGAGCATGTGGAAGTTTTTAAGGCAGCTGGTTAAAATTAAGGAATAATACCAAAATTTATACTTCTGATTAAGATATATGCTACTAGAAGTGATATGTTAATAAGACAGCAAACTAAGTGTACACAGGTTGTTTTTCAAAAGAGTATGGGGTGGTAATCTGCTTTTTCTGGTGTTAAGCATTAATACATTATATGATAAAAGCACATCGTCAACTGTAAATTTAAAAAAGTGTATCTTTGTAAATCCATGTTTTAGATTTAACAGAAACAATGTATGAAACAGGAAATAACAAAATAAGAATTTCTAAATCTGAGAACAGTTTTTTCCATTGTATATTAATAGTAGTCCAGTGAATACATTCCTACTCAACAACTTCATAACCTGCTGCATGAAAGCCAAAGGTAACTTATAAGTTCTGCTGAAAGCCAGATAGCTTAACAGTCGTGTGAAAGGGCTCTAACAAGATTTAATGCCTTTCTTCACCTCTTTGGATACAGACACTTAAGGTTTAAAACCACATGCCCGGTCAGTTTTCAACCAAGGAGTCTCAAACCTGACAACCCAGAATCCTTCTGATTATAGAAACAATTGGATGGCATGCTAGTGATTATGAAAGTGCTCGTATTAAATGATAAAATTTCCTATTAACAGCAGTATTAGCTAGCTGTTGTGCAAACACGATGATACGGTGGGGATTTGCAATGCTCCAAATACTCCTGGGGCCCATCTGAAAGTCAGTAGCTCCTCTGAGGTTTGCAGTCTCCTTTCTTTTGACAAGTAATTCTGAGAGCTAGTTCTGGAGGACTCTGTTCTTCCTTCATCAAAAAGAGATAACCTTCAAGAGAGGGCAGATATCATTCTAGGAATTCTGTGCCAATCTGCTTATTTAAGTGTTAGACTATAACGTGCACTTTACCTTGAGAGGTTTTATGTTACAACAAAAATATGTAAATAGTAGAGAAAGTAACTAGAAAAAAAATTCTACTCTCACCTGAATACAGCAAGAGGGAAGGCAAGAATCGCAACAAAGCTAGCTATAGTTTTACAAAGCAAGAAGACAGCAGGCTAACCATGAAAAGAAATGCTGCCTACCCCTGAAAAACCCCTAAATTATTCAGCTAAGAGAAGGAAAGGTCCCGATGCCAATGCCTGCTGCCTGCGATTCACAGCGCAGAAGTGAACTTCCACCTTAATGGGTCCTCCACTGGCCTCCCAACCAGAGCAATAATGGCCATTCCATGGGAGGAAAGGGCAGCAGGGAGTACAAGGAAAGGAAAAAGAGGTGAAAAGAATGCAAATCTTAAATTTTTGCTGCTAGATCCAATGTTCCAGTGGAATAACACTTGAATAACTTAGCACTTGTTAGAGAACCAAACTCGAATCTTCCACACTCTAGGCAACTGTGGAATAATTCCTTGGGTTTTTTTTTCTCAACTAGTAGGACAAGGGAGGATGACAGAGCCCTTCCACATCTAGGTGATATATCCTGTTAACCACAGATTTCATTTGCCTTCACTTTCAATCACAGAGACCAGACCAGAGATGATGCATCCTTTGAGAAAATGAAGCTCTAGCTGTAATTCACTAAGAGGAATTCCTAAGCCAAATTACATTCAGTATTTGGTTATCTTTAAGAAAAGAAGTTTGCAATCAAAATTATTGGAACAATAACTAAAAAGGAGGAAAGTCTCAGACAGATAATTCTTGCTCTAATGGGAAAGGTACTTCAAATTTAAGTATTAGTAGTCTTACAATAAAGTATCTTTAGCATATTTAGTCACTGGACTGCAAGATTAACATGAAATTTTTTACATTACATCTTATTGTTATCACTACATCTTATTATTATGTGTCTTATTAGAGACACCTGAGGCATGGACCATGCCCCATCTCCTATCTAGAAAAAGCCTTTTTGAGCATACAATCAGAATACTGTGCTAAAGGGAAAGGAAAACAAAATGAAACTAAAAGAAAAGGAAAAGAAAAGAAAAATGAAATGAAATGAAAGATACCCATGCAGGTTTTTAAACATTGACCTATGGTTCTGTCTGGGAAAAGACTAAAAGTTTGCGCAACCTGGTTGATTAATTATTTATGACATTATTGTTCTGAATCAGAACAAGTTTCAAGCAGGGATAAAGTATTCTGAAGCTGTTCAACAACCTCCTGGAAGAGCAATGCAGCTCCCTTTACCACTGAGCCAAAGCAACAGGGAATGATGAAACAGGAACAAATCTTTTTTTCCTGAATATGCAATTACAAACAGAGGTTACTGGAGGGACTAAGAATTTATTTATGGGCGCAATGAGATGCAAATATACTAATGCTTATTTATGCGCACTAATTTTCCAAGTATCACTGAGATGTACTTCAGTCACTTCAAGGATCCCCATTACGTTTTTGGTTGGTGCCAAGAACCACTTTGGTGCTGGCAATGTCTTCACTGTGTGATCAGACTAGAGCTGCTCTTGCATCTGTATTCCCAAGGCTAAAGTAACTCTGCAAGGAAACACGTTCAGCAAAATGAATTTCTGCATTAATTTTCATTTGGTATTGAAAACAAAGCGGCACGAGTTTTAACCAGAGCTAAATGCCAAGAGATGTATTTGAGGAGTTCGTTTTATGGCTTCACAGGAGACAGTGTTTTCAGGAAAACAGGATTACTAACCATTCCACTCATATTCACTACAGGCAACATCTACTGGTTAGGGCAAACTTGGTTTCTCACTGACCTTTGCCAAACTCGATGCTTCCTAGATCTTTGCAAAACAACATTTATCGAGACAGCAGATTACTTCTGTAATCTGAGATACGGTATTTATTCCTAAATGAAACTGACTTCAGACAAGCATGAAATTATAGTAATAAAGATGTGCTTGTTCCCTAGCTGCAAAGTACTACAAAGATTATGGGAAATTATGGTATACCAACCACAACACATCAGCAGAAATTCTAAATGCACACCTTTACAAAGGGTAGGGGAAACCTTTACAAATGAGGGTACCTGCACAGAGTGCACACAGTGAACTGATTAAAACTGACCGGAGTTATCTCAGAAATGTCTACATATGCTGTAGTATCAAAGATGAGCACACAGCCCACAGAAGCCCTGACACACCAAGCTGCCTCTGGCAGAGTGCAGACTCCAGGACAGCCATAGGCCTCATCTCAAATGTGGATAAGGGGCTGCTAACTGCTTCTGCTGACAGAAGTGCCCAGCTTCAGCTGGGCAGAGTGTAAAATCTGACAGTTTTCAGTCAAACTCTGACTTAAAACAGCTAAATGTTATGTTATATAACTAGGACCGCTTATTGGAAGCTGCATCCAGAAGTTAATCCTATCACAATTACAGATCTGGACACAGTACCCCCCACTCCCATGACAGAGCTGGAGCACCACCCGCAGCTTTGCTAATGGCAAGAGCAATGGAAATGAGACATTACAGTCCTTCCTTGCTTGGTTCAGACCTCAGCATTCAGTCTGAGGCAGTAGCAGGAGCAGAGCACTAATAAGGTTTGTGGATATATGAACATGACAGCAATAAGTTGAAATAAGGAGGTGATGTCATTCGCTATGCACCACTGATGAGGTCAGTACAGGAATACAGTGTTCTGGTGTCCAAGTTTTAAAATGAATGATAATTTTTGGAAAGGGCACTGAGGAACAAAAGAGATTATCTACAGGATAGAAAAAGCCCTACGGTGAAAAGCCTTTTCCAGCACAGAATTCTGCCTTCAGCACACAGGATGATCTTTTGTCTCTGTAAGTAAGCCCACAGACGGATGAAATGATATGGGAATGGAGATGTGCAATAGGACTGGGAACAGCTGCAGAACTATTTTATTCTCTTCAGCTTTATTCTTGTTCAAAACATAGTTTAAGATTTGCAATGTCTGAAATTACAGTACGAATAAATTCAGAAAGCCAGTTTTTTTGTTTGTTTGTTTTTTGGGGTTTTTTTTGCTTCTGCAGTGGGTTCCAAGACCTCTCAATGCATGTGAAATGTGCAAGCCTAAACAGCTTCCTATTTAATTCACAGGATACATACAACTCTCAGGAAATATCCAACATTTGAGCACACATATAAACAGCAATGTACTTTTTAAAATATTGTATAAAACTACAAGCCGTTATTAAATGGGAGCTTTGGGGTAGAATTTAAGCTTCAATTTAAGCTTTAGATTTTTCTGCAATTTCAGTGGTTAAGTACAGAAGTTGTACACTTCACACAAGGACTTCTTAAAAGAAGATAGAACACAGATGAATAATCTCGAACGAAGAATTTATGCTACAAAAGGAAGAAGTTCATCAAAGTTGTAAAATAAAGAACTTGGAAGCCAGGATCAGCAAGAAATCCACTGAAACAGGACCTCACTAATGAGTGCTATGCATCTAAATTTCTCCTTCATCCGGTATGGCTTACGAAGTAGCTGATGGCTCCTTTGGACAAAACTGCACAGAATATAGTAGATCTGCATGTTGTCTCATACTTCACCTGCACACTCTTCCAGGCAACCGAAAAGACTGCAATCGTAAATGGAGGAAAATGTCTCTGCCCAAAAATTTTATTCTGAAATTTCTGCTGAATTCTAGAAACTAGTGATAGATGTTTCAATAATATTGCTGTACTTATGATGCCTATTAGATAGGTAACTATTTGCACAGGTCCCTGCAGCCTCAGAGTTTCACTCTTCTGCCAGTGCTTTGCCATTCCCCAAAGTCTTCCACCAGCCAAGCCTTGCCTGCCATTGCCGGCCAGCAGGAAGGTTGGCTGGATGGAGGGCGATGATTTGGGCAAGCTCTCCACAGACAAATGCATAAACAGAAGTGTGCACTCAGTAATGAGAGCACAGAGACAAAACGGCATTTTAAAAATATAAGAGGAAAAATGAGTTACTTGAGAAGACAAAAAGACTACCAGCTTCTATCCCTCACCTTCTTAGCCTTGTTTTTCAAACCAACAGTATGCTTCTCTGATGAAATGCAATTTGGGTATACCAAAAACTTAAAGTTTTCCATTTCATGCATGGGCATTAACAGTTTTCAATGGACCCAGACATTTTTGTTTAATCTACAATAGCATTTTCTCCCAAAGGCATCAACCAAAATCCTCTAATCTGACTTCTGCATATTCAGCAACTGCAGTAATATTATGGCACGTTTAATTTCTGTCCTTAATGTCACTGAGAACTGGAGCCATAGAAAAGCATTTAACATGCTCCCATTTTCAGTGTTTATGAATGGACAACGTAGGAACAGAGCATCCCATTTCTGTCACATCTGGGACATCACCTTTTCAAATAAAAACATTCACCCCCAAGTCAAGGAAGGGCAGTCCAGCAGACAGCCTGCAGATTTTAATAAATTCCACATTTTTACAGCAGCACCCTAAGTCTTTTGTGCAAACTTCATTTGCTGCAAAGTTCATATTCCGCCTCAACCACTGACTGCTGTCATATTTGGTGCAACTTGTTATGGGCGGAAAGATAAGCAGCAGGGCAGCAGAAAGAGGAGGTTTATCTCTGGCAGCTAATCTCCTCAATCAACAGCACTCAGCTCTGCTTAACAGCCGTTGCCAAGTAACGGGGAGCAGCTTTTCTTATCGGCTTCATAATGTTTCATTGACTATTCAGACTAGAATAGAAAGCTGTGACACTCAGGGTTATGAGCAGCACAAAATGAAAATGGCATATTATGTGGTATGAAGAAGAGAAATCTTTTAGCCCTCACCTTATCTGGACAGTGACTGTTGCTCCAAAAAAAAAAAAAATCACCTATCATTTTCTTGCTTATTTTAATACCGCAAACAAACAGAAAAAATATAACTACGTAAACAAGATTTTCTTTTTAAATGCTGTTGGCAGATCCTCAGCAATTCACTGACATTACTGATACCTCTTACACAGAGAGACGAGGGTTGTACGGTTCCCTATTACATTACTGAAAAGCAAGTGATCACTGCTTATTCTAAAGCTATTGCAAGCAGCTTCCCTGTGTTGAAGGATGTCTTCTCACAGCAGGTGGGATCTTCCTCAAACCATGACAACGATGACCAGAATAAGACAATCTATGCAAAACTGACAACATTACATTTTTTTAACAATATTACTTCTCCTCTTTCCTATCTTCATCTCCTCACACATTCTGATTTTCCACTCCAGTATTGATCTTTTTCACGTACTGCCACAAGAGTAGTAAAACCTTACTGCATCTCTAGTGATTCTGATTTTTAATATCTGCTTACCAAAACTTTAGTCCGGGCCCATCTAGAATCATCATGAATTACAACTGTCATTGTATTTGCATGGTATAATCAACATATCCAAGATATTAGCTTTGGATAATGGAGACTCACAAAATGATGGCTGTAAACAACAAAGAGATTATACAGAGATACATTTGCTGCATAATAAAACTGAATGATACTAGAAATTAAATATGAAAATTAGAAATCAGACCCTATATTTGTTTACCATTTTTCAATTCTGAAGTCATCACATGCAGAGAACTATGACCTCTCAATGTTTTGCCTTTGGAATATGCCCAGAAATTGGAAGGAATATCCTAAAATGAATTTTATATTGACAGATTTTACACTGACAGGTTTGGGATTCAGGCAAACATAAGCACGTAAGTTTGAAACTACTTCCAGAGAGTGTCACTTTATCAGTTTCCCTTCCCACGAACTCCTATGCAGTCAGCAACTATTAGGCATACGCGAGGGAATATTTCCATGCTCAAAGATGACTGCCCACTTAAGCAATTGTCCTAATGCAGCCACAGCGTTCTGCAGCTTAGGACAGACCCATGGAGGAGCAGGCTGTCCTCCTGCAGCTCATGGGCACTGCATGGAGCAGATCTCCACGTGCAGCTGTGGAGGAGCCAACGGTGCAGCAGTGGATGTGGCCTGGAGGAGATCGCAGCCATGGAGACTCACCGTAGTCTCACGAGGAAACCTGCAGTTTTATCTACATAACCTACACATTACTTTGATAACCTAGAGCAATGGTATCAGCTTCTCCATCTGCTTATCTCCTTCCATTTTTCACTGTTAATTAGAATTGAGAAATTTTGAAGAGAAAATACCATTTTTAACAGTGAATAAACAAAGGCAATGTTTCCTATGATATTTAATGATCTGAATTTCAGGGAAAAGTGTTCGTAAATTTGATTCACCACATCAAGTCCTGCACAGTAAGTTAATTTAGGAGTGTAATGGCTACAAGCTTTCTCCAGAACCTATGAGAGAGCAGTTTATGCAGGTGTTTCAGTTAACCCAAAATCTTTAAATTGAACAGATATATGTATTGGTCACAAGACTTTATCCATACCAGGATAAATGCAACAGTCATAACTAAAGAAGAACTCTAAAAAAAATTGTGAGCACAACTTCAGCTGAGTTTTTCAGTTTTTTATCACTGTTCAGACAGCTTTGCTTTTTGCCAACTGAACAGTAAGAGGAGGTTTCTGCCTATTTCAGCTTGAGTACAATAATAAGCTAATGCAAGAGATGGCTCAAAAGACATCTGTTGTGTTTTCTACATTGCTCAAATAAGTAAACTTATGAATTTATGACTAATTTGAATCTAACAATACAATCCAAATAAAACAACTAAAAGCAGGACCAACATTAATGCTGAAGCATCTAGAGACTAGACATGTCCATTGTAAGTACTCACATCTGGATGTCAAGTTTTTAAGTCAAATATTATGAATAGCTACCAACAATTTATTAAAATAGTTTAAAAATATGGAGCATTATTTTAACTGGAGCATGACAAGACAAAAAAAAATTTTCAAATAATTTTTTTATATACAAAGACATACAAATTGTAGAAAAAACTGGGAACACAAGCAAGTTGGGTTATTAAGACTTGTTTTTTGTTCTGAGCCAGGGAGAGAATGTTAGGATCTTAGTCATGGAGAGATGACAAGGTTCATTAAAAGAAAATGACAGCGTAGACTGAAAGAGGCAAAACGTATTTCATCTTTTCATTTCAGAAGCAAATTCAGTCTGATATAAATGAGAGGCCTATTCAGCCATGACCACGTACCGCGATGCAGAAGCACTGCAGGTAATCGTGGAACTGAAGTTTTCAGTGCCGGCAGTAGGACTGCACCAGCTTTTGGAGCCAACTCCTGTGATGTCAGGATATGTTCATCACCTGAAATCACTACTTGAAATATTACTTCAAGAAAACAACTCATTCTTTGGCAGTTCATAAAGCGTATCGCAACTTTAAAAATCCATTTTAATTTCTCTTTCAATACTGTATTCTTCTTCTTCTGCTCCTGTGCCATATCAGAAGTGACTTTACTTTTGAACATCCACCTCAGGATCCCTAAGGGCCAGAATTTCTAAGCTGAGCACGTACACATAAGAAGCAAAGGAATAGAAGTATCAGATAAGCACAGGTACGGAGATCCATATTTTGTATCAGTCATACAGACTGTCATAGAGAAGCAAATACTACCTGCAATGGGAAGAATTTCCATATTATGATGTACAATGTGGGAAAGACTGCTAGGTGAAAGCGAGGGCAAAGTCTATTGTTACTGTTTTGACTTCTGTCCCATGGGAACACTGTTCCAAAACTGTAATTTTAAAATCTCTGTCATGTTGTTTCTGTCCTTTCACATTTCTGGTGGAAGAAAGGGAGAGGAAAGTGACAAAATAGAAGGCAAAGTTCAGTTAACAATACTCAACAGATGTTGGAATAAAAGTTTTGTGAAGAAATATGAACAAATCTTACTTTATTTTTATGTACAAAATAAGATTTTATATCCAAAACCAACTGGCCTGTTATTAATTAGAGAAATATAGATCCATCATTAGGCTTAGGTATTCTAGCTGAACCATTAGAAATGCTTGCTTTATACCTACTGGCAAAGCACTTAAACTAAGCTGCTTCCATACATTTAAGGAATTGATTTCAACAGCTCTCCAAGTTTGGGTTCCTTTTTTTGTGCATGTAAGAAGGCTTCACAATAATTTCTACAAAACCAACATGGATCATCTTTAATTACTGCATTGCTACCACGGCTATTTAAAAATCCAGCCTCAGCAAAGTAGATGACAAACATTAATGAGCAGTAATGCACACATGGTATTGTAAATGAAAGGATAATGAAAGCAATTTATTTCAAAATTAAAATATGATTAAGAATGGCAGTCTGTACTAGGACCCAGATGCCAACAGAAAGCAACCAATGTGCAAGCAGACTGTCATTAATTTGGGACCTGTATGAAATTGCTTTCCTTTCTTTAACAGTTTTTAATATAAAGTAACGTAACTAATGGACAGCATGTATACACTGGAAGTCATAGGTCCTATGGAGATTGCTAGAGGTACCAAAGTACAGAGTCTCCAAGAAGAGATTCTCCAAGAGAGAAGGGGAGAACATTTAGAAGATACTCCAAAATTTAGGTAGGTTGATCTATACTCTCCAAAAGCACCTCTCTGGAGAGACTATCCTTTCTTAACTTACACAAGGCAGAGTGCCAAAACTGAGGTCAGGAGAACCCAGGGCATATCTCCAACTGCAGATGTTCGTGCCAGCACTGTAATTAGGAACAGAGTACTCAGAAAGCCAAAAAAGCAGGTGCACTGGAGTTAGCTAAACACACAGAAGACATCTCGAAGCAGAATAAAAAAAAAAAAGTAGCATGTACTTTAATAAGTACACAGAACCAGTTCAAATCCTAAGCATATATATAAGCATACAGTAAATAAATCATTTATCATCCCATCAAAAAGACAAAGCAGAAAAATAAATGTAATCAATATGACTTACAGACCCAGTATTTCCCACTAACTCTACAGCCTTAGATCTTACTCAATGCTTGCCTGTGAATCAAACACAAATCCACCTAGCATTTTCTTCATATCTGAACCCCCTGCAATTCAGGAGCTTTTTTGTCTTTCTTCTGCATAGGGAAGCACATCTACTTGTTATGGGTCATATGTACCATGACGAAGCAGTACGTTCTAGCTTATCCTGGAGAAGAATTGCTAAAGAGCATATAACCCTTCCAAACTCAGCATAATAATGCCATCACTGAACACGTAATTTTATCAGCTTAGTGAGGATATGCACTGTGGAACACTGCAGAGATCTTCCATCCATTTCTGTATTGGGTAATTATCTGTTGTACCCATACATTACAACTGTGGAAGTAAATATCTAGTTCTCTAGCACATAACTGAAAAGATTTTAGAGGTAACAGCTGTACCCCAACTGAGCTGAATTTCCATCATTACCAACACAGCAAAGACAAAGAAAACAATTTGATCCGCCTTTAAAAAAAGGCTACTTCCCTCCCTCCCTTACCTCCTCATTTTTTTTTCCCCTACTACTGCACTGTTTTGGATCTTACTCAGTTTTACAAAGATTTTTTAGATTTTCAGCTTCTTATTACTTCTGTTCTGTCAGTCAAACCAATCACTCAACAGATCTTAAAAACTGCTTTGACCTCCATCTGAACGATGCCACTTTTGGGTAGGTGGCAAGGACTAATCATCAATGAAAAAAATATAAATAAGACCAATGGCTGCTTAAAAATATATTTTAATCCTTAAGAAATCCACTGGGATATTAACAAAAGGTGGTTTTGTCTGCAAAAAGGCATTAACATAGCCATTTATAAAACTAATAGGAAAGTGAGCACTGCTCCGGTAATAATGAAAGTACACTGCAGAATAACATTATGGAAATAGGATACCAAATTGAAGAATTGACCTTGGGGCCCTGGCTTATCCTGGATGAAGATGACTTGTGAAATGAAAATTTGGCTGTAATTTGCTCTTGCTTTCCCTAAAAGGTTGAAGGCATTTCTACTGATTCTGTGATTCTGTGAAAACAACTGTTAATTTCCTAGCATTAAGCTAGATGTTCTTAAACATAGGGTTTTTTAAGGTGTATTCAAATACATTTTCAGGTCCTGTTTTTATTCTTGAAGAAAGAGAACTGGTTCTCACGATTTTTATCATAGCCAATTTCCAGGAGTTAATTTTTAAATCACTTCAGAGAGAAGTACCTGCTACAGCTGAATCAGTTGGATGCTCTATACTTACCCATCAAGTGTTTATTCATGATTTAATAGGATGCAATGATCTGAGCATTCAAAACTAACAGTGAACGCGAAACACAGAACACAAAGATATTCTTTCAAATAATAATATCACCTTCAAATAACACTAAAAAATTATCATCTCTTCCAGAAAAAAAATAAATAAATAAAAGCTGAAAGTATGAGCTTGATAGTTTTGTTTAACTTAAGAATCCTATTCAATAATGGCCATCAGTGCCTCCATTTCAACGAATGGGCAAATGTCATAACTTGATGGTTACAGTCAGAATTGAAATAAATCAAAAGAAAGCAGAAGGAACAGATGGATCACACTGTATGCAAAGTAAAAAATCTGCATACAGTACTGTCCTTGAAGGTAGCAAGCATATATTAGGTGGCACTGAGAGCCAAAGGAGAAGAACGTGGGCTGTAAGGTCCATGAGTTTTCCAGCATGTTTTTGTTGTCTTTTTTCCAGCAGGAGTTTTAATTATTGGTAACATGGCAGTACCTAGCATCCTCAATAATTGTTCAGGGAATACGACTGAAACACATGCTTACCACAACAGCAACATAAATATATATATATATAATTAAATACTTAAGTAAATATATCTACATGAATGAAATAATAATGAGAAGAAAAACAAACAACACAGCGACTCTCCCCAAAGAGATCCCATTCATAAGTGAGTATTTCTGTTGTTTAGATACTTATCTAGAGAATGTACAACAGAAATACAGAGGTAAGAGCTTAGCAATATCAGGCAGAAGGACAACCAAAGCTAAAAACAGTTCAGGTCCTTGAACATATTTTGTGTGCTTGAGAGGAGAATTTCAAGAAGGAATACGAAGGACAGCATTAAGCTGGCTTATAAGTGGTTACGGTGTTTATGGAACATGGGGGATATAAGGGAGAAGGGCAAAGGGGCTTATTTGGAAATGAATACAAAGAAGATAGATACTAAGAGAACTACTAAACAGAGAAAAAATAATAAACTTAAAAAAAAGAGCAAACTTTAATAAACTTTAAGGTGCACGTATTTTTCTTGTTTCATTCTAAAACAGACTGATATGTGATCTGTTGCTTTACATCAGAGATAACTGTTATATTTCCTATATACATCAAGCCAAAGTCCAAGAGAAAGCACAATGACAGTGTATGCACAGGTATATTAAACCAAGCTACAGCATGCTGCTGGGCACAGGAAATCAGTCTGTACTGGTAAAATGTCGGAACAGTCTTTGGCATGGTTTTATACAACCTTCCTACTCTAAGCATCTGTGTGGTTCATGAGCTCCAGCATTTCAAGGAGCACTGAACACAGTGCACAGCTGGCTGGCTGCTGTCTGGAGGTGGCCCATTCCTGGCTGCTCAGATGCAGAAGTTCAAGGAGCCCTGGTTCTGTTTGTAGCCCACATATACGCATATTGTTAAGCACACAGCGCAAACAGCAGTGGATTGAATCTTTTGAGGCTTATGTTTCTCGTGAAACACCTATGCATCTCACAAGCATCTGAGACTGGTAGAAATATTGGTAGAAATACAATTTTGTGTAATGGGCAGCGTAGGAAATAAGTTTAAGGCCAGCTATACGATGTGAACAAAATTCCTCTAATCTGCGCTGCACATCAAAACAGCTCCCATAAAAATGCATCACACTTCACCTTAAAGACATTTCTCACTTTTTCCTACAAAGTTTCTATCCCAAAGGCTACACAAGAGACCAAAGACTTGGAAATATCCTCTGAGTCTAAATTTAGCCGTGAGTCATTAGTACCTATTTGTTCTCATGCTAATTCTGGCCTTTAGCTTATATAGCCTTTTTCTCTCCCTGGTATTTAATCAATAACAGAGATATCAGCTGTATCATCAGGTATCATCTTTGTATCAGGTTTCATCTCTCAGGCTTAATCTGCAAGGCTAAATAAATGTGCCCCTCTAGTGTTTTCACTGAGAAGAGGCTTCATTCGCTAATCTTGTCTCCAGCTTTTCCTCTGCACATATTCTATTTTCAAATAGACTTTTTTCAATCTGGATGAAAGGGAATGTCCATGAGAGCATCCCATGGGATGACTCATTGAGGCCTGCACCCTACTACTCATTTATCTCTGTCTCCATGTCCTAGATAGATGCATACTAAAGTTACCCACTATTTTTCCGGTTAACATCAAGGATGTGCGCTCACCCTGCAGTTGATAAATATGTTCAGGCACTTCTCTTCTGCTATTTCCAACTGAGAATTTCCTAACAATTCGGATTTTGGTCCTCAGCTGTGTGGCCTCTTGCATCCTACTGCATGTAGGAAATTCTACTCTCACAACTGAACTGCATGCTCCTTTGAGTGTAATATTCCTCATATCATTATATAGGTTGCTCTCAAAGTTGCTCCCTTATTATCTGGAATATTAACTGGTAAGGAGTAACTTTATGGACTGGAGCTTTGTTTCTATACGCTGTCTACTTACGAGGCCACATCCTATATACGTAAATCCAGGCATATATTTTAGCAATATGATCCAAGCAGCCAGCCATTAACTCGACAGAAATAAATAAGAAGAAAAATCACATTCTGATAATTAAATTTTCTTGGCTCTTAGCTAGACAACCAGGAAAGCACTAAGGGAGAAGCATCAGAAGAGGCCTCACACAATAACAGTGGTGTCTCTCAACAGATCTCACGTGCTAAAAGAAAGGTCTGTTTTGTAGATGCTCCTAAGAGCACTCAGTGCCTCTGACACAGGCACTCATTTCTACTCACTCAGCAATCACAGCTTAGTCTTTTCACATTCACACTCTTTTCACACAGCACATGAAGCCATGCCAAGGCACATGGGAACTTCTAGCTCTGCACACTCCCAGGTCTGCATCTCCTTTTTAGTACTCTCACATCTGTTGTTTCTTCTGGAAACCACAAAAGCAAATCTTATTCCAGTTCTTAGTATGACTTTCCTGTATATCTGCACTTTGAAATGTCTTAACACCTTCCTTAGAAAACAAGTGTAGCTAGTACAAAACGGGAGAACACTTGTACAGAAATACAAATACAGGTGATTCTCTTATCAGTTTATATAATTCAGTACTTAATAACGGTGTTATGTCGAAGAGACTTTAAAGAAATGTTTCATATGCGATTCATGCAAGTACAGAACACGCATATTCCTAAATAGGATTAAAATATATGAAGTCTATCTATCACACTTCACAGCTAAGACAAACAATGCAGTCTGGAAGACATTTCTATTCTGAAATTTGCATGGGGTTTGAAAATGATTTTCTTCTGTTAAATTGTTCTTTTACTCTTGTATCAAGAGCATTTTTAATGATAAAAGTTCAAGTTCATTATTGCTGGTTTGCTATTTCAAAGATAACAAAACAGACAAAAACGTCATTCTTAAAAATCTGAGACGTAGAATATTTCCTCTCTATTGTAACTTAATAGTATTGTTATTACTGGACTTAAGCTGGAAGTCTAACTAAAACAAAACAAACAGAAAAACCATGAAAACCAGAACTGACAAAAACAAATGACACAAAAAAGCTCTCAACTCCCTTCAGTGCTCAGAACACTGAATTAACATATTTATTGAATTACATTGGCAATGAAGACAGCAATATATTTAAATTCATTGATTTTTTTTTCCCTTGACTTAAAAGCAACACAGATGCTTATTACAAAACAGCAGTTCTTCTCATTTTTATCAACCCCTTTTTTAACAGCCACTGACATTGACAGTTTCAAGCTTAATTGTACATTCAGCATGTACTGTTAATGACATTAGATAAATGGATCACATCAGAATGCAGTAGCGTCAAAAGGGACCACGTGCCAATCTTACAAATTTAAAATCAAACAAGCTACTCTGTAGACCCTGACTCTTCAAGTTGTTTATCAACTGAGTACTAGAGAATATTTTGAATGTCATTATACATCAAAAGATGAAAGATGTGCCTACCACAGCCCGTGTTCCCTTTATACAATGAAATTTAATTACATGTTATAACTGTGCCGTCTTAGAACTATGGTAATTAAAGGGGTACAGTACATTGGCGTTTTATTCATTGTAAGCCCTTATTTCCAGAGAGCTGAAATCAGCCACGCAGATTTACTTATCAAAGGGAGGAGTCTGTCACAAACACAGCACTGTTTGCTGGAACCACACTAAAGAATATTTGAAACTTCTCAGCGTTGTCGTGGATGTTGTAAGAATGAGCCTAAAAACTCTTTTTCCATTAAAATAGAAGATATCAGAACAACAGCTCTTGAAAATACCAGTTTATGTTTATGGGCATGTTTTGTTTGTATACATTTCTAATCAGATCTCTGAACAAAATACTCAGCCTCACTGCAAACTGTCTTTCAGCAAGCCCATTATTAGCACAAGTGTTGAGCCTCCCAAACAATTAAGAAGCACGAAATCGAGGTCCTTAAGCAGCAGGGTGTTTGGATAAAATTTTCACCTGTACAGGCAGCTGCAAATTGCAGTCCTCTGCATCTGCACAGGCAGTTGAGCACAAGACAGTGGCTGAGCAGGGCAGGGGAACTGCCAAGCCATACCCGCGGGGGCAGCTTGGAGAGGTGCCGAATTAACGCAGCTCATGGATTTCCAGCCCTCGTTCATTCCCTGCTCTACAAAAGCAGCTCTGTCCCTGCATCTCCCAGACATCTGAGGTTGTGCTGGCTGGCTTCGTGCGTGTGAGGTGGCATAGAACATACAGATTTATCTTCCAAGAGGCATGCAGGCTCTCAGTGAAAGCAGCACTGGATAAACTCTTGTGTATTCTTGGATTTCCAGAGAAAATGGAAACAAATCCATAATTGGATTATTTTTTACAACGGTGATAAAAAATTCTCCACAAACTAGTCAAGACTCATGTTGCCTTCCTTAGCTAAATCTGCTATTCTAATCATTCTCAATGCTAGCCTACTTAAAACATGTGCCAATGACCAGCTCTTAAGGAGTACCATCTCACTAGATTTCTTTCGGCCACTCAAATGATACACAATTGGGTGTGCTGCATTTCTTGGGGTAGGATGTTGGGCAAACACTTTTTTCTCCAAGTACACAGACAGACTGTATTTGCATAAAGCAGCACTAAAACTAACTTTATCTCCAATCCACTGAACTAGGCATATGAATTCGAACAGACAGTTGTCCAGTGTATCAGCATCCTGTGAAAACCAAGGAGGCAATTTAAGGACAGAGCATTGCCTTGCTTCTGCAGATGTAAGACTTATTTTAAGCTTGTGTGTGTGCATGTGTGTGTGTGTGTGTGTGTGTGTGAGAGAGAGAGAGAGAGAGAGAGAGAGAGAGATCAAATCTGCATCAACCCAATTATGCCTAAGGTCTATCTTCTTGTTAGATGGCAGGGTCAGTCACAAATGAGCAGCCTCTTGCAATTTTCCATCGAATCAGCTCTGTAATTTGAGAGCTAATGCAGACATCTCATGAAAACAAATCATCAGGCAGCATCAGTTCTCCCCCTCCTTTCCAAAACCAAGCATTTGAAGGGATTTGGGTTTTTCTTTTAAAAGCCAATTCTCCTTTTCATGAAAGCCAATGCAATCTATAGTAAACAAAAACCAGTACTCCATTTTAGACCTCCATGAATATTTCAAACCTGTACACCTTTTTTCCAAAGCATTCTCACTTTGTTAGGTAAAGGACAGATCATTAATTTTAAATAGAGGAATTTTTGCAAGAGGTGAGATTGCAAAATGCAAATCTGCAGTCATAAAATTACTTGCTAAGGGCTCAGACTTTTATAATAATAAACACATTCGGGGGAAAAAAGCAAGTGCTTTTTTGTCAAGTGCTCTTCATAATTAAAAGTGTGTGAAATCTTTGGGAAAAAGAAAGCTGATTATTTCCAACAAGGAGAGAGAAGTCTGTGCACAGCAAAGTCCAGACTAAACCCAACTTGAGCTGTTTCATTCCCTCAACCTCTGCTTTTTTTCTTACAAACTAAGCCACTGAATCCGTACATCTCAACTGCCAGCAAAAACAGTAGGATGATAAGGAAGATCCCTAAATTATTCAAAGTGGTTTCTGGGCTTCAAAAGACTCCTTCACTTTGTTCCTTTCTGTATCTACAGTTATTTCAGTTCGCCTGCGGCTCTGACACAGGCAGCATTGTGTCTGTGATGTTGAAAGAGAGGAGAGATTCTGTGAGCTTGTGCAGATGCCGGAGCTCATGAAGGACATGAGGGCCACTTCAGCAGATATTGGGATGCGAGGAGTCCAGAGGAGCCGTTCCCTTCTTCTTTTCGCTTGCCCTTCCATTTCCTCCTACGCTATTAGCACTTCCACAGACGCCAGATGGAATTTGCCAATCTGAGGTTCAAAATGTAAGATGCTATTAACATATGCTTTTAGTGCTTAATAGCATATAGACAGTGCTCCCAAAAGGGACCTGAGGCTTGTAAAGAGGTAAAAGATACCAGGGTCAACATCCTGCCTTAATTCACTAGTCTGCCACTGGTAGAGCCCACAAGCATTCTGCTGCTTTTCTGTCCGTCTCTAATGCCAGCAATCTCATTCTTAACAAGAGATAATAGGCTGTCAGAGACACCAAGCTTAGGGAAGTGTACAGATTTCTAGTGCCTTGTCACTTGGATACAGACACCTTTTTATTCTCTCATCCACAGAAGGGACTGGAGGAAATACCCTTCCTAGTCCTGCAAGATGCTGGCCAAGGGCTGTGGCATTTCACATAGCCTGCCACTGCGGTCAGTGAGATTGCTCACACCAACACCGAGTTGCTAAATCAAGTATACAAGAGGAATTGAAAAGCTACCTGCTAATTCTCTTAAAAATGTATTTTCATCACAGATGTGAATATACAGGGTGTGCTTCTCTGTGTGTTCCTTAAGTTTGAGGACTAAAATGCAGGAAAAAGTCTGGGATTGAAAATGTGGCTACCGTTGGAGGGAGGACTGGGGCCTCATACAGAGAGGAAAATACTGAAGCTCAAAGAAACTTTTTCCTTCAGCTAACTAGCCAAAGCAATGCAGTCAGCTTAGTCTGGTTTTAAAAAGAACTCCTGATGACCCTAAAGATGTTTCCCAGGGACGTGGTGGAGTCACTGTCCCTTGAGGCTTTTGAGAAAAGGGAAGATGTCACATTGGGTGATGTGGTTTAGTGGGCATGGTGGTGATGGGTTGATGGTTGGACTAGAGGTCTTTTCCAATCTTAACAATTCTGTGATTCTATATCAACAGCACTGCCAAGGAAGCTGGCAGGCAGAGCTGCAGAGTCTCCAGGCTCCGCTGCCCCCAGAAAGGACACCTGAAGGGTCTGGGGAAGCAGCAGTGCCTCAGAGCAGGGCACAGGGAAGGACAGGGCATCTTGCACATAAACATGCCTCAGCTACCACCTCTTCCTGAATAACTCCCATATCTACAAACAAAAAGGAAAGGAATGGCAGGAAAAAAAAAATCCATCAGTCCCCTGGAAGATAAGGGTTTTGTTTGCTTCCCGTTAGAGTCCCTTCAATCTGCTTTTCATCAGCGGTTCAGCCCCATCCCCGCTTCTGCTCACACTAACGTTTTGGAGCCAGGACTTATAAGAAGTGAAGATTACTTTCTCAGATAAAAGGGATTTTCTAATGTCTGGCTTTCTGGGTATTTCTTGTGTAGTTGTATGGCACGTAGAAATATAGGCTGGCCAGTTCAGATACAGAAATCTCAAGAACCAGTTTTGTTCTTTGCCAAGGACGCTGCCATGCTCTGTACACGCCTGTGTGTTCTTCTCATGTATATTCAGAATCAAAATGTATACATGTAAGCCTCATAAGCAGGCTTAGCTTTCTCAGTCCGTTTGCTGCAGTAATGTTCAAGTAGAAATATATACGTGTTAAGGAGATATGATACTGCCTATACAAACGTACATTATGCATTGCATATATACATATCACAGTTTAAAACACCATATGCCTTTACCATAACACAAACAAATATATATATATGTGATATAACACAAATCTAGCATTGAAAAGAGAATAGCTCTTGAAATACCAATCCAGTATCAGAGACTTCCAATATCTTTAAGGTCCACAATAATTCTCTAGCAAGTTCTGTAACACCTATTTTCTGAGTATATATCACAATACATAACTGCAGCAGCATCTGTTTGGGATGAGATTTCTTTCTGTATCTCAGCATTGTACAGCATCAGCCAGAAGAGAACCAGTCACACAAGCGAGGATGCAACTGTGGCACAGGAAAGAGGGGTGGGAGGAGAAAGGAAGTTGATAGAGGCTTCGTGGTCAGGGGCGGTGCCTGCCCCTGTACAGTCACGTCTGTATTCCTAGCACCCTGGATTAAACCCAGATACCACTCGACTTTCCATAGATTTATTCACACCGGGTTTCGATCTATAGGGTGTAATAGAAAAGAGCACTGTCAGCAAGGAGTTTTCTTTTCTGTAACAGAACTAATTAGACATGCTTAAAATTACCCCAATCACAGTTTCTTTTCTTGGGTATTTGCTTCCTATATCAGAATTTTCTTCTTAACTCCTAAATCTCCTAACCAGTTTCTGCTGGTAGCCATGAATCCATGCAAAGGTCTGTCCTTTAAGACCAACAGAGCACCGCACAGACCTGCACTGGCGATTGCTGAATCAAGGCTTCCATGGGACCCTGATCAATTCCATGGAGGCAAGCAGCAAACTGTGACTATAGCAGACAGTAAGGAATATTGCTCCCTACAAGAAATGCCATAAAATCCATTTATTGTATATTCCTGTGGGAGCATCTGTACCACAGGGAAGTACATACATTGACCACATACTAATATTGCAAACCACCAGTAGCAATGACCAAAACCTGGGGATTTTATGAGACAAACATTCGAGTTCTCAACACAAAAATTCAGAATGGGAGATAATCAGTACTGACCAAATGGCAAACACACAAAAAAACAGGGATATTTTGATATACTATTTGAAATAGGGAGAATTGTTTTCTGAAAATTTTACATTCTCATCCAATCAGATATGCAGAGTAAGAATGACTCTCCCCTCACATTGTCTTCACCTACCTACCTGGAACACAGTGAGAATGAATCTCTAAGTTTTAGAAACATTTGTATGTGGGATCTAGAATCTACTCTGGCTATAGGCTGAAAAATTCAAAATAACTGCAATTACATGCAATATAAAAATTTACCTCCAGTTGCTCTGACAGCATCTTAGAGAAAACTTACAAACATATGCAATTTCTAGGCTGTAACAACAACTGGAAGAAAAATAACATTAATCTAGTAAAAAAGAAACAAACCCTACCATAGTCAGATCCAAGATAAAACTGTAATTTCAGCAGGTTATGATGAAGTTATAGTATAAAGCAAAGCACTAATATTATCTGCTTTTCCTCAGATCCTTTTTTCTTCTTAGTGGCTTCTGCCTCTACGGTTGCAATATCCCAATCTTTTATTTCCCAATCTTTTGCACATGGAAAAGGGGGAAGAAGAAATAAAACATCTCTTATTTGCTCATGTTTGGATTTTCAATATTTTTTCCCTTGATAGCTTCTCCTTTGAGCTGTGGCAGTGTCAATTCCCCAAGGGCAGAATTCAACTCTCAGAAATATGTACGCAGCATACAAATCTCCCTAGTGCTTTCTAATAGTTTGTTGAACTCTGAGAAATGTTATCTATTGAAATACATATATGCATTTCATAAGTCCAAAACCAGGTGCTGGTGCCATCTATATGGAGCCACTTATTAGCTTTATAGGTAGAGCCCATCGTTTATGCAAACAGCTGAGTTTGAATAGCTCCTGCCAAGATGAATACCACACCTACGAACGCACACACTTCCATACACATTCCCCAGGAACCATCCTCCACATCTGCATGGCAGGGTGCACACAGGCTACAGCTCTGTGAAGTGTTACAGAAATCGCAGGGCAGACCTGCCTACGGACTTCCAGCTTTGTACACAGCCAAAGAAAGCCCTCTTTGTACATCTATCCAGCCAGCCGATCCCCAAGCCGGAATTCATTCCCGGTGTCACAGAAGGGCAGTTCTGCTTCCATAACCTGTGAAGCTCTGAAGCTTTCTGCCAATTAGCGTAAAAGGTGGTGAATTCGTAATGTGGGGTGTGAGAATGCAGCAGTCACTGCAGCGGTCACTAAACACCCAATAATAGAAAGCACTTCTAAGTACTCCCGATTATAGCTTAATGTATAAGCAATAGCCTGCTGATGGTCAAAAATTAAACGAGGAAAATCTTCCTCAGTGCATGCCAACACCCACAGTGAGGCTGATTTTCTGGGCAGACGGTTATTAAATCAGGACTGAAGGTTTGCAGCAGCAAAAGCACTCTGCAGACAATAAATTTCAATTGCATGCATTGTTTTCAATTCTCAAAATAAGCTGCCAGCTTCTTTTTGTTTAGTTCTTTTTTTCTTTTTTCATTTGTGGTGGGTTTTTTGTTTGTTTCTTTGTTTTGTTTTTTTTTTTAAGATAGCTAAGATGCAAACACTAAGCAAAATGACAGCACCTATATGTCCACAATTCAGCTAACCTCTAAATAACATTTTAACTGTAAACATTGGGCTCTGTAAAATTGTGTCAGCAACCATTCCAATGACCGCAGGTCATTTTTCAGTTTGCATAGATACTTCTACCAAGTATAGAACCTGCCTAACCTTCTAGAACTTGTCTGTTTAATTAATTCATTAATTTAGTTGGAAGCCACACTCCACAGACCAGTAACGTGAGCCTTTTATCAACTGAAATTGACGCTGATATTCTTTTGAGAGGTTTTACCAAAAGTTGAAACACTTTGTTGAAATTATTTAATGAGCATAATTTCATTTAACTTAATACTTTATCATTAGAAATGAATGGTAGAACTCCATATTCTTCTGCTATTAATAAGCCATTGGGTAGAAACAACGAATCATGCCAATGCCTTTTGCTTTGCTCACTTGCAAAAACAGCCCTCACAAGCTACACATCTAAAAGCATTTACTTCTACAACAGAAATCATTTCTAAGACACTCATTCTGAGCCCAAACTGATAAATTTAATGAAGCAGACCTCTGCACAGCACTGGAGGAAGAGTTCACAGTACAAGTGAGAGTATCATAGCAGAACATAGCACCAAACACAATGCCATTAACAGCACTAAAAGTTCAGAGCAGCCATTAATTCTCAACTTCCAGGCCTTGGCCATTTGAAAGCAACATTCATAGAATAAATAAATCTTCGATGCCTTCCCAGTTCATTGGCCTTATATATAACCTTGACTGACAACACACTTCTCATTAACATACAATAGACAAACTAGAGACACAGAGACAGACAGTGCCTGTGGAGCACTCTAACTCACCCAACAGAAGTGCAATGTCTGTATCAGGTACTATAAATAACAATATGATCTCTTAACTTTTTTTTTTCTCTCCTAAATCAGCCTCTTTCAAACAAAACATGAGTGCAAGAACTATGGCTTGGGCTGAGATTTTGCAGAAAGTGCTTGCAACCATCAATGCAGAGAGATCAGAATAGCATGTTCCAAAGCATGCGTTTCATTTCAAAGGGTGCTTGGAATTTTAATGGAAATGCGGTTGAAGCACAAGGCAGCAAGTGCTAAAATGCTACCAAAGGATCATACTTTTGTTTAAAGAGAGAACTTAATAGAATAAAAGAATATGGCTGTTTCACATTTGTTTTAATAAAAGAGTTATCAGAGCCAGTCATACAGACGAGAACAACAGGATCTTCTGAACCATCACACCTGCAGCCCATAGCATAAATTGAGATGCTAAATAAAGAAGGCACGCATTATGCCTTTCCTGGATGTTTTTATCTTCCTTTACATCAATTTTACATAGTGTTGTCGCAGAAAAAAAGGTCAAGTCACATGATTTCAATGAAATCGGGATTAAAGTGGTTTATTGATTTATTAATGGTATGCAATTAACTGGCAATCAGTGAGCTTTACATTCAAGATCAACAACAGCAAAACAGATAAGCCACAATACTAGGCACTTACAAAATGACAGGAAATGCTTACCAATTCTCTAATCACCCTTTATTGTTAACTCCAAATTCTCTAATCTCCATGACCACGCTCACGTTCACAATCACAACTCTCTTACGGGCACGTACACCCTCTTTGGCAGATGTAGGGCCTCCAGCTCCACCTCTCCTGCTTTCCAGTAACTCACAGGAGCAAACAAGCCCTCACAACCAGGTACGAGTCCTTAAGGTGGGTCTCACGTTCCTCTCTGCTGCTACCCAGTCCATGTTGCTATGAGGGGGCCATACTGACTTTCTACAAGCTACATGTACTGTATTCTATTTACATTGGGGCAGGAGATGTGATAAATGAACCAAAATTAAAAGGTTGAGTTCATCCACACTGCAGCAATGGCTATAATCAAGAACATAACCATTAGGTATCAGGAATAAGTTAGTAAGAACAAATATCACAGTGATAATGCTTTAAAGTTGGGCATTAGTTGTGCCATCTCACAACATGAATTAACATGAATCCATCATAGGATATTTTATTTAAAACACTGATATCAGAAGAACTGTCAAAACACAGGTATAAAAGACAACACAGAAGAAACATGCTTGCTGGATTTGGGAGTTATCAGAGCTTCACAGAATTGAGGTAGTGCGCCCATGCAATAAAAAGAAAACTTCCATTTGCCACAGATGACTTTCTAACTGGATGCCCTTTGGTCCTGCACTGTTAACATGCCTCAATGAATACTTGCAGCCTTTGCAGAAAATATTGCTTATTCTTCAAACTAAAGGACATTGAATTTGCAATTTTGCCTGAAAACTTCTCAAACAAGCATCAATAATAAGATCAGAAAGATGAGAACGATGCCAATCACCTCAGTGCAAATGGATACACAGACTGATAGTTAAAGGATAGCTCAAAACACAATCAAACGGCAAAGGAAGAACCTGAAGGTAATTACAAAGGTCAGTCGTTAGGTTAGTTACATGCATTTAAGATATTTTCATGTATTTTGTGTCCTAAGTGTGCATAGTTTAAGATGAAAAGTTACAAATAAGGAAGAAACATAGAAGTCCACTTTCAGAAGCCACAGCTCTTAAAGCAATGTTACTCCTCCATAGGTATCCTGTATCTATTCTGAAAGACCACCACTGCAAATAGATACAGAACTTCCTTGTGCTGAAAATCACAATTTACCATCCACTCTCATCTTAAGAGTATCCAGCCTCCAATCATTAAGGTACAGCCCTTAGCCAATCTTCCTTCCTGCCATATGCAGTTTGGGCTCCTTTGTGTGGTGACTCAGTGTCCTGACCAGGGCACACCAGGATGGTCAGTATCACCCTCAGCTCCAGCACAGCACCAGGCACTCCTCATGACCTGGGACCTGGATGGTCACGTTCTCCATTTGGTTGCTGGGTTCAGGGAACATGCTCTGGGACTCAACACTATCAGCACTGTGTGGTCTTATATCATCTTTAAGAATACTACTGGGTTCACTGGCAGTCCCCTTACCCAGGGGACTGACATGTAAGCAGCTGATTTAACAGCTGCTAACTAAGCATCTTCATAGTTAAATACTTTGGCTCCTTTTACACCACCACATTTCTCAAAAAATAAAATAAAATAAAATAAATATATATATATACACTTCATAGACAGATTAGAATATAATAGATGATCATTCTTGACTCCCAGAGACATCATTATCTGTTTCTGTGCAAATCCACTCACACACAATGTACCTATAAGCCTCAGGGAGTGAAAAAAAACTACACACTCAGCATTGGCAGTTTCAGCCTTATTCTTCCTGATCTCCCATTTCCCAATTGGCAAAATATCACTTTTCCTCACTGAGCAAACTCATTAATCTTTCTGAAACATTTATATATTACAGTACTGATTGACACTGAAATGCCTAAGAATAAATTAATAATTACCTGTTCAGCATACAGTGTGAATAGAGCACACAGTATACACAGACTGATGAAAATTAAGATAAATATGCAACAGGTACTATTCACTGAGCACAAAGAGACACCCTTGGATGCTTACATTCACACAGCTATTTAAACGTGGACTTGCCTAGGTCCAGGTCTTGTCACACTAATAAATACTCTAGGGAACCTGGTCCACTGACTCACAACCTCTTCCAGGTGATGAAACCAAATGGCAGTTCCCACTCCCACTCAGGCCCAAAATAAGCAACTTCTGAATGGTAGATAATAAATATCACTTGTGACATCATCCTAAAGGGTAAGAAGCGATTTATATTTATATGACTAGACATAGAGGACAAATATGACCTATGGGAATATGCTAAATGTCTTCATGTGAAAACCAGAACTCTAATATTAACAGAAAACTTGCCTTTCTGAAAGATATCTTCTTGAAGCCCAACTGATATCAACATACACATCTGCTAACATTTGTGTTAGGTAACTACATTTGCATACCTGATCATCTTTCAAAAGGGCAAATGCCTTATTTTCATCAAAAATACAAACATACCTCAAAGAAAAAAAAAAAGTTTTTTTTTTTTAAATACAAGATTATAAATTATAAATCTACTAAACAACCTTGAAAGCCAGGAATATAAGAAACTGATTTCTAATACTCTCTGTGGTTTTGAAACAAAGAAATATCACTACTGCTACCTTTTTAATTTAAATGGGCTTTGCAGATTTATTTACATTGGCAGACAAGTGGATTTAGACCATGGTGTACACCTAGTAAGTAAACATCTCTTAGGCAGAAAGCACGTCACTAGTGAACAAAGTGGATTTGGGAACTGTTTAACTGTCTTTCTTCTCTGTGTTTATCACCCAGGGAATCTATTTGACTTTACACGGTTTAATTCAGTTTCTACCTCTGAGAATTTTAAACCTTGACAACCAGAAGTTACAGAACCTGACCTCCAACCAAATTCTCAGAAGATTGGTGTTCACATTCAGCATGAATGAGGAATCCAAGTTAAGATCCAAGCAATGCTAACTATTGAATGAAATGCTTCCAAATTCTGGTCTTGACACTGAACCATCACTTGAAGCTCAACACACAAACATTCCTCTGATAGAGACTGTTTTTTGAAATAGTTTGATAAGAAAATTATTCTGTTTAGATCATGTTATATTAGTAGGGTGAATGCACCAACAACCATGACTGAGTTACATAATACTACCGAAGATTGCCACAATTCTGAGTTTGAGCAGCAGTGTTGGGTTTTTTGGTTGTTTTAGTTTGTTGTTTCTTTTTTTTTTCTTTTTGTTATTGCTGGTGGCTTATTGTAGTCATTGCTTTTAACTGAGATTGACCTTAATTACCAGAATTAAGCTCTATGAGTTATAGAATTATAAAAGCTCTCTAACAATCAAAATAATTCCCCTAAATTTCAACCACTCTTAATGAACAGCTTACTGTCTAGGAGAAAAGCGTCAGTATTGTAACCCAATGGAAATGAGACCAAATGCTCCCAAGACTTTTTATTGCTTGTATGTTCTTCACTTGATTCACTGTCAGTGAATGAATCTCTTCACTTTCCAGTAGGCAATTCTGGGCAACTGTTCACTTCCAATGATTAAATGATTAAGTAATTTCATAAACTAGAAAACAAACAAGCACTCAAGGGTTTTCTTATTGCTGTCTTTTTTTCTTCCCCCCCCAGTGAGCAGTGCAAGTGAGAATAAGGAAGACAAATGGGATGAGAAATAACAGAGTATGGAACAACATGCACAGACACTGCACGTTTAATCTGCAGAAAACTAAGGACATCTCCAAGTAGAAGCAGCAACTCTCACAACACTAGCCCAACTGTTTTGAGAAAAGTCAGCTCCAAAACCATGAAACAAGATAGAAGAAATATCTTAAATGATCTGAAAACTCTTCTAAGATAAGCAAGAGAGAAAACTGGAAAAGATCTGAAAATAAGTTTTCTATTTCGCCCTTGACTTTTCTGCCCCTGCCTTCTCTGGCCCATTACGTTACATCTTGCCTTTGCCTTTTCTATACTGATAGCAAACTTGTGTGATATTATCAAGATTCTTTTCCCTCACCTGTATTTTCTGCAAACCCAGTTATTAATGCTCACTTGAATTAATCCTCCTTTCTCCTCTGATTACTCTTCAAATTGCTATTTGTAAAGTATATGAAGGTTGGAGGATTCTTGCTATTAATGTTTTCACGAAGCATATGGGAAATGCATCTGCATTTCCTCAGCTATGCAGTTTTTTACTTGCAGAACATTTCCACAGAGGGAAGATGGAGGGACAATGGGCAGGACTAAGCAGGATAAGTTCCCCAGTCTCTGAATCTCTCTTAAAATTCAGGATGAAATCACAGCAAAACTGTGCATTCCTCTACATGCACTTAATATAACAGTAAGGAAAAATATTGACAGTTTGAAACCAAATACAGTTTAGAAGCTCCAGAATCCTGCTGTAAAGAATTTCTTAAAAATTTTGCATACTACTAAATAGTGCTACTGAATATTTAGCATTTCCATCACTTTTCTTTCATCTTCCACTATCCCAAATAAGACATTACATGCAGCATAATTTTTTTCATTTCACATAACAAACTTTGAGGACATATTTAATACATCTATTGTCTCTCTTGAAAAATTTCCCATTTCAGTACTAGGAATCAAGTAACGATGGAGCTTCCAGTAGATTTGAAGGCATCAGTGGTGAAACAATATAATTCTTGAATTGTAAAAGGAAGTTTTTGTCTGTTGGCGTTATGAAGACTTTGGCATAAAAGTGCAATATTTTACATTTTAAAAGCTGCTATTAATTCAATACAAGGCCAGGAGCTCACTAGCAATACACTTATCTTTCTCTATTTTCCTCAAAATCCATATGATGAAAATATAAGCTGGTTTCCTTCAGTAGCCACAAACATTTTCAGATAGCTACATACTGTTAGTCAAACTGACGATCACTGACTCTGGTACAGCCAGTAATTTCTGACATCTGCTATTCACAGAAAAGAAGAACAAAGCACTGATCATGTCAGCCTGAGATGCTTTATTTCTAGATGCTTAAACTTTATCAGTAAAAATGCTCAGAATATTTTCAGAGAGAAAAATAGCAGGTTGTGTGTTACGTGTACATAAAACAATTAGCTAAAGAAAGCAAATTTATTCTAGTAGGAACTGCACTAGCCAACCATTCTGCCAAAGATTTATTCTACCATTTTGTAAGTATATGTACTCCCTCTACAGAGTGCAATAAGTTGCATGGTATAGTGGTCTATAGATATAAAATGTACTCCTTTCAAAGTACCAACTTGAAAAAGCAGCAGTAGAAGAATGCTTAGTGACTTCATTGTCAAGATGAAGTTAAACCTCGCATGTACAAAAACTGTCTATAGCTTTCAGTTTAAGCTTCAGACACGTAGGTTCATTAGAAAAAAAGATTTATAGTACTTTCTTCATACCTTGTCAGTTCAATTAATTCTGTTTGAAAAATGGAGAACACCAGACTATAGAACTCTTTAATTTTTTAAAGTATTAAGTAATGCAACAGATCGCAAATTTGATCTGAATTATGAGACATTCCTTCATCCCACCATGAGACCACCCTTCAGGCTATCTGCTTTATAAAATTATCTATTTCTACATCTTTGTAGTACATGTATCACTTTTAAAAGTAAACCTGTAGTTCAAAATAAGAACATAAAACACTGAAGTGTTATGAATAGAATCTATGTCAATTTTTTTCAATTTCTTCAGCTGAGATTTAAGGCTATATGCCAAAAACACTGAACATCTGAAAGACTGAATTAGGATTTCCATTAAATGAAATTGTAACTTACAGCATCATGAAGAACAGACATTCTCCAAATGATTACTCTTCTTTATTTAGTACTTATTTACAAAACTTTCATGTGGAAAAAGAAGGATGATATGCATTGGAGAAACTTAGTTGCAAAATCATCAGATAACCACAGGGCAGAACTAAAAAGACATTTTTGGTGTGTGCTGTATAGTTTTTCTGAATTTTTGTTACTGTGTCCAGGACAAAATACATTCAAGATGTTTAGTTTTGGGAAACTGCTTCCCTTCAGCTGGTTGAGATGCTCTACAACACTGCTGCCACGAATCTGACAGGAAATCAAACAATTACTTGAGTTTCAGAGTTGATCATTTTGCTCCCCATTCTAGTTCCACAATACACACATTCTAGTGTGACTCTTTTTTTTCTTCCAACTACTAGACTCATAGGTGATTTTCCAAGTAGGGCTTTCATTCTGGGGCTAAAACTAGAATAGCATCCAGCTAAGTCATCAGCTGGTGAAGCACCTACAATGCACAGCTGCAGTGATCTCATATATGTCTCCAGAAACACATCAAATAGGGCAAAGGCTTCCCATAATTATCCTGAGGCTACTGGTACCAACAACATAACTGTCAACTACTGTGTATTACTAGACATCATGTTTAATTTTCTAGGCTACATTCAGAAATTATTTGTACCAATTCAGTTAGCAACATCCATCTTAAAACGGCCTAAAAATAGTCTCTAGAAATGTAGTGGACTGTATTCTCCCTGGGCTGAATTGTAGCTTGCCACCAAGAGTTACGATATTTTCCCTAAGATGATGTTAACACAGTTATCCCTTCAAGAGGATGCTGGTGTAGGTCTAGAGACATAAGGAAGCAATAGCATGGCTCTGTCTGAGAAGGGTCAGTGTGTTCTGCTAACTATATCCTATGGTACTTGACAGTGTGGACCTGTAGAAGACTGAAGTCCCAGATGAAAGCCAAAAGGATGTGTTAAATAGCTTTTTTTTTTCAGGCAATGAGAATGCATTAATATACAAAGTCAGTACGCATTGTATACCGCAGCCTAAATCATTTACCTACCATGTGGAAATAAGGCTAAGCACTGAGTTCTGAAAGCCTTCAAACCCCATTTAGAGAATGTGGACAGTGAAGATGTTGGAGCATACACCAAGTAAGAGTACACCTTAACCTTATAGCAAAATTGCAGTGATGCTGTCCATCAGTGTGCTCTTCTTCAGAATGTGAATTTGTTTCATAGAATTGTTTGGGTTTGAGGTTGTGGTTTTTTTTGCTTTGTTCTGTGTTTTGTTTTTTTTTTTTTTCCTATTTAAAAACACGACAACTCTAGAAACAACCAAAACAATGACAAAAAAAATATGTGAAAACTCTGAAACAGATCAAAATACAGTGATTTATTTGATCTAATTTGCTTTAAAAGCCAGTACTGAAATATTTAACATACTTTGCTCCCACGTAAGAAGATTATTGTGCAATTTCCCTCTTTCCCCAAACACTGAAAACTCCCTTTGATATCTACTCCTGCTTTCTTTTCTGTAAAAAGCATCCTAGATCTAAATCAACAAAATTACAATTGTGGAGCCATACTCTGTTCTGTTTTAAGCTGAGTTCACTTAACCTCATCATCAAAATGTACAATACACAGCAGTATTTGCTCTTGTTTTTGTAGGAAATTAATATTCTGACAAGGTGCAGTTTGCGTGTGACTGAATTCACAAATGATATCATCAACAGTAAAATAAATCATGTTTCATACTACGACATCATGGCTTTTTTCAGACGAAAATTATCCTTGAAAACAGACATAAAACATAATCAAATGGACCAAGGAAAGAATAAAGGAAAATCTCAGAAGGGTTTAAGTATTGAGATAAAAGACCTATAAAACAACTTTGGATACTGGAAAAAAATACACTTCAATAAGAATAGAGAGAGGTACTGAAGTGGAGTAATATTTTTGTGCTCAAGAGTCCATGCTTTTCCCTTACTCTGATTCCCAGTAAAACCAGAAAGAACACAGAAAAATGTGTACTAGAAAAGCAATACTGAAAACATGCAATAAATGTGGTAGGAGAAAGCTGAAGATTGCAGCCAAACTGATTGTGTGATGACGTATTTCGCGTATTTCATACCTTTCTATTACAATGACACACAAGGAATTTTAATATTTTACATGTTTTATAAAAACTTCTTCATTGCTAAAAAAAGAATTATAACATGAAAAAAAATCTTACTAGTAGCTTAATAGTGAAAAAAACAGAGGATTTTAGATTAGACGTTTAAGGGAAGTTCTTTATTCAGAGGGAAGTGAGGCCCTCGCACTGCTGCCCGGAGAAGCTGCTGAAGTCCCATCCCTGGAGGTGCTCAAAGCCAGCTTGGATGGGGCCCTGGGCAACCTAAGCTGGTGAGTGGCAGCCAGCCCATGGCAGGGTGTTGGAAGTGGATAATCCTTAAGGTCACCCAAGCTGTTCTAAGATTCTCTAAAATCTTTATATGCACAAATCACCAATGAGATCACACTGTATCTCAGTCATGTAATATGCAGCCACAGCAAGTTTCCATTGTTTTGTCTAAAGTTTCAGTTTTATAAAACTCTTCCTGGATGACCTTAAAATCAGAGCCTAGCTCTCCAAGCCCTTGAGCAACAACAGTTTCACACCGGAAAAAAGAGGAGACCAGCTCAAAGCAACCAGCACCGCTGAAGTCATAGTCAGATACCTGAATGGCACTCATGGGATTGCTGGGTATGGAGCTGAGACCCACCACCTGGAAGGTGCCAAGCATTGCTGGTGCCATGCCCATGCCGTTTGCTGCATGGAACTTTCAGCCTCAGGGTGTAACAGCATTCCAGTATCAAATGTCTTATTTTGCCCACCTGAAGACAAACATTCACAAAGTAATTATGTGGGGATTACTTGGGTCAATACACCTTTCAGGACACTTAATTTAACGTGTTCATGGACTCATTTAAAATATTTTAGACAAATATATTAGCAAAACTAAGAAAAATTTACAAACCCAAAGCTGTAACTGAATCTACTTGGACTATGCCAAAAAAGAAAACTTAAATCCCATAATCAACAGGTGTAAGCAGTCAAATTTTATGCAAGTCTGTGCCAGTCCTGTTATGGAGGAGACTCCACAGGACTGAAAACTGAAAGCAGTGATGAAAGACAGACTGCGCCAAGACTGGGTTGTGAGCAGCACTCTTCAACTTGGCACAAGAAAAAGTAATGGAAGTTTCATAATCGGATAAACCACATCTGTCCAGCACTTTGACAGAATTAACAATGAAAAGTAAGGTCTGTTCCTGCCACTGAGGCACTTTGATACGAATCCGGTAATTTGCATGATTATAAGCCAGTAATTTTTATAAATGTTTTATGAGGAATAACATGTTGATAAGTCTAAAACTCTAAGCTTTTGAATGACATCGCTCTTTTCTGAGTGCATTATAAACTTATGACCTGATTTATACCAGTGTCTCCACTGATTGTAATAGGATGGTCCAAATGAGCAAGGATGACAAAACAGTATCCTACTGACACACACAGCACACCCTTGCAAATGATGAACAAACAAGAAGTTCTGTCTGGATGTCTATTCATCCTTTTGAGTGCATATTTACCCACGTGGAATGAAGACGAGGTCAGAGGTAACCAAACTAGCACATTTATATAGCACCATGCAGAGATATTAGCTGAGGTCTTGAAGGGAATATAACCTCGTTAGAGCAACATTGTGCATGGGCTAATTAGACCTGCCTCTCAAGCAAGGCTAATTATTCCCAGTACAGCACCACAATGATAACACTCTGCTGGTTCCGGAGCCAGGTTATTCAGCAGTAACTCAACCCCACACTGTACTCAAAACTGTAAACAAAGCGGTTAAAAAATTGAAGTGTTATTCCAAGACAGCAGCAAGATGCACTGCACCATCTCACTACATCTACCAGGGACATCAAGATGAAAGATTAACATGTCTATACACAGAAATTGTCTTTAAATGGGAAATTCCACCACTAGACCAACAGTTGTGCTACAAAGTTGGGTGGAAGGAAACAAATTGCTGAGGACTGGTAGACCCTAAAGGAAAAAAAAAAAAAAAAAAAATGTGAGAAGAGGCTAGAGGGAGGTTCATGACCTCTACTTAAACACCAGCTTTGAGTTAAAGCTAGAGAAAAGCAAAAGGTTTCATATTCTATTGGCGAAGTAGGTCTCAAATACTTTTAAGTGTAATCAGAGTTCCTGTGATGAGGTCTTCAGCATCGTTGCAGGACTGAGCGTGGCTTTGTTTTTACACCACTCGAACAAGCAGCCTAGTTGCAAGAATGAAGGCATGACAAACCATACCAGGACTTGAGCCTTGCATTGCTGCTGCTCTTCTGTCACAAGACTGAATGGCCAAGAGCCTTCCATTAAAAGTGATGTTTCCTTCCAGCTCTTACAAGGCCATTTATTACCAAATCTATTTTCAATACAAACTCTAACAGGAAATGTCAAATAACAGAAACATATGCTAACATTTTAAGCCATCAGTATACTGTAACCACTTTTTTTAACTACTATAAATAAATGCTAGTAGAAAGATGTAGAAAGTACAAATAATGGCTCTTAATGAAAATGGAAAAAAAAATGAAAAAAGGAAGAGAAATGCAACAACAGCTTATTCCATGGAATTCCAATAGAGTTAACAATTGATTTTGTTGAGGGGAGCAGAGGGAGAAGACAGAATGACGTCACTCATTTAAAAGTCAATCTACATTTGTGGTTACCAGGCTGTAAATGAGCACCTATTCTGAAGGAGCATGAACAAAGAGTTCTTTAGGGGTTTTGTTTAACACCTGCCTCATACAACATTTACTGGTCCAAAATTCACATACTGAGCATAATGGTAATAAAACAAGTAACAAGAATATTTGGATTACAGTGCTCCCATTCCTTCCCACTTCGGTCAGTAAATTACAGGTATATATGTATATATATAAATAAATGAATATATGTGTGTGTGTGTATTACTAAGCATGGAAGAACATTCACCTCATAGCCCACATCTTTTCTCACCACACAGTTCAGATCTTATACCAACACCCAAAACACCACATTTTAACTCCAACACAAGAGGGAAAAGCCATGAATTCCAGCAGGTGTTGGACTACTGAAAATTCACCTTCTTGGCTGTAACAGCCATAAAAAGCATAAAATTTTAGACAAGAGGAAATAGTAATTGAGGGAAGAGGGGGAAAGGGAATCTGGCTCAAAACTAAATAAGTCATAGAGGGCGCACGCACACAAAAAAAAACAGCCTGTAGAAAAAAAAATGCTGATAGCAACTGAACATTTCATCTTTAACTTGCATATCCATTTTCCACTCCATTTTCAGAAATATCGTTATCTATTCTGTACAAGCTGACAAAATGAAAGGTTTTAGTAACTCAAAGCTTATCCCATCCAACCTCTGCACTTGTATGCTGCTTAATGTGCTCGTGCCTGATTGTTTCTGATAAAAAGATATAGTATATCTCACTAAAGCTGGTGATGTGCCAAATGCTCGGTGACGCAGTGACAAATAGCCTTCTCGATTCCTGACAAAATACTCCCTCTGCTGTACAATGCACACCGTTACATAAAGCTCAATGCACATATATACGTATTTCAGCTCCGAAGAGGTCACGCATACAGACAGCTTTATATAAACAGACAAGCAATTCTTTCCTCCAGATTTGTTCTGAATGGCCTCGCTGAAAATCAAGTATCATTTGCATCCACCAAATGTAAAGTTAGTTGTGAGTTAATTCAAACGAAGAGCATGACATTGTGGAAGTATAAACACATAGCAGATAACCTGAACTCAAAGACTATCACATTTTTTAATGCTTTAGTTGAATTTGTAGCAAATATTAGAAAATAATAGCTCACATTCCTTGTCCAGACACGACAAAGAGGCCAAAAGGCAAATATCTTAGTATACACAATACAGAACCAAGAATACAAAACTATTCAGCTATAGTTTTGTTCGTATTTTACTGGTATCATCACATAGTCAGAATATGCTTTTGCTCTGAACTGCTCTGTGTCTCTATAGCTTCACCACGCTTCTGTGGGAAACAGTAAGATGTGTAAAAAGGCCAAAAAGATTAACATTTCTGATGGGGTAGGAAAAAAAAAACAACAGAATCAGGTAAGTTAGAAAAGAACTGTAAAGGTTACCTCATCCAACTCCCCTGCAATGAACATGGACACCTACAGCTCCATCAGGTGCTCTGAGCCCCATCCAGCCTGACCTTGAGTGTCTCCAGGGACGGGGCATCCACCACCTTCTCCATACAATCTGTGCCAGTGCCTCACCACACTTATCACAAAAATTTTTCCTTTATATCTAGTCCAAATCTCTCTTCTTTTAGTTTGAAACCATTTCCCCTTGTTGTATTTCAAGGGGAAGTGCTTCAACTGAACTTTTGCATTTAGAAATGTTATAATCCCAGCTGTATAAGAAGCCTCAGAAAACCAAATGCATTTGGAAGACCAGGTCTGGAAGAAACCATAGCAGTTGGGCAGAATACAACAGAATAAAGTATGCCATGTAAAACCAGATTGATCTGTAGTATGTGAACTCCTGAAGTGGAACTCAGAATTTGTGCACCAACAAATACAGAACAGTCTCTCCAAGTTTACATTACAAATCTATTATAATATCCAGTGCACACAGCCTCCCCTCTCCCCTGGAAAGGTGAACACATGTAGGTAGAGCACCAAAGGATGTAACACGACAAAATTGAACTCTACTATCCATAAATAGAGGCTGAATTTTTAAAATGAAAATAAGCTTTTTTAATGTGGAGATTATTGTGGCATTCAGATAGCTCCCTAATCTCACAGAAATGTGTTTAAGAAAACAGTAATTGAGGAATAAAATCATCTGCATCTGACATTTTCTTTATTTGTTTGGGGATAGGGAAATACACATATCGTAGAATCATAGAATTGCTCAGGTTGGAAAAGACCCTAAAAATCATCGAGCGCAACCTAACCAAACTAACAACCCTCTGCTAATATATATGCTATATGTTTTTGGAGATGTTAATAAATTTAAGTCCTTAGTCAGATTTAAGATTTAGTGTCATCACACACTAGACTTGAGTAAAAACTCAAATTTTATCCAGCTGTCAGGAAGACCATACACAGAAGTCAGCTGTTCAGAGGAAAAGGAATGAAAACAGTAAAGACAATAATGCCTTCTTGTCTGGGGATATAAAAACACAGACGATTTCCCTCCAGAAATCCTATTAAAAATACTGTTTTTAAAGCAAAATTAAAGATGAATTACTCCTACTGAAATACCAATGAACTAAGTTGGTATGCTTCAGACAGAACAAGCACCAGGGCAAGGCTGAGCCCAGCACCACGCTGCAGGCGATCAACCCCTTGCACTGCATCCCTACTGCCACGGGATGGCAGAAACAACACCCGATTATTTCAGTAGCTTTGCAAATTCCCAAGATGCTGCTGAAAGGCAATACCAGATGCATCTCCTGCTGCTCTGCTGCATTCGCAGAACGAATGCCGAGGACATGCAGGAACACACGCAGCAGTGCAAAGCCTTAAACGCTATAAAAAAAATTGGTGTGGTTGTAGTGCTGCTCATTTCCACCTGACAGTGACAACAGGTTATGTCTTGCTGGAGAAAAAAAAAAAAAAAAAAAAGGAAGAAAAAAGAATCAGCTGAATTTGGGGGTTTGTTCATTCAGCTTTTTGGACAAGAAGTGATTTGTGCCTTCCTTCAGCAATGGGATCTGCAAGACTCTGCAGACCCTGCCTTCATTTCTCTCTTTTCCTGCAAGATCAACATGATGGGAAGTTTGGGAGGGAAACGTTTCTAAGCTGTAGAAGCTCAGAAAATAATCATAACTTTGTTTCTTTAACCAAAGATTACTCTATTGGATTTATATCATTTGGGGGTTGCAATCAAGCTGATGAAAGTAAATCTCATTAGACTAAGAGTAAGTCAGGTAGTTTAGCATGCTTTCTGAAACAACTGTTGAGATGCACCTCTCTTTCTTGCAATAGTGGGTTTGGTAACTACCTTTATTCCTTGTTCCCTTCCTACAAAAAATGAAGACTTCCCAAATTAAAACTGCTCTTTCCTACTGGAAAAAAAAGGGCAAAACAAAACAAAAAAGTAACAGACACTGTAAGCAAGGCCTCCTTGCCTCAGCTGAAAAACAAAAATAAACAAAAACAAAACAATGTGAGATCAAAAATGGCTATTTCCAGGTTTTGGGTGCAGATAAGGGCTCAGTGAGTTCAGTCATTCAGTCAGAACTGGCACAGGTTGCCCTGAGAGTTGGTGCAGATACTCAAGGTCAGGCTGGATGGGTCTCTGAGCACCCAATGGAGCTGTAGGTGTCCCTGTTTACTGCAGGGAGTTGGACCAGATGGCCTTTAAGGGTCCCTTCCAACTCAAACGATTCTATGATCAGGTTCTATATTTTAGCTAATCCAAATTGCTTTACTACTAAACTGGAGAAAAACATGAAGCATACCCCTGGTCCTATCCTCTGCTCAGTATTTTAACGCAGCACCTTCCCTGCCCCTTCACAAGGCTCGCTAGATATTTGCAGCTGGCAGTAAGAGCCTTTTCTCCAAGCAGAGCTGCTGATTCCAGGTCTATCCACCTGGAATTAATGGAAGCCAATAGCCTCTGGAGCAGCTTTTATCTTCCATGACTACTACACATTTCCTTCCATTTCTACCTTGGAAAACACAACACACTGCTCTCTGCTTTAATAAGGCACAACTTAACATGTTGTGTTGAAGCAGTCTTAAATTCATTATGGTGTCATCCATCCCTTCCACTGACATCTCATGGCAGCTCCACCTTTAGCAGCACCTTTAGGAATGATACATGGCTGCAATTTTCTTCCATCTGCTAGGACTGCCAGCATAGCAGCATGGGCCAGGGGACTTGCTGTTGCTGACAATACTTTTGATGGTAGCATCTTTACACCTTTAACACATACAGCGCAATTTGACAGCGCATCAGGAAAGTACCAGATTTTGACCTGCTCTGCATTTGTGTCTACAGCCAGTATTTATTTTGCACAGCCCAATGCACCACTGAGAACCTATTGATTTTTCAGCAGGGTGAGCCCCAGCTTTCTTCCTTAACTAGGCTTGAAAGTTGTTGCTTTCAGATAAGCAAATGCATCCAAGACACACCATCACTGTTCAGTGTTTTGTTAATAAATGATAGCACGTTTTACTTGGCTTGCTCAGAAATGTCTGTTTTGCTTCACTGGATTATGGACATACGCAGATTGGCACCGTGAACTTTTTCTCCTCCTTTCTTTCCGTGACCCTTAGCAACTGCACAATTACCCTAAAAGCAAGTCAGAGCCTACATACTAGCCTCAGAAACAGTATCTCCTCAAACTGCTTTTTAGTCATGTTTTATTCATAATTAAGTGATCACTTTACGTTTGCATTTGAGCAGTCTCACATGCTTCCTAATGGTTGTACAATTGAAATGCCTTGCTTTTCTGTTACCTGCCACTGATTGCTTTCAAGCATTTAATTTATTTTATGATTGAGAATGCAGACCATAATATTAAATATGTTTTCATGTTCAGCCTGGTGTAAATTCATGCTAAAAATAAACATGAAAGGCTTAACATAATAAACAAAGCGTCAGAAAAGTACATCATAGTCCAGAGCAGCTATATTGAAATAACTGTATCATGAGCATGGATGAACTAAGAGCAATTGCAGTGTCTCTTTTCCAAGTTATCACATACAAATTCTTTTTTTCCTAACACGTGAATCAAAAATAATTCACAGTCCTTCCATCTTCACGGGTGAGGAAACAATCACTTTGAAGTGAATTTCCAAATATCAGTGCATTTCATTTCACAAAGAGTAAATATGTCAGTAAAGTTCTACACCATTAGGAGACTGGGGAAAATATACTAGTGCTGTAAAGCAGTGCAATGCCCATTAGTCCAGATCCAGCTTTCATTTTTCTGTATGAGAAACACAAAAAACTCCCCTAATTGTTTTCTCCATATTAGATTTCTTCTGCATGTACCTCGCCTATTGCTATAAGGTAGAAAAGATTCATTTTTGGACATGCTGCAAAAGATGTAATTAACATAAAATGCAGGAGGAAGATAGGGAGAGGTATCCCATAAATGCATTCATATCAAGTCCTGCATGCCTCAGACTGAAATTATCTTCAAATAACTTGACAAGAAAAATATTGCTAATAGTCACATATAAAACCTGCAAGAAAATAATCTTGTACTATCAGTCTGTTACAAAACTTCACATCACAGTTGGCTTCTCAATGACTAGCAGCAGGTTTCAGGGGAAGCATTCTTGAAAGGTTATTAGTATCATGGTGTTTGAATACAAGAGAAGAACTATATCTGTCTCTACATTCAGGTGAATAGTGGAGTACGTTCACAATGTAGAAGCCATTCTAATAATTACAGTGGTCAGTGATTCTGACTTCAGAACACAAGATGGCAGCCTCCAAAAGGGAATAGGAATTCGTCCCAAATCACTTCCTGGAACACCTTCAAACCGTACCCACGGACCTTTTAATAAAGACTCTGTGTCTTGAACTGCAACTGTTTAAAAAACTTGATGATATTTTTCATAGGGATTAATCGCTGAAATCATGAATAAAAGTTTAAAAAAATGGCAAATGTAAGAAATATAAGATGTATTTAATTCAGAAAAAAAAAAAGCATAATTAAAAGCAGCTTATGGGAAATATTTATTTTCTATGTATGACTTCTCAAAAGACCATGCTTCCAAAACAAAATGCAGACTGCTATTCCACAACTAGAATTTATAAGCAAAACTCCGTAATACATAACACAATAGGTCATCCGAGGACTAGCCTTCCTTTACCATGCAAAAATAAATGAAGTAAAGGCTTCTTCCCATAAGGGAATGTGCACATGACTGAATCGTGATTTACAGAGGAGCATCCAAAAGACAGATTTCAGTCACAAACATCAGACCACACTAATCCTCAGTAAGCTCCACTGACGTTGCTGGTTACCTGAAACTGCGCTAAGCAGAGATTTAGCACGATGTGCTTTCCGCCTTAAACAATATATGCACATGATTTGCATGCAAATAGAAATGCAGGTTCCCGGATGGGATTCACCTTCTGCAACTTCTACCTACAAAAGCCAGAGAAACTCTGATTCTCAGAAAGCAGAGGGGGAAAAAAAAAAAAAAAAATCAAAAAAAGCTATGGATATCACAAGAAAATTCTGGGGAAATTGAAACAGAAAAGATATTTTTTCAGCATTATTATGATTCTATCATTGGTTGCATATGAGAGCCCACAACAAAACAAAAGTACTTGTTTAACACTGTTTCATTGACATTCATATCACAGTAATAATAATAATGACCCTATTATGTCTTAAGTCATAACATGTTTAAAATATATGTATGACTAACAATAAAAATAATTCTTTGGTTGTTTTTCATCATTTTAAGCTGAACATATTCTAATGCTAATGAACCCGTGTGCTGCAAATAGCTAGTTAGCAAAAAAAATAGACTTTCCACATCAAAGATGAATCGTGCTTTCTGCTCCCTTTGTGATTAAAGCTTTTATATCCCTTTTTTTCCAGACGCAAAGTTCTATTAACCAATAAAATCCTCATTAGAAAGTCCCTATTGCCATCCACTGCCAAGAGAGGAAGCCTGGGCTGGTTTGGGCTAAACATCTAACTCTATAAATTGCTAAAATTAGGCACGTCAAATCCCATATTCAAAGCTGGTGGATCCAGCTGAATAGCACCTGCTGTGGCAACAGAGAATAAAAATGCTTGTGACTAGAAAATTACATTTACAGTATTTTTTTATGACTTAGGTTCAGAACGGACAACAAAGACACTTCAAGAACAGCCAGTGTCATGTGAAAACCATTTTACCTGGAAGGTTTCTGCACCACCCAAATACTTCACTACAAGCTATATGACACCTGAAACGCTTAAGATACAAGACCAAAGTGACAAAAAACTTTGATGTCTCACAAAGTTTAAATGCAACTTAAAGTTGAAGGCTGGCATGCAAGACAAGTGTGTAGGCAGGCAAAATCCTTTACAAGAGCAAGGCCTGAAGGATGCTGCAATAAGAATCGTAACTAATATAACAGATGGCGGAGCACAGCACACCCTTGTATTCTGGCACACTGCAGTTACTGCCTATCACTTGGTTGCACCTGTGTCTTTCTCTACTCAAAGATTAAAGTCCTGGGAAGCTGAACATATTTTGCTTCCACTTTTTGTCTCTAACACACAGTTCTTCGGGCTCTTAACTCTCTGAGGTCTCCACCTAGGCAAGCTAACATCACAGGAAAAAGGGAATGTGTGTTCCAACCCTGAGAGATCAGACAGCCCATCACCCACCTCTGAGCAGGAACAAAAATCCTAAAGGCTTTCCTACAAGCTACAACTGACTTGGAATGTTTCAGTACCCACTGCCTGTAGCTTTCTGACTCCCTACCTCATGCTTTCTCTCAATATCCCACTCTGTAGTTTAGCTGCAAGGTTTCATTTTTGGTACAAGGAGACCTTTTCCTCTCATCTCTCAGGCTTTTTTTTTTCTTTTTTTTCCCCCCAGACTAAGAACTGCAGTCCCTTCAGTGCTCTTCCTTCACGTCATCCCTACATTACACCAAACATGAGAATTACTTCCAACATGAGAATCTTTTTTCCAGAATAAGCTTCAGTAGAGGAAGGATTCTCTCTCCTACTGTGTAGTACACCCCACACAGTAAGTGCAGCACTTCTTGCTTTACAGAATTGCATTAGCTGCACCTTGAGTACTGTGCTCTGTTTTGGGCCCCTCACTACAAAAAAGAAAAAGAAAAAAAAACAAACATTAAGGCACTGGAATGTGTCCAGATAAGGGAGCTCAGATTGTTTAGTCTGGAGAAGAGGAGGCTCAGGGAAGATCTTACTGCACGCTACAACTTCCTGAAGGGAGGTTGTGATGAGAAGGGGTTTGGCCTCTTCTTCCAGGCAACAAACAGGACCCATGGAAATGGCCACAAGTTGTACCAGAGGAGGTTTAGGTCAGACATAAGGAAGAACTTTTTCTCTCAGAGGGTGGTCAGGCACTGGATGGCTGCCCAGGGAGGTGGTGGAGTCGCCATCCCTGGCAGTGTTCAAGAGGCGGCTGGATGAGGAGCTGCGAGATCTGGTTTAGTGCTTGTGGGAGCAGTGGTGGTGGGAGGACGGTTGGACTAGGTGATCTTGCAGGTCATTTCCACCTTATGATTCTATGAATACATTTATTTCAGGTCATTTCTCCACTTTTTTTTTTCCCCCATAGACCAATATTAATTTCAAGTCTGCTTCTCAAGTATACATATTTCAGTGTCTTCCCAGAAATTCAAGCTAAGCTGAGAATGTACCTTTCCCTTCTTGAGTCCTCATTTTTCAAGTTAGCTCTTCACTACCCTTTATTGCTCCTGGTATACCAGGCCCTCTCTGTGACCTCTCTAGAAGTACTATTGTCAGATTGGACTGAACAAATTTCACTGCAAACCTGGAAAAAAGGTGAGGCAAACTCAAATTATCTCATTTAAATTTTGTCTCTGTCATGTGCTTCTTCTCTACTGCAGCAGAGCTGTTACTACCATGCTGCTTATGTATGCAGAGCTAACCTTTTCTGCAGACTTAATATTGAAGGATGGAGGACAAAAAACTTGCCTCTCTCCTCTAATCCTTGGTTGTCATCCCTCCGTATGATTGTGAAACATCTTTGTCACTGACTGTCAGCACAGCAGTAGAGTCCATAGAGCAAAGCAGGATCAAGTACAAAGAGCAAATAAACATCCTCATCATTCTTCTCATATATTCAACCATTTTATTACAGCATAAGGGGTTTTTGATTGTTTGTTTAATTCTGGGTTTATTCTTAATGACAGAGTGCTTGCAAGTTCAAGAAATACTAAAAATAATAGAAAACATCAATAAAAAAAGGCTCTGGATGATCCATAAGAATTTATAGCAGTGACTGCACACACCATTCACAGAAGAAAATAAAGGTTAATGAAGGCTATGGCTTAAATGAGGCTGTTCATGTAGAAATCCACTAAAAATATAAGAGACAGAATCTGAAGTTGAAGAACAACATTGCAGAAAGTGCTGCAGCTCTGATACCAAGAACCAGTCAACACTCCTGAGAAGCACAACAGCTACTGAAAAGCACATCAACAACTATAAAACATGAACCATGAGCTTGGTCTTGAGAGCACCTCTGCAAATTAATGGATGGAGAGGAGTGTTTTAGGTGAGATTGTTAGCAATGGTCCCTGTGAAATACATATACACACACACTAGAATCTGTCTTTCTGTCCTCTTTTCCTACATAATGGTGTTAAATTAAGCCCTATATTTCACAGACTGGTAAGCATTTTGGTAATGGAAGACACTGTTGATATAACATCAGTTATGTTGCTTTTCTCTCTAGAAGAATATGATGATTTTTTTACTGTGGCATCCAAAGTAGCAGACAAAACTTGAGCTTAGATAAGGTTTCCATATGAATTTTCATGTGTCAAAATCCAACTTTGGCATGAAGACTCAAAAAATGGGAGGAGGGATTATTCACAGCACCGTTTTACTTCAGCTGAGTCTTATGTTTTCACAGCAAGTCTCTGCATCCTCCTCACTGAAAAATACACTGGTTTCCGTAACAGAGCACACATGCTCATCCTTTTGATGGAAATGAGCATGTCCAGCCCCAGGACCTTCCAAGGGAAAGCACTGCCTGCAATTCATACAAGCTTTGATTTCAGGTTTGCAAATAAAGCATTTTGCTTGGTGGGTCTACTCCAATTGCACCACATTATGTGCTAACATCAACACAGCCATGGTCTAGTTGAGAAACATTTTGCCATCCTTCAAAATCTATAATCACATGTACACAGTCTCTTTCTCTCTCCTTTACAAGAAAACATTCTGTCATACCAAATGTTCCCACATTATTGATATTTACTTGTTCTGTGAGTTTCTTTCCCTCTGGAAAGATAAAGTTCCTTGCTAATTAGGGTCTTCTCATACCAGATGCTTTCCTTCCTCACTTATCTAATATTTCGCGTCTCCCCCCTGTGGGAGAAAATGGACCGAGGTTACAGAAGAGAGCAAGATAACTGAATCTCACACTTATGTTCAAAGTGTGATTTGAGGCATATACAATACATACATACACAACTGAAAACAGGAAACTTAACTTCATACTGTTCTTGTTTTGTTTGTTCACATTTCAAAGGAACTGAAATGGCCGCATCATTACTAAATGGGCACAAAAGTGCTCCAGGCTTACAGTTGAGGAATCAGTAGAATAAATGGAGAAAGAACCCAGCACAACTGCTATCAATACACTGCTTCCACAGCAGTCAGCTCCATCTGCACAGACACCCTCCAGGGCAGCGGCATGGCCCAGATGGTCTTCCATTCACATTCCTTGCTACTCTCGTAAGAATTTCTTGTAAAGTTATAAATGCCCGTATTCTCCTGAATAAATTCCTGAAGAAATGAACATTAACATACCTGATAAATCTTTGTTGTTTTGGAAAGAACAGAGTCAGAGAAACAGTGCACAACAGGTAAAAGTGAGAACAGGGTAACAGTGAAATGTTAACAGATTTACTTCCATCAGTATGAACTGTGTTTGATTATGCAGATTTACATCCCCCTAACCTACTTTTGTCCGAAGAACAAAATTCTGTCCAATACTTCAGTTTACTTCAGAGAAAAGGTGCAGGAACAAACACACAGGACAGGAGGCACCAACCTACAAACTTGGTCTCATTATCATTAGTGCCACGAGTAAGGAGGGCACTGACATTTTTACACATGAGCTCTCACAGCTAAACATGATGGGTTTTAAGCTAAGACGACAGCAGGCAAAATCTTGACTTTGTTGAAAACAGTAGAATTTATGAACTGTTTTAATTCAAGGTGCTGTGCCACAGCATTTCCACAATTCTCATGGATTAAGATGTATTGCTTGCTGTACTACAACAGATAACCAACCGAACTTTGTATGAGAAATGTGAATATTCTGTACTATATGAAGCTTCTGCATTAGTATTTGAAAATTATGCAAATCAATGAAGTCAAGCCCACAAAAGCCATAATGTGTTATACCTGTTAAAGCCTGAGCATCACAGCATTTCTTATATGAACTATGTGCCTGGTAAAATGAATTACATATATTTGCAGAAATTACACATCTGCTCTAAAAACGTCAGATCTTGCTGACACAAGGAAAAACACAAGAGTTACGGGAGCAGTACGCTATAGATGAAAATTCTCCAATGAGTACATTTTGATTAATGCTGCTGCTGCATTCACTAATGAAAAATAGGCAAGGTCACAAGTAATTTCAGTAGTCCTGTATACTGCAGTCTCTACAGCCACAGAAACAAAACTCCAGATCTTATAACAGTACTTCCATGAGATGAAATAAAATGCTTTAGAAATTGTAGTAACATACATAAAGCTGAGACATACAACTATATGCAAATCTATGAAACACTAAACAAAAAAAAAATAGCACCCCATATTTTCTCATAAAATATATCTTAAAAAAATATTACAATTTTTCTCCCTATAGAACATGGTCTAAATTGCAAAATCTTAATATTTGAAAGATAGTCTAAAAGTTTAACCCAGTGAAACATATGGGTCTGAATACTGGACTAACTGGCAAGTCTGGAACATCATCCTCCTTTGCCTCCCAGAACAAGCTTCATTAAAAAGTGTCTGGAAAAAAAAGCTACTTACCTGAGAACAGTTATGAAGCACAAGAAATCTGTGTTACCCGTATCTACCTGTCATTTATAAGTGTTCTACTTGCACAAGGCTTAATTCTGGATATTAGGCAAGTTGTGCACTTAAGAGTTACTGGCTTTACCTCTGTTTCTCAACATTTTAAAAGCAAGGTAGGAGAATAACACTATCTTCATATCTCAAGACCAAGATAACATGGATTTGAACTTCCTATGTGTTTCTTTTTTTGTGCTAAAAACTACCTCAACTCATTAGCAGCTGAGTGATTTCTGCTATGTGGTCAACCCACCTCAGCACTGAAGAGCCCCAGAGTCTGCAGCAGATGTTACCAACATCCAAGGAAGAAGCTCTTCCTTCAAATTCCCCTCACTGCAGTCAGTATGAAACAAGGTGAATGAAGTCTCTTCACTCAGTAAGTTTATTTAACACCATCCAGAGCAGTTTAAGAATGCTAAAAAATAGCCACTTTTCAGATATACTCAATTTCCCTTACTGTATTGAGGTTTATATCAGCTGCAGCTTTTGCTTTTTTTTTCCCCTCTCTAAACCACTCCTATTTGCATAGTTAAACAGAAACAGACTGCTGCAGGGGAGGGAAAGAGGAAATAATGCACTTTATGCATTTAATACCTGGCCATCTGGTACCTCAGAAACATGCTCAACTTCAAAACATTGCAAAAATAAAATGAAGGAGCATGTCCATAAAAATAGATGGAAAATGTTCTGTATGAGGAAGGGCTGAGAGAGCTGGGGCTGTTCAGCCTAAAGAAAGTTCCAGAGGGAACTTGATAGCAGCCTTTCAATATCTAAAGGAGACTATAAGAAAGGAGACAGACTTTAGCAGGGACTGTTGTGATAGGACAAAGGGAAATGGTTTCAAACTAAAAGAGCAGAGATTTAGATTGGATATAAGGAAAAAGATTTTTACAATAAGGGTGGTGAGGCACTGGCACAGGTTGCCCAGAGATGTAGTGGATGCCCCATCCCTGGAGACACTCAAGGTCAGGCTGGACAGGGCTCTGAGCACCTGATCGATCTGAAGGTGCCCCTGTTCATAGCAGGGGGTTGGACTAGGTGACCTTTAAGGGTTCTTTCCAACTCAAACAATTCTATGATGCCATGAGAACAGGCTTTGCTGCAGCAAAAACACATTTGTGCTATATAAGCAAAGCAACTGGCAGCTGATGCAGAGGATATATGCATAAATCCAAATGCTAATATGCAGCTATTAAATGAATAGAATGAACAAAGGTAAGCAGTATCAGTGTAAGTTAAATAAAGCTCCTGTCCTTGACATCTTTCTGTATACCACTTCTGATCTTTTTCTCTGTATCTCACTAGAAGAATAAGAAGAAAATTGAATATTTAAGGCCCTTCCCTTCACCTAGAGAAGGAAAACAAGAAATGCATCGATTCTAAGTGGCTTTAGCATCCTCAGCAATATCTGCAGAAGGCCTTGGAGAAACCCACAGATACCATGCAGAACCTCTCATTAGCACATCAGCTGTCCTCAGTAGTGGAAGGAACTTCTCCCCTTTCTGATACAAATACTGGCCTTAAGACAGCTGCCAATCCCCTTACAAGAAGAAATCACTGAAGTTTGTTTGCCTAATGTGTCCTGTACAAGTTACTGCCTTTAGCTTTGAAAAATCAACATGGTGAAGTTGCAAATGTCAAATCTTCTCAAGAAAAAAAAAAAAGGCAACTGGATTCTAGAAAGAGCAAATTCATTGCTCACAGAGAACTGATGGGCTGATAAGTGGCAAGCTCTAGGAATTACTCTTCAAAAGAAATAACTTTTGAATTCAAGTCAATAAACTGAAATAGAAAAAATACCAGGAGCACAGTGAGACAAAAGTAGGAAAGATCAAAGTAAGTGTGAATGAAGAGGTAAGAAGATTGCATTCTAGAATGAACAATGAAATAGTTAATATTAAGAACAGTCAGTAAATAGATTGTTCAATACTTCACTTAATACAAAAAATACTTCTCGTTTGTGATTGGTAGGCTAACTGAGATTCATCAGATGATGGTTCATACATTAGCAGAGAAATAAGGTACATACTCTGTGAATATGTTTGTACTATTTTCTGCAGGATTTAGTAGAAAAAAATAAGGAGAAAGAAAAAGTAATAAAACCCAGCAAATGGTTCATGAATAAAAGCCCTTGTAGCTTCACTGCATGAAGAGAAATACAATAAATTGTTTTAAAATCATTAGGCAATGCATGGATCTGTATGGTTTGTTTCACTGCAAAAATAAGTACACTGAAAATAACAACTATATGTTATGCAACAGAATAGGTAACCAGGAGAAAAATATTCAAATTACTTCAGCATCATTTTGCATTGGAAAGAGAACTGCACTCAGACAATTAATTGTGCATTAGAAAAAGGAAGACGAAAGCTAGAATGAGGTAAGTGAGCATTTAACCAAATCCTACATTTTCAAATCATGGGCTTGATGAAACTCATTCTCAGAACACAAACTAAAGAAGATGTAGAGCACTTGGTACCGCGGTAGTTACGACGACTCATGGGAAATGTGTGGTTCAAGAAGGCTGGAAAAAGTAAACTGAAATACATATCTCCATAGTGAGAGAAAATAAACATTTGGAAAATGAGTGCTCTTCAGTTTAAACTGAAGTTCCAGAAAAGCCAATAAGAAGCACCTAGAAGACAGGGCAGATCACACAAGTCTTGCCAATCTATATGGATTTACAAAGAACAGTTGCCAAACCAAAAGGAAAAAACATCAATAGATATCTTATATTAACCTCAGCAGGGTTTCTGGTACTTTCCTACACAGCATTTTCATTAGCAAGTCTAGACGAAGCCTCTTTACAATTGGTAAAACTGTTTTTAAAACCATATTTAGAGCTATCAATGGATAGTTGTCAAAATATGATGTCAGAAAAGGATGCATCAAGGATTCTGCAAAGGGCCTGTCCTGGGTCTAATACCATTCAGCAATTTCATTAATCATTTAGATGACAGAATAGAGAGAATGCTTATTAAATGTGACATTCTTCTGCACACAACACAGGGCCTGCAGCTCCTTTGAAGCCCCCAGAGAACAAGATTGGAATTGAAATGATCTTGACAAATTGGAAAAGTGGCATAAAAAAAAAGGACATGACTCAGTAGGGAAAAAATGTGAGATACGACACCTCCACCTAGGTAGACATAATCAGCTGTACAGTAAAAGTTACAGACTAGTTGGCTTGAAGGACACTTCCTGATGAGAAACTCAGGGACAATAATGGGTTACCTGCATGATTCAGCACTGACATAACATTACGCAGCATGAGTTTTAGTGAAATAATACATTGCAAGGCTCCATTAAGTTCAAAAACAAGCTCACAGTCCAGTTCAAGAGCAGACAGCAGACAGAGTAGAAATGTCTGAACTTTCTGCTCCATCGATATTAGCATCAAATTCCTGAAGCACCTCAGTCATATTATTAGAAGACTTATGGCACATTAGACATGTTCTCTCAGGGAATGATGCAGGACTGAGATCAGAATCAGTTCTCACCTGGGAATCCCTCCCAGCAGAGGGAACAGCTGAACTCTTTTCAGCTGGCTTGTTTTCAGCTTGTTCCAGTTGACCACTGGAACAAGTCAAATAAGTTAAAACAGAAACTTGACCTTCATTTGGCATTATGACATAGAAAGACACGTTGAAAGTATGGTAAGGAATTTAAATAATTAAGTATGCTTTGGAACACAAAGGTGTCCCCAAATTTGGGTGATTTTAATCAATTGTGCATTAAAAAAAAAACATGGTTTTCTTCAGTGAAAAAGACAGACATAACACTATAGTTGCTCAGCTTTGACTTTTCCTAAGAAATAGTCATTTAAAATGATTGTGCAAACACAAGTTGCAAATGGGAAGAACAGTGGTGCACTACATTGTCTCAAGACTCTCAGAAGTCTCCTGTGAGCACCATGTTTATGTAGGCAATGAAGAAACAAATAAGGTAAAAAAAAAAATAGTCAGATGGTCAGAGTTGGCAGGATAAAAATTTGTCCCAGTTACAAGGCAGGACTGAACAGCCAAAGTGAAGCCTCAAACTGCAGGAGATTACTGAGCTTCTACATTAGCAATGTGACTTGTACAATACTTAGTATAAGCTGTGTTTGTTTCAGTTACAACAAATCTTTCAGACCAACTCTGAACTTGGTATCTTACAATGAAAGAGCTTGCTGCACATTCAGTACTCCCAAAAAAGTTCCCCCAAGAACACATTTCATGTCACTACTATATAAAACAGTGAGAATCTCTCAGCTTTGGGATCACTTAAATCAGCAAGTCTTTGTTATTTCAGAGCTATCCAATGACAGTTTTTAGGCCTGATTTGCTATTTGAATCCAATTTTGTATTGCTGTAAGAAGAAACCTATTGCTTCTTATTGCCTATTTAAATTACTTCTCTTAGCACCAGACAAACAATGGTGTCTTGTTGTATTTATAGTACTTCTAGTGATCACTTAATGGATATACACTTCACTGCAAGTTTATTCTGCTCCATAGTTTTCTGCTACTTTTCTAATGCTGATGCTTTCTGGCAAATTCTCTACAAGCACAAATCACAAAGCAATGAGTTTTCAAAATTCAGACTGTATGATTTCCATTCTTACGTGTTTATTCCAACATCTACTTCCTCTACCCTCCCTCAAAAGAGACACTGTTGTAAGTCCTTACGTATTAAATTTGTAAAGTGCTTGGAAATCCTTGGATATAAATTAAACTGCATATTTATATTAAAATATTATTAATGAAATACATATTTATTCCACTATTCAAAATACAATTTCAAATTGGGTTGAGAATCATATGTAAATTATGTAAAACTATCAGTCAAATGAATCATCACCAAGACAAGTTCTGATGTTCTCTTTTCACATGTAGATGGAAGAAGAGCCACTAGCCATCTGGATGCAGTAATTTCACATACTCAGTTGATAGTTCAAACAAAATATAAAGCTTAGTTTCCAACCTTCATAGCAGCAATGTCATCCTCAGATCCATAACAACAGAACAGGATCATACATCAGGGTACTTTCTTAATGAGGAAAAAAAAAGGTACCAACTCATTAGCTACTGTATCTAAAATTCTGAAGAAAAATAAACAAGAGAAATAAGACTGAAAATAGAAATAAACACCCTCATGATGAGAAAGTCCAAGTGGGCCCCTGATATTTCCATTGTCTTGCTTATAAATACAATGCTGTTATTTCCATAAAATGTACCCTGCGTTATTTTCTCTACTGTAAATTTTTTTACTACTTCTGTAAAGTAAAATGGTTTCAATTCAATTCTGTAAAATGGTTTCAATTTTCTTTATACAAGTGTGAAGCAACAATTGGATAAAACCAAGCAGAAGGTACAAGTGATAAACCTAGACCTCCTCATATTAGAGCCAATATTCTTTCCTGTTATCCACCAGCAAAAATTTAATGCAAAGGATGCTTTATGTAAGGCTTTTGTGGGTGAATCTCTTAGTCCACCATTAAACCTGAGAATACAAGGCAACAAAAGCTTTAAAAACACTCTAACTTTCTTAATACTGAAAAATATCAAATGCAAGTATGCATTTAGTTTCAAAAGCAGCTTTTGATTATTTAATGATGATGAATATATGGTAAATCTTTATACCTTTTATAGATTCTGGCCTTTGACTTTTAATCAACCTGTAGAAGATAAATCTCTCTGAACACATACATGTCTTTAGAAGAAACAAATGAAAGCTGAACCATGAGGCCATATTGATTCCCTTTGCTCTAAGGCAACACAGAAGTGAAGTACAGCATCATTATCAAAGATTATCAAAGATGCTGTACATTAAATTTTCCTTTCTCTGCGAGTCCTTAATTATAACTTATTAGCAGTACATGCCTGAATGAACACTGCTCTAATTTCAAACCGAAACAATGCTTGCATCCTGCCGTGAGCAATTTTAATTAAACTCTGTTCTGTTTTCCCTGAACTCTCTCCATCTGACATCCCAGGTAAAGCGAAATAAAAATGTATGTCAATGTGTAAAAGTTAGCTATCAGCAAATACATCACGTAACTGAAATATTGGTTGTTGAATGTCAATTTAAATGGTTTTCCTTTGGAAATTCTCTTTGTTTGTCCATGCAGTTTCATGTAATCATCTTTATTAACAAGAATAATCATATAGTCTCAATATTTGACAAGTTGATAACATCATGAAATATATATGCATGCTTTTCAGGATATTAAGTTCAATGCCAATTAATAAATCACTTTTTTGCCATAGTTGTAATATTAACAAACACATAAAACTTAAAAGCAGAAAAGAAAAAAAAAAAAATCGAAGAGTCAACAAGCATTAAGGCATATAAAAAGAAATGTTTGCATACACAAAGCCACACCTACAACAGAACAACAGTAATACAAATCCTTTTGTAAAAACTCAGTAGCTGAAATAACTTCAGTATTTATGCTTTATGTCTTTCAATTGAATTTAGAAGTTAGTTGCTGGCTAGTATTACATCATTTAGCAATCAAAAATAAGCATGTGGAGTTTATACATGTTCCCTGGGTTTAATGTACTTCACGTACTCAATGTGCAAGCAGCCCTTTCCTCAAAAAATAATATAATCAAAGCCACTGGTTAAGAAATAATAAAAAATGTGTTCGGTTCTTCAGTATATGCATGTACTCTTTGCCAACAGAATTTTCAAGGTATCTGACATATATACACTTGTATGTAGGTAATAATTCCTACTATGTCCATTCCTAAGGAAAAATACTGCCTTACCTGGAAGCACAAGATACAGTATCTGAATGGAAAAAAGTTCCTACTGGCATTACTAGAAACATCCAGATTACAGTGGTCCATAACAGTTATGCTGACAGCCCAACTGAACCAAGTAAGACTTCAAATGATGCTAAATTAAAATTTTGCTAGAAATGCCCCCTTTTTAGTTTTATCAGTTGGCCTAAAAGTTGGTTTGTTTTTATAACTTTCTTCCAGATCTTCATTTTCCCAGCTAGCTAGATGAAAATGCCTTCACATGTGAACAGTCCACAGTGAACCACTCTGTTTTTCTCTTAGTGTATATTCCAACCACAAGCACAGCAATCAACAAGAGGATCATAAATTGAAATTCCATTCATGGCTTCAAAAAAAAAATGTTTTTCTGAATGGAACACATTTCTGTAGAAAATGGTCATTTTGCAGTGTAAATCATAGAATGGCCTGGGCTGAAAAGGACCACGATGCTCATCCAGTTCCAGTCCCCTGCTATGTGCAGGGTCACCAACCACCAGCCCAGGCTGCCCAGAGCCACATCCAGCCTGGCCTTGAATGCCTCCAGGGATGGGGCATCCACAGCCTCCTTGTGTAACCTGTTCCAGTGCCTCACCACCCTCTGTGTGAAAAACTTCCTCCTTAATATCTAACCTAAACCTCCCCGGTCTCAGTTTAAAACCATTCCCCCTTGTCCTATCACTATCCACTCTCATAAACAGGAAGGGGAATGGCAGTTTATATGCTCCCTTCAAGTACTGGAATACCACAATGAGGTCTCCCTGGAGCCTTCTCTCCTCCAAGCTTAACAAGCCCAGTTCTTTTAACCTTTCTTCATAGGAGAAGTGCTCCAGTCCTCTGATCACCTTAGAGGCCCTCCTTTAGACTTGTTCCAAGAGCTTCATGTTTTTCTTCAAAGTTACTTTTTTTTCCCCATTTATTTATTTTGTCAGAAAAGATATTCTAGTCACTTTTTACAAAAGGAATTCCACCTGTAATTTAACCACCTCCAGTGTCACTTAATAGAACTTTGAAATACATTTGATTTCATACTTGCAAGTACATTAAGCTCATGTAAAATTTAAAGAGTGCAACATTGAATTACTATAGTAATATAGCTCTAGATCTGAGAGGCATTCCCCTGGTATGCAGAAACAGAAACCTACTCATTACCTGCTACAGAGCATGCACTTCCATGCCCTTCTGCAGTCTAGGAAATTAAACATCCTTGATTACTTGTGTAAATCAATGTGGATGTAAATCTATTGCAGCCAGCCATACACATGGGCTCACCAGCCCCAGCTACAGAATGTCATACAACCAGCTCCCATTCTCCATCACCAAACTGCTAGTGGAAATTAGAAACAAACTACCAAGGGATTAACATAACCTGCAAATGTTCCCATTCCTCCTCACTTTCATATGTAGGAGATGATCCCCATATAACCTCCAGGTTACAGGCGCTATTTGTATCTCAGTTTGGTACAATTACAGCCCTCATGGCCTCACCTGACCTTTCACCAAAGACCCAAATTCAAGACTTTAGCACGTAAACCATCTGAGGATGTGGCTGCTCTAAAGCCAAATCATCAGCAGCAAACAAAACAGGAAATGCAAAGGAAACAAAACACAAAGTATTTTATATTTTTAAACAGAAATTTGCATAGGTTTCTGAACAGATCCAAGGGCAGCACTCACAAAGCTTTGATTACCGGAACAGTTCTAGTACAAGAGCTTGGGTTTTGTCTGATTGTGGTAATTATTTTTGCTTTAATTCTCCATTTCACAGGAAAGAAAATCCTTATACTTATGCAGCAGATAAGCAGATTCTGGGGAGAAGGCAACAAGAGGCAGAGATCACTTTTCTCCTGTTAGGAGTTAGCCCAGAACGCTTGCTGGACTGCTACTGGAGTGTTCAGCAGCCATTCTTTCACATAAGACAATTCTAAAGTAAAGTCACACCTAAAAATAAAGAGCAGACCTTATTCATTGAAAACAATAAACTCAAAACATCATTGAATCTGACAATCTATCAATTACTGCCGCTAAAGCAAAGGTAGAGTTTTGTAAACCTCAGCAACAGTTCTAGAAATGCTGCGTTACAGCCTTTGAAAGAGGCAAGAGATTGTAGTAAAGGGAAGAAAAGCATCAAAACCAATCAATATTTGGTGAACAACTAACTGTGAAGAGTCATAACAGCAAGTTCTACATATAAAAGTTGCAGCGGTACTTAAGGTTAAATCCAGCCACTATCAAAATACAAAAGGATTTAGAGTAACTGGAAATATTAAATAGACTTCCCCCCCCCCCAAAAAAAAATAGTGCAGCATCTGCACAACAGTTTTACAATAAAGTCTCTTAGGAATAGCTGCAATACCCACAATTTTGATCTCAGCTTATTTAATGATGGCAAAGCCCTGTGATTTATAAAGTAAATGTGCTACTAGGTTTTTTAAAACACTGCCCTTAAACTAAATGTAAAAGGAATCTTCTCAATCAGCTATGTACACATACCAACATCCAAATCAACATGTAATGTATGTATGTACATAATGTACATATGTATCCACACATTTGTGTGGATATGGATAAGCTCACAGATGTACAACCTACTGACAAGTATTTCTGCTGGGGAAATGAGCAGTTCTTCAGTGTGAAGACGGTTCACTCACTATCATAGGAGAAACCCTACCTATTAGGTGCTGAGATGTCTCTCTTTTGTTGAAGCCATACCATGAATAGAAAAGTTCCACGGAAGCAGAAAGAGAATGAATGGAAAAGCACAACTCTACAACCTAATTGGATCTTCGACTGGTGAGAGTGCAATTATTAATTCTAGCTTCTGCTCCCAAGACAGTTAATGCATTGTACATTAAAGTAGCTGTTCAGTGAAAATTGGACATAATCTTGGGAACAGGACTCAATTGCAGTTTATCCACTATGTAGGCACAGTTCTGGTCCTTCACATCCTTATTTTCCAGCTCCTCAAATCTTATCTTTTCTCAAAAATATCATTAGAAAAAGTGAAGGTGTCTTCATACTGTGTCAGTCAAAGCTACATACAGTTACAGTCTGTAGCTTATTAATTGCCCCAGGCAGTTAATAAGACCTCAGATTGTTGTGGGTGCTCCTGCCGTCACTTCCAGGGACGCTTTTGGATGAGTAGGTTGAGAAGAAGGGAAGGGTTCAAAGCAACAGCCACCAGTGCAACAAAGGTCCATCAACACAGGTTTGGTGGAATAATCAATTCTTTGGCTGAGGCTACACCACTTTCTGTTGTTGGTATGCCCATCACAACTGGTATTCACTTCTACCTAATTAGAGGAAGTTTCCTTCACAAGGGATAGGTTTCATATTCTGTTTTCAGACTAGGAAAGGAAGGGAATAACTGTTATCTTGGGAGGTGCCAATTGCATTACATACTTTGTACCCTGTCAATTCTTTTGTTTTCAGTGTCAGTACCAGTAAAGGCTATTGTCTGAGACAGAATGGATGGGATTGGTGTGGCAAATAGTAGATCTCAGAGCAGACCTAGTCATCTGTGCTCACCTTCGTAGAAGTATAGTCAAGTGAGAGATTCATCTTCTTCAGCAAAGGATCTAAAACATCTCCAATCAGTTGCCACCTGCAAATGTCTTCCTTTTTTTTTTTTTTTTTGCCTTAGAACAGAGTGAAAACCCATGTCAAGACACTTTTCAGTCATAGCCACTACTGAGTTACTGCTCAGGAGACACTTGCTCCTCATGTTGCATGACCTACATTTACACTCAGACATAGGAAGCACAAAAGCAGCCGTGTCCCAATGACAAACCATTTCCTCACTCCTCATAGGATTCATAATTGTTTTTTTCTTTTAGGAAAGCAATTATGTATTTTCTTTCTGATCATCTGTAAAACTGAATAGAGCTGAACCCTACTTTAAAGCCCAGTTCGGGGTTATTATGACATGGGTCAACCATCCAGTCTTTATTTCATTAATATGCAATGACCATATTTCATTAATATGCAATGACCATTACTGTTGTTTTTTGTTTTTTGTTTTTTTCCTTTTAAATCAATGTGCTATACAGCTTTCAGCTCAAAGTATTTGAAAAACTCAGTGCCATCCACATGCAACTTTATCAGCTAAGAGTTACTGCTTTCACATAAAGCTGTATTAATTAGCATTTAGCAGAGTATCTTAAAAAAAGAAAATTAATGGTACACTACTTGACCTTTGCATTCATTTTGACTGAGATTAAGGCTAAGTAAACCAAGCCACATTCCTACTTTCTTCACTACTTCTTCAAAATCTTATAGGTGTCTGCCATTATTTACATCATTACAAAGAAATCCATATTCATCTGTTAATGCACTTAAACCATGGCTTGAATTTCTTCAGTAGTTTCAGTATATTCATTCCCTTAAATCTCATGAGGAATTATTAATTATTATTCCCTTAATAACAAAAGGAATATTAAGGATTTTTTTTGCCTTTCAGAGGAGATATTAGAAGACTAGAATAAGAGAGGATAATTACATTCTGCACAGCTGAAAAATATACTTAAACTTTATTAATATATTTAAATAATGTAATTAGTATTTTAACTTAAGCTAATCTAATTAACATCAAATTTAGATATATTAAAGAGAAATTAAACTAATCAGCCAAGGCTGTATAGAACCACATTTTGATTTTAATAACTGTATATTCATATCAATGTATATAGTATTTCTGATATCAAGTTATTACTATTTTATTTATAGTTTTCCCATCACTGCAACTCCTTTTGATTTCTGTGCTCACTAGAAGGAAGCAAAAAAGCCCATTGCTCTTCTGCTTGTACTGCCTCTACTACACACAAATGAAGCTCCTTGCTACAGCATGAACAGTGAAATCAACACACAAGTGTGCAAACTTCACTTACATAAACACATACTGTACTTCAACATCAACATATTTACAGATGCTTACTATTGATTAAAACAGGAAAAAAAGGAATAAAAAAGAAATTCCCATCTAGTTTCCCGCTTACTACAATCTCTCTTGCAATTACCAAACTAGTTAGCTTCCAAATTTGCTCTCTCAGAGTTTCAGCTATAGCTTCACTTCAGGTGCCAACTCCATTGCAGATGTTCTGCATACTGCTCAGATAGACACTCTGCAATTATATTTTGTAGAGTTATTCTTAAATCTGTTCTATTATCAGTAAAACAGAACTAAGCTCTGGCTTGCATCGTTGCTACCTCCTTGACTGATACAGGAACCTGAGCTTTTTGCTTTATGTTTTGGAAGAAAAAGGCCATAATATGAGAGACTAATGAAAAAGGCAGGACAAATCAAGAAATTAAGGATTATATTAAGATATAAGAGCTCAAATTATAAGAATTTTTTTCTTATATGCGGATTCACTTTATATCTCTATAGGATTTTTGTATTGTTAATTTCTTGGCTAAGTAGCTGCATATCTCCTGCACAGCACTCCTCACTGAGAGTCAACCACACCAAAATAGTTATGTAATTTAATAGACCTTTGTGTAAAACCTTTAAGAAAACCACAGGATTTGCTATTAGAAACTAGGAGCCCCTATGAAGCCTTCAAAACAGTGCCACAAGTCCAGCCCTCATTACACTGCTAGCACAGGTTGTACAGTTGTCTTCTACTACTGTAAAGACTTATGAGGTAAGAAATTGAAACAAATTTCACCTACCTCTCTTTTTGGGTGCCTAGCCACAAATCTTAAATAAAACTCTTTTCGTAGTAATTATCATATGCTCTCAAAACAGAGAACTTAAACTGATACCTTACTTGTAAACAAACAAGAAGAATCTTTTGCATAACAGAGCCTATTATTTTGTGTCCTCTCTTTGTATTCATAAAACTGATCTTACATTTAGAAAAATATATCTTCAGCTATAAGAAATAGCTAGATTTTTATTTATTTATTTTTTTAATAGTACAGCTATTTCCTTCTCGAAGTTACCATTACAAGGTTGAGTTCTGCAGTCCAGTTAAAATACATCATTACCACAGGTAAGGATGGGCTCTTGAACACATTCCCCACAAAACCTGTGCTTCAGATTACTGACTCGGACACACTTCAGAAAAGATGGTGAAGAGTTTATTGCTCAAGTCTCTCTTAATTGCACCCTCTGAATAAAATGGAATCAAGTTAATTTGTTTATTTTCTTCTCATTTATACCAGTTCATTTCTTAAGGGAGAAAACAGACCAGGAAAGCACCTACCCCTGGCAGCACCAAGAGCACAGTGCAGATGACAGGTAAGTGCATGGAACTCCATTAGTAATAATTAGGTGGCAGAATTGCAGAAGCAGAGACCGTGGCATAGAGACACTTCAGTGAGGGCCAGACAAACTGAAATACCCCAGTGTGTTCTCCCACACTCACTCCAACAGTCTACCATGAACTCTACATTTTTCGTGCAAGTAACCATATATTTAGCAAAATTTCTTACTCCACTCTCAACTAAGGTCAGATGGATTCAGATGGACTCATCCAACACGCATTTATCAGTTCAGGTATTTACCTGAGTTATTTCATACAACTATTACTCAGTGAAAGTGCAACTTGTTTCTGCTATGTAGTTCTCTGCATATCTAACAATAACCTCATGCCACAGATAATTCTAGCCCTATACAAAAAAAAAAACCTATACATGCTTTTAGAAGATAGTTTTACTTCAAACTACAAGCCTCTGAACATCAGGAGAGGCATTCAGCAATCATTAGTACTGCACCTGTCAGTAAGGTCTAAAAAACAGGAGAAAAATTAGAAGAAAAATGTTAACACTCTCCAACACAGAAGAGGAGTTGGTTGGTTTCTGGTTTTTTTGTTTTTGTTTTTTTTTGTTTTTTTTCTTTGTTTTTTGCAGACTTGGGCCAAATCAGAGGAGCTCAAGACAAAGGATATTCAAATTTTATAAAGGAAATCATGCAGCATGAGCTGAATACTGAGAAGAAAAGAAAGGTAAGAAAAATAATTTAATGATTTCCTAGTGATGCTACAGCTAGAGTACTGTGTCCAGTTCTGGGTACCTCAGAGTGAGAGAGACACATGGTCATAGCAGAAAGAGTCCCACAAAGGGCCAAAAAAGATGAAGGACTGGAGCATCTCTGCTAGTAGAAAAGAGAGGTAGGACTGTTAGGCCTGGAGGAGATTCAATGATCTCTCACTGATGTCTACAAATACATGAAAGGAGAGAGCAGAAAGAACAGAGCCAGGCTCTTCTCAGTGGCACAAAGAAAAACATGCTCAGCCATTATTCCATGTCAAAGTGTATCTATATTAAGGACTGTATTAACACATTAGGCAAGGAAACAAAGAAAAGCACAAAGTATAGTGTTAAAAGTCTACATTCAATGTGAGGATCAGGGCATGGAAAGCACTGCAGTTCAATAGGTTCTCTCAGCTGAAGAGAGGCATTTTAAGAACTGAACATCCCTGGTTTGATACATTAATATGCCCCTTCTCACCCTCTCCAGCAAACAGAAACCACATGTGTACGTGATTAATTGAGCTATAGTCCTTAGAAGCACAGACATTTATTCAGCAAGTAAGGAACTAAGACAGAAACACCACCTTTTGGGCATTTACATTTAGTTCAGAAGTGTTAGTTTGCAAAAAGAGCAAGAATTGAAAATTAAGGCATTTACTATATGGACAGTAATGATTGCCATTGCTTTTCATAAATGGAGCATATGAGAGCGAAGCATTTTCAGAGCATATCAGAAATGCAGCATTACCCCCTAAGAATTTCACATTCAAGGTCAAGTGCTAAAAGAATAAAATTTATCCTTATTAAGAATAAAAATTACCCTTAAACCTGTCCTTTGTTCCTTTACATTATGACACAGAGCATATTAACCCTATAAAAGTCTTCTACATTCAGGCTGCAGTTGAAGCATCCCCTTCAGACACTGCACTCTGTGGCTTTAGAGGGTGCAAACCAATTTCTTGCTCAACACTTCTGTAAATACAAGATTATTCTTTCCTTGTAGGTTTTCACTCTAGTAGCTAGGATACAGAGTTAGATACAGCCAAGAAGTACCATGTATAATGCTATGGGAACTGTAAATATTCTCCTGCTGTTCTGTATGTGATGGAGCTGGGCTCCTAGCAATTATGACACACACTACGTGACGTATTACAGGTTTAACTTCATGTTCACATAAACCTGATCTATATATTTATGTATTATTGTTAAACATATAGAAACACTCCAGAAACCTGTTCTACTTCACAACTATGCAAGTACAATTGAATTACTTATTTCTATATTATGCTTGTGCTGTGGTAGCAACTGAGTATTTGTCAAAGAACTACCTCTTGTACACTGCTAAGAAAAAGCACTAGCTTGACTCCACACACAAATCCGAAAACCCAGTTACTGCATGAGGGCAGCAAGACAAACAAGCCTTCCCAGTGCAGTAACACATTCCCTGGCTGCACAAATCCAAATGCATGCAGACAGAAGGAAAACAGAAGAAGAGCGCAACGCCAAAATAACCTCTGGAATCCAGCCCTCCTGTTGCACTTGCAGCCCATTGATGGACAGGTAATTAACACCCTCTTCTCCCTGTTATATACCAGTCAAAGCTCTCCACTTTCATCTTAAACTGAAAGAGGGTAGACTTAAGTTGAATATAAGAAAGAATTTTTCATTCCCCCCCCCCACCCCCAGTGAGAGCGATGAGACATTGGAACAGAGAAGCTGTGGATGCTCAATCCCTGAAAGCACTCAAGGTAGGTGGTACCCTAAATAGCCTGGCCTCATGGGAGATGTCCCTGCCCATGGAAGCCTTCAAACCTTCTATAACCTCTATAAACCCTTCAAATGTTCTATGAATTAGCTTTGAAGCTCAGCTGTTTTGGCAAGCCCATGTAAGCCATGTCAAGCCAACATCAAGCCAACTGTAAGCCCATGTCTTCTCCAGGACTTCCCACACCTGCCCCAGCCCTGAGCAAAGGCACAGCACAACAACCAGGCTGTTCTCCAGCATACCCACCCAGAGATATGAACAGTGAGCTCATCACACCCAGGACTTTCAGCCTGAGTTTACTTTTCAGTCTCACAGCCTTTCTCTGGCATATGTACAGAATGTTTTCCATGCCATCTGCTCATCTATGATACAAGCAGGGTCAGCACAACATTACATCAAAGTAATATGCATCTTTGCATACTGACTTACCACTACCAAGACTTACAGACTTCTTAAGTTGTGCAAGCATTACTGACAGCCTTCCCTAGTCACACCATACGCATACCTGCCAGCAACGCTGTAAAAATACATGAGTTTATCATTACTCCAACCACCACAGAATCATGACACAAAGCTTGTTGCACTATAGTTATTCTACAGCAATCAGTTTAAAGGTCTTAGTTGCACAGCCTTCTAAGAGGTCGGTATTCTATTAAAAAAGCGGGAGAAGCTTCTCAGTCTTCTCTCAAATGACTGAGTCAAGATGGGGGTTGGTTGGTTTAATGAAACTGAAGTTTTAAAAATCCTTTCTTTGTGAAATTGCAAGGTCTACCAGTATGACCCAGACTATATGTTCTACTCTTGCGTTTATTCTGAAGGTTACCTGCCTCAGCAGGAGAAGAGGAAGCTGATGGGAATCAAGAGACAGAACCGCATTCATGTAGGAAAATAAAAGGTCAGAGCTCAAGGAGGGACAAAAAAGGATAACAGGAAGAGAGGGCAATTCATTCTTAGGAAGAACAGATCATTAGCTATTTTAAATTTCATATAAGATAAGAATTTCCTCTCCACATTTTTTCCAATACAACAGTGCTGCTGAAATGATTCCCTTTCAACAGAAATAGTTACAGATTATAGCCTTATAGAAATAGAAATTAAAACACATTAAATCATTATATCATAATGCAAAAATGGCATTGTGCTGAAACATTTAATTTTCCTTCTATTGAAATTCTCAATTTCAATAGAGGGAAAATTTTCAATTTTCTCAAACATATTAATTTCCCCTCTACATTGAAAACTATAAATGGAAGTAATCCATAATTAATAAGTTAAATATTTTAATTATAGATAAAAATTAATGTATTATAGCACTTTCAGGATATTTCCTGCTTGTATTAACTATTTCTCATGTTAAATTACAAATAAAACATCATTTGGATGGCACAAAGCTGTATTCTGCCTATTACTGTCAAAGGAGGAGCAGCTTGCAAAAATACAGTTTGCGTATATTCATAAAACATTTAAAACAAAAGTGATGACAAACTCTCAGCAATAATATTTCCCCTGAACACATTGCATATAAATTCATCTTGTTTAATAACAATGTTGTGTAATAGGTAGGTTAGCAAAGAACTGCAAAGCAAGCAGGGTAGCTCCAGTGCTACAACTACTCCCCAGACAATACTCTCATCACATACAAGATAACTGTTATTCTATAATAAACACACCTAGCATAAGTCCTTTTAATTGTGAATTATCCAGATATTGAGTACTGCTGCAGTTTCTCCTTTAACAATAAATCTGTTTGTTAAAGCTATACTGTCAAGTGTGAATACTGCACATCCCTGGGCCATCGAAAAGTTCCTCATTTCTGCATCTGTGATTATTACAGCAAAATGAACTGCGTATGAATGGGAGATGGAAAGAGTGATCAGAAGTGGCCAACAGGGACACAGTGATTGATATTCTCAGTAATTCAAATCCAGATCACATTCAGCAGAAGTTGACAGTGGTTTTAGTTTTGAGGTGTGTGAGAAATGCCACTTCTGCACCTTTCTTAATTGAAAGTATTTGGAGAAATACCCATATAACTACATCAGCCTCACACTATGGACATTCCTTCATTTTGGGGGTTGGAAGGGAAACTGAAGTCCCACTAAACCAAGTTCCAACCCCCTGCAATGGGCAGGGACACTCTGTACTGTATTAGATCAAGCTGCTCAAAGCGTGGTCCAGCTTGGCCTTGAACACTCCTTCCTAGGACATGGGGCATCAGAAGCATCTCTGATCTGTCTGTTTCAGCATCTCACCACTCTCACCGGGAAAAGTTTCCACCTAATGTCTAAGCTAAATCTGTCAGTTTAAAGCTATCACCCCTTGGTTTATCACTTCACTCCTTGATAAAGAGTTCCTGCCCAGCTTTCCTTTGGGCCCCTCTTTAGATACTAGAAATCTCTATAAGGTCTCCCTGGAGCTTTCTCTAGGAATAATAACACCACCCAGGTTTTCCAGCACCACCAAGATTACTGTGGCTGGACCCAGGCTATCCCTCACATGAAAGCGGACGTACTCTCCATCCACTTAGAGAGAACCTTGAAGGACACAATCTGCACTGGAAAAGACAGAAAGGAGTACCCACATCATCCCTCCCAGCATCAGCCCCTGACATGCTCTGACCAGACAATCCAACCACTGCTCAGAGAACAGGAATTAGCTAGCAGTATTTTTACGTTATCAACATCTGTGACTAAATAAAGAAGGGAGAAGGCAGAGACAGATCAAAACGGCTAGGCTGCCTCCTTTTGCTCATGAAAACACCAAGGAGAGTGAGCAGGGAGTGTCTGGAGGCTGAAGAGAGCAGCCAAGAATCTTAAATGAGGTTTAGGGGTGAGAAAGGACATATAGGCCACACCAGCACCAACAGGGCTGACTTGCAAGAGCTGCATCTGGTGAGATCACACCCTAGACCACAATACCTTATTATTACTCAGGTAACAACATATGAGTTTTCAAAACCTGCAGAAATTATATCAGAGGTATGGAAAAGAAACAGTTTTAACATTGCTTTCATATAGCAGGAGAACACCTCAATACCATTTTTTTTTTTATTTATAAGACTCTACTAATTACATTTGACCACATCCACATTGCTTACAGGTACGTGTGAGCTTTTCTGCAAGAGTAGAGACATGTCTCCAAGTAAGAACAGCACGCTGCATTTCTAAGACATGAGAAAATGAATAAGTATTTTCCTGACAGAACAGTGGTCTTACTAAGAGAATGCAAATGTGATAAACAATAATTTGTTTCAATCAGTCACCACTGCCACTCGCAGCTGATCATGAATCATTCTAAACAAAGACTGGCAATTTACATGCGCTGCTTTAAGTACTGCAAAACTTTGTCATCTGAACTACTTCTATAAAAACTAGTATTTCTGATCCTTCTTCTCTTTGCTACCTGCCGGCTGTACCAAATTTCCTGAGTTCTCTTCACATATGAGTTGTTTTGTGTTTTTTCTTTGCCACCTCTATCGTCCGTTTCCAGAAGCAGCCCCAAACCCCTCAGATTACCACACCCCATTACTGCACATCTATTTCAGTGATTCTCTTTCATTCTCTGGCAACTAATTTTACAATGAAAAGGTACACGGGTGAACGTAGCACAAATTAACTAATATTTCTAGCTCCCTCAGGCTGATGTCAGGCAAGACAATTTCCTTGGATTTCCTTTGTGTCATATATAATGCCACTACATCTGCTAATTCAATTACTTTGCTGGAATGAAAAAAAAAGAGAACATAGATCAAGTATTTGTAATCCTAAAGCTACTTCCTGCCCTTAAGAGACTGAAACTTAGAGCAGTAAATTCACCTCTGCAGTGTTCCTGCTTACCAACTTCATATTGTCTGCCCCCCCAGTAATGATGGAAGGTTATTAAGGTAATTTGGGAGTAGAACCTGGTATCAGGCTTTATCTACTCATTTAGAATTCCCCGTAATATTGACGGAGCTGGCACTGTGGCATCCATCCACAGCTTCCCACACTACACTGGCATCAACACCCAGTAGATCAGGCTGCTACTTAAGTAATGACATTTTCTGCAGAATCACCCCCGTTACATTGCACCTCTCTGCAGTGGCTTCAGTCACAGCCCTGACATCGCATGGCTGGAAGTGAACCTGCCCAGCTAACAGCTCCATGGCACTAATGCTTTTTATCCTACCTCAGCATCCTAGCAACTGCATCCAACAAAACAAGCAGTAATAGGATTTAGAGATTAGCTAATTCATCCAGTTACTGCTGAACCACTGACGGTTAGGGCAAGGTGGTAACAGACTAAACCTGTTTAGTCACATCATGATTAGAGACAGACTTTTTAACCCATGATGCCAACTCACCAGCTTTATTCAAACACTGGTGACAAGCCCACAATGTTCAGAAACATCAGGATATTAAAAACAACCAAGCAAATCAGCCCTTCACAGGGCATCTGAGGATGACATGCAAGGGTTGTCTTTAATGGCCTATCTTGGAACTTTCTAAACTCACTTTAGGCAAGAAGAATCTGGTTTACTGTTTTTCCCATTTCTTCCCCTTTTGTCTCCTTCCCAAATATGATGTTCCAGAGTTCTGCACTCTCACATTAGTTGGAATTTTAGCCTTTTCCTTACAAAAGCATTCTAAATGCAAACAGGCAGGCAATGACTCATGGAATAAATTACAGGGAAGGTCCCTGATTTTATTCCTCCCCAATGGCACTGCACTTTCTCTCCCATTAAATAATGCAAGTTTCCCAATTTAAGAACATGTATTACAAAGTTAAAAATAGTCATATTCTGTATATTTTAAACTATACTAAATTTGACTTAAACAGAAAATAATATAAAAGTCAAATCATGCCTACAGCAAGTTATATACGTTTACATGTTATTTCTAAATATCATCTCATTTTGTATAAATTACCAATTTTTCTTCAAACTGCTAGTGAGATGTTTCTACTGAAGCAGTATGCACCTCTCAGACACGCATGAACTTCAGAAACCTGTTAACTAATAAACGCCAATAGCTTAAACAGCCAGAAGTCCTATCATAATAGGGTGCGTGGGAGGTTCCCGTGAACCTAAAAAAACAATTATTTGATTTGAATGTTAATTTGTATTAGCCCAAATTAGAGTTAAAGCTTTGAGGATGGAAGTTGAGGTACATGGGTTACACCAGTTGTCAACAGAAGCAATCTGCTATGTTTCTCTGCAGGTACCTGGCAGGCTCATCTATTTCTGTACTTTTGAAACAACTGCCTACATCAAGAGATGATGTACAACCTAATCCAAGAGCCTGGCCAACCAAAATGGCTTCTTTTCTCTCATCAGGTGAGCATCCACCTTCTCCAGCCTGCTATCAGTTTCAGGATTCCCTCACTTCTTCCACCTTATCTTACACTCATTTTGGCTCCCTCCCATCTTCAGTTCCAAGGTATCTCCCCTCCATGCAGTATCCTTTCAGTATTTCCACACTCAATTTGAAGAAAATAAGAACAGTTGTATCCCCTTTTACATTCCACAGTATCTCAGGTCACAGCAAGGAGAAGAGGTGTCATGTCACAGATAGATTGCTAGGACAACATGGCAGGACATGGAGGAACACAGAGCCACAGAGGCCTGGAGAACAGCCTCCCCTGACCCAACTGAAGAAGGGCATGCTGCTGCTTTTAGTGAGCCTGTCCCTTTACTGCTGCAAGGAGCACTTCAGGTCAGAAAATGCCATCACCATCTTATTAGTTTTGCGTTTTTTTTGTTTGTTTTTAGAATCAGCTGCGTTCTTTGAACATTTCTCAAGCTGGTGCAGACATTAACAGCAACACACAAAATGGTGCATTTTTAAAGCCCCACACAGGTTCTTTTCCACTTGCCACTAAAAAGGCAGTAATTGCTAATATTCACCAGTTCCTCAAGTTCAATCATGCAAGACTTTTGAGACACAGTTCAATTAGCTTCTCACTGCCCAACAACTGACAGCTCCACCAAGCAGGGGCACAGCTGGTAAACAAGCAGAAATCAATCTCTTTCTCCATAAAAACCACAGCCACTTGAACTGCAGCACCTTCCTCACTGATACTGTGGATGATTTGGTTTCGTCTTGATTATGACCAGCAATAAAATTTTTCATGTTCTCATTTTACTCAAGCCAAAGGACAGCCCTGCTGCAGTGACATATTGCTCTGCTCCTCCACAAGTATGTTAGGCTGCCTACAAAAATCTCCTTGTCTAGCAAAGGATAATGCTTTTTAAAATTCAATGACCTGTATTAATTTCTATTTTCCACCAAGAAAACCTCATGGATCATCATAATCATTTTTATACAAGAGATAGATTAATGTTCTCAAGTTGTTTGCATTTTTCTTCCCTTAATGGAGTGGTTTTAGATGATGTCATTGATGAGATAGCTGTAATGTGCATTTCTCCAGCAAAGAGAGTTATCTCAGAGTTGACAGACTGCAGAGCAGTACCCAGTATGAAACTAAAGCAAAGCTGAAACAACATAAAACAGCCTAGGGGATATGGACTAAGTATGGGAAGTTCTGCATCGCCTTGAAAACAAGATGCAGCAGTTCATAGCTGATTACTAACATACAATTTTCAGCCTCAGGGGATTTGTTATTGTCTCTGCATTTTAATTAATTTATTTTAAATCCAAACAGCTTTTCTGTAGGGTACATACTGACATCCAAGTGAGTGTTCCAAACTCCATGCAATGGGATCAAAACACCTCCTGCTCTTCTGGCAACATGCTTCCTCACCATGCTACTGCATGATGACCAGATGCTATGGCAAGGGCAGAGATTACCCTAGGACACCCCTCTGGGGAGCAAGAGCTAAAATTGCTATTTCTACAAGGCAGCAAGAGACCCGAAACTAAGGTCCCCCATTTCTTACAGGAGAATTTTTTAGATGGATTCTTGTAAGCGCCTCTTGCTGAACAGATCTATTTTCACAAGGTTAGGAAATGATTCACTACTTGAAGATGCAGGTTGACAGAAGAGCTGCAGCTCCATAAAACTGCAACACCTGATGTACAAGCTCCAGTCTGTTAAAGACAGGCATGAAAAGAATTTATGACTCTATTTCCCATCTAAATCTACACCGAAAACAGCTGATTTCAGACCAAGAAAACAGTTTATTTATTCTGTTTTTAACACAATGTCTTCTGCCTGTGCCAGCTACTTCTTAATAGTAAATAGGATGTAAGCTGCATGACATACAGGAGCAGATTTTGTTTAGCAAATGCCTAATGTCATTGTCATGGTTTCTAAAACAGCAGCTTGTTATTGCACTGAAATTTGCACTTACTGAAGCTTAATTAACAAATGCCCATTTCCCCATTTATTTCTCATGCAGAGACTTTCAAATCAAAAAAGGGAAATATTTACTCATATACTGTTGCATGCAGATGAAGCGTATGATGAAAAAAGCATTGTCCTCAAAATCTGAGCTGTCATTTTGTCTGCGATAAAATACTGTAATAAATAAAAATCTCGTCTCAGTATTGACTGACTTATTTTAAACAAACAAATCCCCATCTCCCCTGAGCAGTGGGAGTCCAGGAGGGCCTAAGATCTTGTCTTCAATATAGTAACAGGCATAACATCACAATTGCTGGCTAGCCAACATCAAATGCCACAAAGGAGCAAAGGTTAGATTAACTGAACATACTGGCCCAGTTTTATCCCCCAAAAAATAAATCAAAGGAAATGTTGAAAAATAACAAGTACAAGGGCTTAAAAAAAAAAATTACCTCATTTAAGATTCAACCATTTAGAACAGTGAAGAACACAATCCTTCAAACACATCAGAATTCGAGAAGAACTATTCTTAACAGCTAACGTCAATGAAAGGAGGCTAGTTTGCTCAAAATACCTACTATGAGCCTTCAGCAACATTGTATTAAAAGGAAGGCAAATTCACAAAAATAGTAGAAAATTACCTCCAAAGGAAGTTAACTTTGCAAATCCACAAGCCATTTTAACTACTTCCACTGTGATTCTGTATTGCAGTTTGTTATCGTATGCTTAGAAATGATACGTGGGAACTATTGGCAATCAGACCCACCAAATGTCCATCCCTCTACCTACCCCCAGTATCTTTGTTATCCAGATATTCCAGGAATACAGATAGCATCATGACAATCCATAAAGAGGACTACAGAAGAAAGAAAATCTGAATGAAGTTAATTCTGAATTTTCAACTCTGCCCTAGTATTTCCATAGCCCATTACTACATCAGAAGAATGAAGTCTTTCTCATCTATTCTACAGTCTATTACAACTAGGTAAGAGAGCACTAACAGAAGAAATTCTTACTGAAGCAGCTGTGTGTGCACAACTGCTCATGAGCAAACTTATCCAGAAAACAACCCTGGTGGTGCAGTCTGATTGCTGAACAACCAAATACTGCATTTGAAGACTAAATGGAAGTGTTCAAATTGCTACACTTACATAAAATAATTTGGTACGGCATTTCAATTTCACCATAAAAATATTTCAAGTTCATTATTTACCCAGATGTATGAAGAATGATTCTGTGATAATTACATACTAAAAAAAATCCTTTTAAGAATGACCTTTTCTTATGCAGTGTTCACGGTCCAAAACTTAGGTAGTGACCTGCAATTCTTTGGAGTTAAGTGTTGTATTCACTGCTAACCCTCCCTTGACACCCACTGCTGTTACCAGCTTTAAGTCACGCTGATCCTACCTGAGAGCCAATTTAAGAACATGCTGACACAGCAGCTAAAGGAACCAAGTATTTCTCAACATGTGCGCAGTATCAGCCAAAGCTATTTAAGTGAAGGACTAAAATATAACAAATATTTTCCGACCATAAAATATACTTATTGTTCTTTGTACCTCTTCTTCTCTTCCTGTTGCCATGGAGTCTGTAGGGCATGAAAGAAAAATTCTGTTTAAATTAAAGGCTTTGCAAGGCTTACATTGGAGAATGACTTTTCATTACCAGCACTCTGATTAGTTCACTTTCAGAATTTTCCTAATTATTAATCAAGGACACGTAACAAAAAAAGCTTGTCACATTACTATAAAGTTCTAAGTATTAGAACAAAGAACAGGTATTTATTTTTTGGCTCTTTTTGGGAGTATAATCCACTTGGCACCCAAAATAGGGACTTCCAGTGATAGGTCCACATATAAATTAAACAAGCTTTCTAACTCTTTTAAATATAGAATACAGATTATCTGTTTAGCTGATCTGCTGAGATCAAGCACATTTATGGAAGTTATTTTTATATGCATTAAATATTTATGTTTTCATATTCATAGCAACTTGCAGCTTATACATAGACAATTGCAGCTATTTCCCTCCTTATCTTGTTAAGCAACCTATCAGGGGTTTTATTTATCAGAAATATTTCCCCATATTACCACCTTCAGAACAAAGAGTCCGTATGCCTTGCAGAAGCTATAATTGTCCATTCTGCAGAGGCAAAAGTGTTTTCAGGGGATCTAAGTCATACGGTTTGGTTACTCATTTCTCTTATTTTTTTTGAGACATTACTTGGTCAGGACCACAGTATCCCTCCCGTCCCTCCACAAACTATAGATATTTGTTGTATTATATTTAATGACTAAAGGAAGGTTAGAAGTCAAAAATCCATTAGCAGTTTTCAAATGTCACAAAGCCTACAAACAAGAACCATTATCAACATGCATTGTTAGCCTATGGTTGCAGCCTGGCAAGGGAGCTGGAAGGATTTTGACAGAACTTTTAGAGAAAACATTTATTCTTCTAGGAAAAGAAAAGAAACTGAGCCATCTTCAGTAGGGCAAATTTTTAACTGTTAAAGACATCCCAAAGAATCATATTTTAGAGACATTTAAGAAGTCTACAGCTTTGCCTCCCACGCATCCAATGAAATGCAGTGAGAGAACCGTCAACAATCATTAAGGGCATTGTAAAGATTGTACATTTTGAAAGTACAGTCTGATTCACTACCCCATGTTTTAAACATATGTACTATTAGACAAGAGCACTGAAGATTTCAAATATATATAAGCGGCGTGATGATTAAAAACAATATTACCAGGCAGGAAATTTGTTCAAAGTTTTCTACTCTATCCTATTTGATACTTGTCACTGATCATGAAGGTACTTGGACAATTAACAGTGCCATTGACAATTAATCTGACTCATCCAGTTAACCACTGCTGCACTGAAACGGTATTTACTTGTGGATGTTCAGAGGGACAAAGTCAAAAACTGTAGTTTCACATCTAACAGAGATTAAGCAGACAAATCCAAAACAAGGAAAGAGATTTGGATTTAGGTACTTCATTTTGGAAATTATACCATTTTTACGTAGTCAACAGAATAATTTCAAGACACCTTTTAATCATGGGAAAAAACCCATCTCATTCAAATGTGAGGTTGCCTAATAACTGTAGTATAGCTATTACTGCCAACTCACCAAATCCACCTCTACTTAGCTTTGAAGATCTTTAGTACCATTCTTTGTTCATAAATATATTCATGCAGGGGGCGGGTGATCTTTTGTTTCTAAGGAAGGGTGAATAGTTCATGTTAAAACCTGCCTTTTGTTCTATTTTGTTTAAAATCCGTAATTCAAACAATTTCATCAAGAAGTAAACTTCCAGATATTCCCTGACACAAGACAGGAAGAAAGCATGATGGAGTTTCAGCAAAGCCACACTGCTGCAGCATCACTCCAAAGCAGAATTCATTTTCTTTCCACCTCACTGCAAGCACATCATCCCCTGGTGTTCTCTTCTTACCTGCAGATCACGCTGTCCTTTTGAGACTCTCGTGTTTCATGATTCATCAGGCACAAATTTTACTGAGACTCCCTAATGCCCTTATAAAGCTGACTGTATTTTTCTATGGTCTCCTAGATGTCAATTTACAATTATTTAATTATACAAAAAAGTAATGAAATAGAGAACGTCTCCAGAAAATGGGCCACCAGCTGCAATGCAGCTTATCAAAAAGGGCCCACTATGTACTAATTAAAGGCACACAGCAAACAGCACGTCAAACATTTTAATTTAAAAAGTAATATGCTAGTGGAATATGCATCAAGTTACTTTAGATAACTTGCATCTTAGTACCTAAGTTGCAAAAAAACCAGCAAATAAACACGATTGCTTTTTGGTGACAAAGATCTTGTAAGAACAAAGACATGTTATTTATTAATAGAATAATCAAGTTGGTATTAAGTATTTTTTAAGGAAGAGCAAACCCAAAAACTATAGAAGTTTATGTATGCACACATATTATCACACCAAATAAAGATATTATTCAGATAAAAGAGAAATATACGAGGGTAATCCATTGATCTGCCCCTCATCCCGTCAAAAAAAAATTCTATGTGTGGAAATGGAGTCTTTCACCAAAACAATTTGAATCAAACACTGAACTCCACCCCACACCCCCAGAGTCAGATTAATCAATCTGGCAAATTTAATTTCAGTGCTTGCTCTCATCCTGTGAAGCCCAGTGCTAATACTTTGAAAGAGAAAATACACTACCGTAAGTCACAACACTGAGAAAGAAACACAAGTTTACATATGACAACACGCTAATGTTCTTACCTGAGCTGAAAGTAAAAAACATGATACATCAGTCTCTCTACACATGGATAAATCAGTCTTATGAAATAACACTGAACACCCAGCAACACTGAGTCTTAATTACTAACACAGGACATAGAAATATAAAGGACTACCTAAGGCTGGAGGCAGATTTAGGGTGCACATGCTTACCTTGTGCTGGCTGCCAGACAGCTGGCCATCCATCAGTCAAGTTGGAGCAATGGATTTACACCCTGGAGGAGCTACAACTGGAGGTTCCTCAAAAAACCCATAGAGACAGCTGGGATGGTGGACTACCATGGCTGTATTATCATGCTAAGCACCTTCTCCTAAGGAAAACATCAAGACTTCCCCTTCAAACACTACTAATTCTGGATACTAAATCCAGAAGCTGGATACTTCTACTCCACTAGCACAAAGGCGGCTGTTTTGGCATCACACTGAGACAAACAGGTTCATTAGAAGATAAAAGTGCCTTTTCCCCAGTGTTTTCTTCAAAGAGAAGAAAAAAGGCATCCTATTGCAAGGTAAAGCAGAAATCATCACCTAGGTGGTGGTTTTAACCTCATAGTGAAACTGAAACTTTATTTTGGCCACTCAATTGCCAGTGCTCTCACCTCAAATAGTTCAAAAACATTCAGCAATGTTAAAAATGTTCCTGTTTATAAAAACTAGGCTACACTTATTTCAGGCTTAGGAAGCGGGATGACCATTTCTTTGCAAAGCAGCACCTTAGCATGGTGTGGAGCTGAGAGAGCATTGAGCTCCTCCAGCCTAAACTGCTGTTTGTAATCACCCCTCATACTCCTCATTAAGCATCGTAACTTCTTCCGCTCATTAACACAGAGAATCTCTGACACCATCATTAATAGATGTGTCCTGAATTTACATCTTCATATATATGCATATAAATATGTATTTATGATGCAGAGCACATACATCTATTTATATAGGTCACCTATTTCCATGAAAAGTAATGCCTCCTTTTTATTTCTCTGGGGACTACAACAGATACGAGCACAACGGTATTTGATAAAGCAAGTTCTCATCATCCTCACAACCACTGACTCTCTGGAATCAGTTGATTCAGAGGTGTTAACTCACACTTAAATGAATTTTGTAAACACATCAAGATTTTTCAGTTTTTAGAAGCCATGCTACTATAGTAGATTTTTAAGTTCTATCCTTGAGTACCGTACCAGATTGTGACATTCTTCTGATACACTTATTCAAAGTACTTTTTTTTTTCCCAATCAACAAAAAACAATCTTATTGTGTCTTTAAAATGGTGTGGAAGTATCCAAGAGTCATTGAAAGTAAATCCTCACATTTAAATTATTGGTCAGTTTTTTGCTCCAAGCATACGTTTCTAATTATCTCAGAATTCAAGCTCAACACAATAACACCACTTTCTGTTGTAAAACTCATGTTAAGACTTCAGTTATTTGTGAAGAATTCCCACATCCTTGGAAAGCTTACAGTCTGTCTATGCATCATAAAGCAGTACACAGAGCTAACACTTGGCGTTACTCCTCAGAAGTCTCCATTTGGTCATAACAAATACTGATGCTTACTGAAGAACTTCGGAAAGCTTAGGCACAGATCTGTAGAGTCGTTTGACAAAATTCCGACAGCTTTTGTAAAAGCAGTGCCTTGCAAAAGTAATTGTAGCTAGAGACATCTCTTAGCTAAACACCTAGTTGCATCATCTGTAATTCCTTTCCAGTAGGTTATGATCTGGAAAGCATCAAAGCATATCACATTAAGTTCAAGAAACTATTTCAGGTATCCTGATTCGTCTCCCTTATCATCTGTAGCACACGTTTACCATTTATGGCTCATCACCAGCACATGCAGTCACTCATATGAAAAGTCTTGAAGAAGCTCTGCAGCTTTGGGAAAAAGGGCATTAGCATTCTGAGCTGTTTGGAGACATCCAGACTTGGAAAGGCTGGATGGAAAGGTTCAGAAGCCTTTGACACACTGCACTAACCTAAGTCCCTCCTAACAACTGCAGCTTGCATACATCAAGCAGTACTGACTCAGCTGTGCATAACTGGTTACAAAACCTTTCAGATGTACAGCAGCTTCAAACACTGCTGCAGACAGTAGAGCATGTTTTACTAGCAGAGGTTTAGCAGCTGTCAGTGAGGTTTGCCTTATTGATGCACACTGCGTCAAGCACTATATTTAACTAACTTGTGGTTGGTCTCACAGAACTGCTTTCTACAATCTGATCTTGTCAGCATGAACCCTGTTATGGCTGCGTGCTGCCGTAACATTCATCTGCCATGAATGAAGTTGTTCAGATTTAGAAAGGTTATACTGATAAGGAGTAAAGGTATCATGGTATCTACACACGGGTAAAACAGTACAAAGCTTTCTTCTGGGGCAAATATCTGGAGATTGAAGCTGAAGGAGAGAATTCCATCCCTCTAAACGAGGGGTTCCAGCAGTACAGTAAGGGGAGAAACCTGGACAATAAGAATTGGTTGTTTTGAAAAGGGTGCCTTTCTCTACACCACGTGGCACCTTTTCCAGCAGCACTACCAGAACTCAATAATGTGCTTTCATAAGAAAGGATAAGCATGCGTCTGTGCTGTGCTGCTTCCAGCAGCTTAAAGCTTCACTACCAACTGGGAAGATACATGAGTTGACACTTTGCATGAAATGCTTTACTTACCACTTGAAACGTAAAACATAACGTGACATATTCCCACTTATACAACTGCACTAGGTTTAGTGTATACATAGGCTGCTCCAAAAGTCACATCTTCTATTTATTTACACAGAAACTACAGCACAGATACAAAGAGCACAATAACATTATTTGAGAGAGAAAATTCTCATCTACTGAACGTTAGTTGTCACCACAGACGTCACCACGAGCTGAGCACATTCACCAACAATGAAGAGCCTGCATACTTGCCTGCTTGTAAAAATCTGCACCAGTAGAGGTGACCCACTGTCACCACTGCTGAAACACACCACCCACCACAGTGCTCACACCTATTTGGTCTCCATGAGCATCTGGCAAGCATCAATGAACGTTAATAGGTACTATTTTTCTCCCCACATGGAGGAATTCAGTTCCACAGCTTTGCTTCATATGTACTTCCACCTCAGATGCCATTCCATCAGACTGCACCTCAGCTGCCATCTGTTACACCACAACAAATTGTAATGGAGTACTGGTGGGAAGGTTCAACTTCTACTGCCATTGCACCAACGTCTGCCTCTGCATGTTGTGATGTACGTGGATGTCTGCTTGCTGTAACACTCCTTACCCACAGCTGTGTCACCATTCCTGCCCTCACTTCATCTCTTCAGCTTTTTTTTACCCAGCTATGTATCTTGCTTACTTAAGACATTTTGCTATTTGCCATCTCTGGCATCTGCAGCAGTTTATAAGCACGCACTGAGGAGAACACATTTCCAAGGTTATAGCATCCAGTCTACTTTCTATTCATGTCTGCAGCTCATAAGCATATCCACCTTTCACATCAAGGTTTTAGCTTCAAGTTCTCAACTTTGAAGCATTTTGGGCAGCTGAAAATATCAGTTTCTCCAACTGCCAATTAGAAGTAACAATTTACTAGAAGTGAAATAGATGACACCTAAGCCATGTTATCCCCAGAAGTTCTATCTTTGCAAAGTGAAAAAAAAAAAAAAAAACTATGAAAAACTCAAGTCTTTTTGCTTGGTTTATCCTCATGCCATTAAAATAAACATGAAACAGTACGTTCCTTTTTAAACCACTTGGTGAGTCAGTGCAGCTCAGGAAACTGATAAAAGGTTCATGGCAATAAATTAATATTGCATGAATGTTGCTGCAGCTATTAAACAAGCGAAAACCCATCGCTGAAGCCAAGAGACCTACATATGATAAGGGAAAATTGCAGAAAAGTCAGTAATTGTTATTACTGCAAATTCTTCGCCCTACAAAATGGCACATGACCTAAACAGATGTAAATGATGCAAATGATATGGTTTTGTTGTTTGTAGAAAATCTTACAATTGGAGTCATTGCTTGTAGCAATAAAAAAAAAGCTCCTTTTAATTTTTTTTAATTAAAGAAAAGATATTTAAAGCTTCCAGAACTTAAAAAAAAAAAATGTGGTCATCAATATCACTAAGGAAAGTATTTTCCTTCATATTTCTTCAGGAATTATATAACAATGAAACACCTCAGTTACTGACATCATGGCTATCCTTTTACAAGCCTGACACATGACATCTCCAGATGATGACATTATGTGAGATGACATCAACGATCATGACTGATGTTTTCACTAAGAAGCCCATCTTCATTTCTGAAAGCAGGGTTAGTTCAGCTACCTTTGCTGGAGGCCAAGAGGAAGATGAGCATTTCCAGCCTTCCTGCAGGAGTCAGACTCACACTTGCAGATCTCAGAGCCTTTACAGACGTTGCATAAAACTGGCTGCTGTTTCTTGCCATTTTCGCACTGTACTTCCAAAAAATACACTTGTAAAACCACAAAGGAGATGAACCTTTCAGTGAACTTGCAGTACATGAAGTAAACTCTGCTCCTGAGCATAAAAGCCCCCACAGACTGGCTCCTGAGCTTTCAAGCCAGAAAAGGACTCACATTTCAACATATCAGGATTTCTGAAGAACTGCAAGGATGTACCACAGGGAGTTTGGACAAGAGAAACAAGAAAGTATGTGCAGAAGCAAAAAGCACTCTTCCACTCTCTTAAGTTCTAAAAGTCTTTGGATATTCAAAGTATGTTTTTCCAAATATTCTGTTAATTTTCTCAATAGGAATATATGTCTTACTGCAGATAACATTCATTCATCAGGGTGGGTGAAGGGAAAGACATCCAACACTTCACAGTAATATTACATACATTGACAGAATGTCTGCACATATATTTATTTTTTTTAATGAAGGTCAGCTATTAGAAAGTATCACAGACCAACTGGCTTATTCATTACTGACCATTAAGTTGTGCATGCCCCCTTCCTGGAAGCATTCAAGGCCAGACTGGATGGCGCTCTGAGCAACCTGGTCTAGAGAGAAGTGTCCCTGCCTGTAAGATGAATGATCTTAAAGGTCCCTTCCAAACCAAACCATTCTAAAAGTTACAGCTGAAGCAAAATAAGAGAAGATCTATAAAAGACATCCATTCAGAATTCAAAGATGCAGTATCCATTTTAATTTTGCACTCCATGAAATTCAACTTTTAAGAAGCCATATTTTTAATTAAGGAAGCAGGTTTCAAGAAAGAAGATAAAAAGTAACTTTTAGAGCAACAGCTTTTAATTTTTATTTTTTAAAGTCATCTGCTGCATAATTCCTTCATTACATTCAGTTTGGCACGTATAGCCACGGCCAAACATAAAAACCTATTAATCATACTTACATTTGGAAGACTACAGCTAGGAACTCAAGATGACTGTGACCAGCAGAATGTACCACCGCAGAAAATTGCTGCTTCCCATTTTGCGTCAAGCACAAAACCTCCACACAGAATTCCAGCATATTATAGAAACAACTCAAGTTACGATTTCACACTGTCGTTGGAAATATTAATAACTTTGTTTCTAACTTTATACAGACTTAAACTCCCCCAGACTCCTCAGCCGTATTTCTCTCTGCCATTCCCTCCCTATATATATATTTGCTGACAGTGAAAAACAGCAGGAAAACTCAAATTCACCTTAGATGTTCATTCCGTTAGGATTTTAACAAAGTCCATTTACATGTAGACATTATTAGCTCCTGTGTTTGATGGAAAAAATACCTCTGCTTTGTCAGGCATTCATCAAGAGAAATTTAATGTGTAATACTTCAGAAGAAAATCAGTTACAGATCTACATACTTGATGAGATAAATTGCTTCAGAACATCTCTTCTAAACACAGTTCATCAATTTTTAAATCATTTCATGTAATACAGTGAAATAACCTTAGACTATTGTCAAAAGAGTCATTCCTATTGTTCCATTACACTGATTCATACAAGTACATTATCTTTTTCCTTTAAAAAACTAAAATTTTACTGAAGGAAACTGAAAAGAAAAAAAAAAGAGTAGTAAGCTGCTTCTGTAGTTAGATCAAGTGCCATCACAGAAAAAGGAAGTAGTATAACCAAGAACAATGGTAGCCTTTCATCAAGACCTTCCTTCTTTAAAATAACTTCATAACAAAAGGAGATTGATAATTACTCAACATCATCCTCTAAAAAGATGAACAACCTGAGGTTATTTTTATTCTGTACTGAGGCAAATTATATTTTAGCATATTTCAGTGCGTTTAATTTGATTACAAACCAATTCCACTGAAGGAGTGGATGTTGTTCAAGGTTGAGAGATTATTTTCTTTAAAGAAAATATATTAAATTACCCCTTACCGTTGACCAGAATAGCCTACTTGGTGGGGTTTTTTCTCCCCCACCAACCTTATTCATACACAGATTCAGCTTATTACATCAGCCACATATAAGTTACACAGCAGAGGACAGAGTAGTCAGCAAACAAAACATTCCAGACTTACCATTTAGACAGATTTCAAAAGATTTGCAAAGATCATCTTCAACCAGGCAGCCTAAAAACATAATAGAGAGGTAAAAATTAATGCAGGTTTCAAACTGTGGGTAATTAGCACAGACTGAAGTCCCCTCAGGTTATTAAATTCTCAGCAGGAGTCAGACATTTGATTGCCTTTAGGAGTCTAAATTAGGCAGTACAGAAAGGTAAGAATAGGGAAACAAACTGGTTAGACAGCACCTATTTCCAATTAATTACAGTCAGAATAACCTTTGATGGTTCTCTTCTCCTTATTCCTTTGCTGAGGGTTCAGTTTTCTCAGCAATTTTCTCATTTAATAATTCAAGAAACCTTACATTCCCTAATTTTGAACACAATATTATTCAACAGCATAGTAATGCTGTAACATACTACCAGAAATCAGGAGTTTCCTCAAGCAACTTACACTGCAGCGAGATAAATCTGTGAGTTAGGTATAAATTGCTTGAAACAGGTGAAAAAGCTCCAGGCTTTGACTTACTAACTAAAACCCTAGACTGTGCTTAGGTCCTCAGGAGCACTTACTCTGTAGAAAGTGCTTAAAAATGAAGCCATCTACACCAACACTACAATTATAACCTCAACTGAAAAACCAGCACAGCTTCTAGGGTTGGCTTTCCTTCCCATGTGAAGCAGGGAATGTGTGCCAGAACTGGTTCCTTTGCAGCTCCCTGCTATGTCTGCCTACACCTTGCCCTAGAAACTGCATCCAGCTTAGCAAGCTCAGCTTATCCACTTGGATGCATCTTTACCACAGCAATCGACCCATTGCTGATACCACCAAATCAGGTATGAGACACTCATTATTACCTCCTGTCTCCAGGCAAGATGAGTTCATGATCCTGAGAGCAGCAGAGAAGCAGGCGTGATGCTCCCTGCTCTGGCCACTCCACACTGGGAGACAGGGACACAAGTCAAGCACTGGAGCAATTGGAAGTATCATGCTACTGTCAGGACTATGTGCTCTGTTAATCCAACCCGTTTATTTTGTGTTCTCACAAACAACTAGGATCTGATAACTAGGATCACCCTTGGAGAGGCATTCAAAGTCAGGGTGAATGGGGTTCTGAGCATCTTTATCTAGTTGTAGGTGTCCCAGTTCACTGCAGATGAGTTGGATTAAACAACTTTTACAGGTCCATTCCAACATTACCAAGTGATTTTACAATTCTATGAACTGTAAAGAACGAGGCTGTATTTTGGACATAGAATCTACCTCAGGGAAAGTATTCCTACAGTTAAGCCTTTTAACATTTCCAGGAAGTAACCTTAACTAAATACGTGGACACAGAGTTACAGAAATCAAGTGGTCTTGACTAGATTTCCATTATCTATCAGAAACCAGCCAAGAACTTCACTGTATCTAACACCCGGACACATCCTCTTTTTTCAGAAGCCTAAATGTATTAAGCAGGATGTTCTTACCAAAAAGAAAATAAAAGGCTCAAGACTCTTGGTATTACTCATGTCCTAACTCTGCTAAAAGGAAATTTCAGGGGGGAGAGAATGACTTACGCATGCTCATCACACAGCCTTTTAGCAGGTATCTGTATTAGCACATCATTAAGCCTGAACTAATATATTATGTCTCATAATGTGGTAGGTCTGAGCTAAGCAAGCACATCTACTAGATGAATTCAAGTGGCATCAGCACACTTGCACAACCCCTTATGTCTATCTCCACTCCTGCCTACAAAGACCACAGAAACAACCTTATGAAGGGAACAGCCTACAACACATATGCTGATAGAACTGTTCTTTCATCCTTTTACCTATGCACCAATAAACTAAACTGGGTACACCTACAGTAGCTTTTGAAAGGTAGAGAAAGTTTCACACTTAGAAAGATTCTTCAAACAGGACAACGTGTCTAAACAGCCAACAAACTCCAGTTTGTGTCATTTTTGAGACATCTGTAATTTTGTTCCAGACAAGTCTGCTGTAGCAGCTGTTTGACCTGAATTAGCATCTGAAAACTGCCTGAAGAAAGCTAATTGCAGCCCCAGTGCCAACCCAGCAAAGCAGAAGGATGCCTTAACTATATATTGACTCATAAAGAACCGAAGAGGAGAATGATGACATGCAACAGCCAAAACACATCAGCACAGGCAACACAGCACAGTTGGAGCTCTAATTAAAAGTCTAGAAATGGTCACTTAAAATTTGAAAGCCTGGAGGGGGAATAAAGCAGAAGACGTCAAGTACTAATGCAGACCAGACAAATGACAGGTGTGCTTCACTATTCCTGTTTCCAGAGATTTGTAGTGGCTATTTCTTCTAAAAGAAGTCTTTATAGTTAGGAAAAAATCCCTGGTAAAATTTGTCTGCCTTGTTTTTCTGACAGATTCCAAAGGGGTTGAATTAGAAGCCTGAGGTGGACATTTCCTCACAGGAAGTTGTCACATATCCCAGGGAGAAAATAAGCCCTGCAGCTGACTTAATTACAGAATTAAGGCTTAGGGTGGAAGAGGCCTTCAAGGTCATCAAGCTCCGACCCTCCCTCCTCACCCTGCGGTGGCCACACTGTAGATCCTACAAGGGCTAAAGTTTCAACCAGGCGTGTTTCCAGAAGAGTCACAAGGTAGAAGTTCATGCAGATTCTTCTGCTTTTGAAACACCTGGGAAGACACGTGGCTGTAGCCCTTGTTAACAGTCCCCAAAGTCACCTGTGAGACAGCCATCCCATAATACACAATCATCTCAGAAGGAGAAAACCTCAGATTTAAAATGAACTAGATGTGTTTATTCAGATGCAAAGAAATAATAAGCCAGACCACATCAGTACAGAACTTAAATTCAAATCCACTCTGATTTGCTTGAAACGCTTTGTGCTACCCCAATATGCTTTCCATGAAAAGAAAACAGAAAAGCAATTTCATCACATTTGAATTTTTCCTTTAATAGTAGCTGATTATTAGCTGTTTGTTTCTAGTTGACGTCATTAGCCTTGGAAATTTATGCCTTGGAGAGCAAATTACTCAAGTTAATGTATGGAACCAACCAATGAATACCCCCAAAACAGCCTAAAATGACCTTGAAAGCTCCTTGAAAAATACCACATCTCAAGTTATTGCTAATGTTGATTGTTACGTATAATTTGCCCAACCAGTCATTGTACTAATTTAACTGCTAATTTATCTTTTGTTGTTACTGCTGAGACATTAAGACACATCATAATTCATCTTAAATATCACTTACCAACTAATAGTAACGACAGCAATAAGTCACTGCTGAAGAGTGAAGAGGTATTATCTCCAGTAGGCACTTAATTCAGTTCATGTCTTATGGGACCAAAATTACAGCTCCCCTAAAATAAATTCTCCATATAGCTTCAACCAGCTGAAGACAACTAGACTGCGCAGATACCCAAATTCACGTATTTGATTTGGCCTGTAAATATGCCAAATTAAGTTCTCCAAGTTCTTCTACTCCAGACTGACTCAGTTCAAATGCCTCATTTATGCAGTAAAATGTAAATAAAAGCACTTATCATTGCAGCATCAAAACTACATCCAGATAGGCCATATGTTTTTGTCAAAAAAGCAATTCTAGCATTAACTAACATCAAAACCTAGGAACAGTCAAGACTTCATCACCTAATAAACTTACCCTGTGTTAAAAGTTGGCCTTTCCAGTAGCAGTTATATGGCCCTATTTATAAAACCTAAGTCTCAGTGGTAACACAGAAGTCAGGAACAATATCATAGCTATGAGGGTGCACCAGCACCCACAAGAACAAGCAGAACCATAAGCTTCATCATCAGCTCCTCACATAACCAAGGCTCACAGGTATATATTGCATATCTTGTAACAAAGGGAGAGCTCTTCCCTGATACATAAGGAATTAGCTGTTTAAAATCCAGGCAGCTTGACAGTAAGGATTATCCTATTTATAAAGATAAATACATGCCTTCCACGTTATTATGCATAAAGGTTTAATTCCTAGTGACATAACCCAGTAGTCTGCAATTCTAGTAGATCATTTCATGTAACAAGAGTATTTGTGTTAATTCTCCTCATGTATACACCTTTGTTAAAAGTTATATTTTTTAAAGCTTCATGACTGCCTAAAATCAGGATAGGCAGCTGAGCTATGTTACAGTACACTTACATGGAATACTTTTTGTTTATTAGGCAGGAAAGTTGATTTCACAGGGCTTCCCAAGATCTACCTCCTATTTTTCTCCCTCTGTCTTAACACTCCCAGTGGTATTTTCAGATGATCAGCACAATGCAACTGTAAAAAAATGCTGTTGCAAGGACAACACATTATAGTGTATGACCTAGAAGTCCAAATCTCTCTTTATCAAAATATTCTTCCGATAAGATACAAGACTACTCTCTTACTTCATCAAGTTTACAACAGTTATGCTTTCCTAAAAAAAGCCTACTTTGTCTTTGGTCGTAAGAGTTTAAATCACCCTGGACCATACCAATTGTTTAGCCTTATAGTAGAGGTTTTAACAGTCCAGTCAGTTGAAGTCATTGGATCTCTATCTAAAGAAAGCTACAGCAACTGAATTACAAAAGAGAGAACTGTATAAAATCCATTAGACAAGTACACTGCATTGCATTTCTTTCTCTGTCCTTTCCTGCCACTTAACCAACCTGTTACAACTATGCTACACATGTGTCTCATCAATAGAACTCGAGTAGTCTAAGCAGCTTTACAAGCTACACTTTATGTATGTAAGCATATTCTTTAGGCTTTCGTTATCAAAAATGCTCTTACAACATCAAAATAAGAAAATAAACAAGATACAATAGCAGCTAATTCTTTCCCATACTTATCAATTAACAACTAGGAAAACACAAACCTTCTAAATCCTTTCTGCTGTTAGGACTTTTCACTTTTTTCCAGTCTTCACTCAACAGCCACATAACCATCCAATAGCTCTTCATCACTGTAGTGCATAATTATCTCCCCTCACCATAAAACATTGCAAAACGCAGACTCCCTTAATAAAAACACGCTAATAGTCATTAGCACATTCAATAAACCAGAATCAAAGCTTATTCCACATCCACCTCCTTCTTTCAGGTTTATTGGCTCTCTGGTAAGGAGACCTTGAAGAGTAAATTCTGCTAAAAACTGCTAATGAGAAAAAAGGGGACACCTGGCTGCACCAACACTGGGCATGCCTGATGGGCCTCCCTGAGTCCTTAATGCCACCTGTGAATGTTTTAAATAGATGGCTTATGGTGGTTCTTGGTTGTGTGTTTTTTTGGGTGTTTTTTTTTTTCTTCCACATAGTTGTTTTAAGAAATGGTCTTTAAGAATTATGTTTTTTAAAATACTGAGATCACATAGCAGGGATATTTTGAACTGGAGAAATTCAGATAGTGTGTAACAATGATGATAACGTAAACTGATGGGAAGAAAGAACCGTGACTTTCATACAGAAAAGTGAAAGTGAAATGCTCTTCTTACTGGCGTATGTGAGTGAAAATGTCAGCGTGCTGAAGCTGTAACCCATCCAACACATCCTGATCTGTCTGCTCTACGTATATGTCTAACAAGTCTAGGATTACACAAAACTACAAAAAAAGCTGGGGAAAATATAGTTCTAGCCTATGATGGGATCCTCTTGTTCTCCCTCCTCTGAGGTTACATAGGCACTACAGGCGTAAAGTACTGTTTGTTACTCAAAGCCTGTCTACTGTATGTGAAAATCAACTTTATTCTCTTCAGCTTTATTCACTTTGATATGAAATTTAGACATTTCTTAGTTCTCCAAATTTTCTTTTAATCTCCTTCTTCTCCTTTTTTCTTTTTTTTTTTTTCTCATCCCTCTTTTAAACCTGTTCTGAACTTCTTCTGAACTCCATTCTCTTTTCCAGAAGAACATTTTCTACCTTCTACCTATTCTCTTCTACTCTCCAATAAAACTTTTCCATTGCTTTCTGTTTCTCTCAACATATATTAATCAGGCACTACCTTTCCTACCCTTATTCCTCTCTTCACTCATGGCAATGAACAGCCTGTCACCTCTTTATAATTTCTGATTGCTGATGATTACTGGATCTCCATTCTCAACCTCTTCTACAGATGCTCTTCTAGCATGCTTGGGCATTCCTCATTCATCTCCCTCCCTGCTGAGGAGGTGCTGAAGAGAGTTCAAGAAATAGGTAGAATTTGTTCCACCATTCTCTCTGTGTTCAGGAGTAGGTTTACATGTTTTCTTCTGTCATTCTTGGGTTTGCAGGATATCTAGAATAGTCCTCATTGAAAGAGGACATTGGAACCTCTGACTCTTTATCAACAACTGCTTTAAACAATCGTTTAACTATGGATTAAAGCAAATTTGCTCAAGAATAATATTAAAGAGCATAAAATACTAAACAAACTTTTCTCATAAAAATGACCTTCTGCATTTATTCCATTTTATATGTTTTCAAAACTAACAGGTGTCCAATGTTTTTTGTAAAACAGTAAACTCTCGAGAGCAGAGGTTCTTACAGTTTTCTTTTAATTGGGTGCATGCACAACAAAGCACTGATCCGTGGCAAAGAATCCAGGCCTTACTGTAATCAAAGCTAACAATCAGAAAGATGACACAAGAAATCCCAGCAGTGGTTAACTGGAAGACAGTCTCTTTTATGAAAAGTTTCCAAAGTACAGACAGATTTCCCATAAGTGTTAACATATGGTGTCAACACTTCCCTAACTCTGAATTACTGCTTCTTTCAATCATTCATTATACACGCTGTATATTAAAATATGATCCTAGTCAGAATAATTCTCTGTGGAATAGGAGTTCTCATTCAAAACAAGAAAATGTCAGTCCCAAGCTCACAGCCAAGACTTGTTCCTAAAGCCTCAATCACAGTCCATATTAGTGCTTCAATTATCCCCTTTCTATCGCTTGTTCTTCAAGATGCATGGACTGACATGCTATGTAAGCAGGTGAGTGCAATGGGGTTGCCATGTTCTTTCTGCACTTAGGTGGAAAAAAAGAAAAGTATATGCATCTGGATGAGGAGCTATGAGATCTGGTTTAGTAGCTTGTGGTAGCAATGGTAATGGGAGGACGGTTGCACTAGGTGATCCTGTAGGTCCCTTCCAACCTTGTGGTTCTATGATTCTATGATCTTTACTTCTGCATGTTCACTACTAAAGAAAGGAATTGCTTCGTTGTGAAAATACTGTTAACTTATCTGATTATTAATGCTGTGATTGCAATGATGTAGGGCTTTTCTGCTGGAAACTGCTGAGGAAAGGTCACTATTAAGAATAACTGAAGATGTAATCAGTAATAATAATAGTGATGATGATGATGATGAAGAGACAGAGAAAGGCTTTATTAGAAAAGCTCCAGAACAGCATTCGCATTTTTGCCCAGGGCTCAAAAAAACACAGCATGTCATGGGCTGATACAAGAAATTAATGTTTTGTTATGCATTTTTTTGTCTTTTTTTTTGCATGGTAAGAACTTTGTCTCCCTCATGAAAAATCAGTTCCTCAGTGCTATATGTCCCACCTGTGGTTCTGCAGATAATTTGGCAAATAGGAAGCTAAGATGTAACACTCCTGTCAAATATAATAGTTATATTGAATGTTCTCCATCCAAATGATAATTTTAAAAAAGCAGATATATCCATTCTTGGAATAAAAATAGATGACTTAAAAACTAAGATTAAAATGATGACTTGGTCTTTGATCAAGACCAAAAAATTTCATATCCATTAACTGTGACAAGAGGGATTCAATGTGATTTTGATCAGTAGCTTGGCCTCAAACAAAATATATTTGCCATGTTGGTAGTCCATATTGGAAAGAAATAAACAGCTCTACAATATAAAGTCTACAAAATGTTCTTTCAAAATTAGAAAATGTTAATTGAAGTGCTCACAAGCTGTAAAATCTCATGAAAGAATCAAGACCAGTGCTTTAATAACTGTGATTCAGTTCCTCCTGTTTGTTACCAGTTGCTGAAAGGAATTTATTCACTGAGCACTGAACTACCGTTCATCCAGCACACACAGAAATCACAGCTCCAACATAAAGCCAAACCTTTTTGTACTTAGCAAAGAATTTAAGGGCTGAACACTCATTGAACCTAAACAATTTCTGCATCAGTGTTTAAATGCATCAATAAGTAGTCTGAAATCTTTTGCTTCTGTTGCCTGCATGATACCCTTTCCTCCAAAACCTATAGGCAGCAAAGTCTTCCAGGATTTATCATAGCCACAGATTATCAAAAAGTTAAAACTGAGGCTTAGGTAAAGCAGAGTATGATGGTTCCAGCAAAGCCTTTCTCATTATGACTGCATGTAGACCAGAAAACATGGCAGTTCAGTGGCCTCTGCTATATTTATTCTATGAAAGAGCTACTGCCATCATTATATCTGTTTATCTGGTTTTACACATCAATAACTGCCAATCTTATCCTGCATACTTGTTTTACAAAACTGCAGAACAGAGTGAATTCTAAGTCCTAATTATAATTCAGTTCTAGCCTTCTTCCACGCTTTGGGTTAAGACAAGCTGGGTCAAAGAAGAAGTAAACTATTAGGTAGAAGAAACTGAATAATCTGTAGGTTATATGCTATGAAAGATAGTTCTTTTTATAACATTTTCCAATATTCTTACATGGGGAAGAGGTTTATGTTCTATCATCTATAGTTAATTAGTCTTCATGGTCTGTGACAGGTTTTTTAAAAATAGTTCTTCACAGTTCTTCCTCACACTTTGAGAAATCTTCCAATATTCACAAAACCAATGAGGGAAAAGAGGCATATTTATCATTTTCCTTTAATAAGCAGCAAACTTTTGTTTTCATTATGTGTCAGAAAATCTTAATCCTTGGCATTTGAAAAAAAAGATAAACAGAATTCACAGTTCTCAAGGCCAGTATTTAAGGAATGATCACCTTTAACATTCTGTTCTACTTAGCAAACAATACAGCATCTTTTAATTGATGATGTGATCAATACCTATTGCGTACCACTTTTTCATTCTCCTATCTCTTCTTACTTACAAAATCACTCTCCTTTCTGTTCCATCTTTATTGCACAGCTAATTAAATACCAGGGTAAATTATTGTGTGGATGTGGTAAAAACAGCTTGAGAAGAATGAAAAATGAATGTCATAAATCAGCAGAGCCTGAACAGCAAGGGGACAGTCCACAGTCATTTGTTATTGGAAAGTAATTCTCATAGACAAAACAGCACGCGTGGGTTTGGGAGCTACACTTTACAGATGAGCCTTCAAACAGGGACACGGGAATGAGAGCACTCTAAATCTGTTTATTTCTGCATATCCATATTGAAAACTGCTAGATATTGAAAACATTTTCAGCTGTTGTTACTGGGAGTGTGTTTGGAAAAACAGCTTCATAACTTTATCATGCAATTTTGAGTCATTACATACTGTTTATCTGGAGTGATGAAAACACCTATGTTCATCTCATGAAAGAGACACTACTGTATATGTTTAGTAATTTCTTTAATAAAGAGTTTAAACAGCCCTGAGTAATCTCCATTAAATATTCATGTGTTGAAGAATAATGAAAGTCAATGAAGAAACTCATAGTCTCTTAAAGCTCTCAAAGGAAAAAAGAATAATATTAGGTAAAATTCAATGGACTGCGGCACCAAGATTTATCTATATAGTTTATCCTGGGACTAAGAATTGCAAATGAAGCTGAAGCATTCTCTATTAGGGGACAGTTATAAGAAATAAGTCACAAAGATACTGGTAGCACACCAAATTTGAAAGTGCTTAGTAAAGAAGCCTAAAACTTTTCTCTTTCCACAGAAAAATGCAAGAATCTCATAAATATTTCTGTACTCCAATGCCTGTACATTTTCCAAGAACTTTGATGTTCCAATCAATACAAATTGTCTTTTTGACTACAATCAATGTGCAGCATCATGTTGGACTTACATGGAACTGCATATCTGGGCATCACTGCATACTTGTCAGACACTGACATTAAGAAACAGCATTTTATTATGCTGATAAAGAATAAAATCTATTCCATATTGACTCAAAACTCATTTCAGACAGTAGTTGAAATTCATTACATGATAAAATTGATTATTTCTACTTATTTTTGTGAAATTCCACTGACTTCAAAAAAATTCTGGCCCTGAGTGTGAATGGTCCTGATTTTGACTGGTAATTGTACTCTAATTACTTCTGAATCACCCTGATGTATATGTGGCTGACATGAGTGCCAGCTGTCCCAGAATACATTCTGCTCTTGTCTCGGTGAAGTAGCTCTGCCCACCCTGAGATACCAGGAAGATGTTTATTTCCCCAGGATAACTACTGAGAGGCAGCCATTTAATAATATATGTCAGAGAGCTAATAAAGAAAAAGACTTATAGCAATTAGATTGAAGCAATTTGGGGAGGAAGCCAAGAAAAATAGAGACAATTCTGAAAAACAAATAATCCGATGCATGTTGAGCAGCACAAGAATCCATATTTCTGATTCCTTCCTAAAAAGTACACAGAAGACAGTTTTTCTCTCTCTAGAAGAAAGAAAAAAAAATTAGAAGACTAAACTTGCCAATTTTTTTCGAGTTTGTCTAGCTATTGAACTCCTGTTAATGATGAGAAAACTCACTGAAAGAACTCAGGAAGAAAAACTCTGAAGTTTGTATCCAGGAGTTTCCCTAGGTGCCTTCAACTTCAAGAGTAGCCAAAGGTCATTACTTTCTTATAACCATAAAGTTCCCAACTCTTATTGACTTAACATCTAATGCCTATTGATTTTGATAGAACTGATGTGTCAGAGCAGCTCTGAGAATCAGGGAGCAAATGCCTACTTTTTAATTTTCTTTTATATATTTATTTGGTTATTTTTCCCTCTGCAAATAATAACCTCTGAAGCGTCTGTGTGAAATCTGTTCAGTCGGAGGAACACAGAGCTGTTATATAACAAATGAGAAAAGGATGTTAACAAACAGTTGATGCTGCACATCTCTTAATGTAAAGAAGGGGATCAAGCTACTTTCAAGCCAGGCCTACTAGCAAGACTGAAAAACTAGGATCTAGCAAGCTGGAATCCAAGTCTTGGTCTTAATTTTTGCTGCTGGTCTGAGCAAATCATTTTACCCCATCTTTCCTCCTGTATTTTATCTATTCTTATCTTGTTAGATTTATCATGTGGTTGCACGTGATTGGTAGAATGAAGACCTGCTGAAGTCTGGGATGCTATTGATCATTTTAATATAAACATTAAACTTCTTATGACTTTATTTAACTTATCTACACACAGCAAAAGTGTTTTCAACTTTAGAAAGAAAGCAGCTGCATAAAGTTTCCAGGAAGTATTTGGAAACAGCCATTGCTGAAGAGTACATTTTTAGCGGTAATTTAAGAAAAGCCAATGCCTTCCTCTTCTCAAAAATGCAGGGATTTCCACAGAAATTGCAAAACATATCCTTGACAGGCCCTGAGCTCAGTAGTACACAAGCTTTTGATTCTTTCTCCACGAGGAGCATTGAAGGTAGGAGGAAAAGTATCTCTGAGACAAGAATTCTCATTCTTACCCTGAAGGGGCAGAGCAGCAGACAGCCAAGCAGACCTCCACACTCCAAGCCATATCTCTATGTGGCTTTGGGAAAATTAGCTGTCAGTCTGTCTTGGCTTGATACTTACACACTTCTTAGATAGGAATAGATTGTTCCTCGAGTCTCAGCTTGTATTGATTCTTTCTACTTTAATTTTGAGTTATGTATAAATCTGATTTTAATGGAAGGGAAAATAAGACATATAAATACAAAAAAAAAATAGATTTTAATTCTGTAGCCATCCACTGTCATGTTCCTTCCGTATGATCAGCAGTCAGCATGATTACATGCATATGTTATTTATAAGGCCTGTACAGTGCATGTTATATACAGCACTGAAGTTCTGGTGCCACGATCCAACAGATCACAACTCACTTTGGAGAACAGATTAATGTCAGTCTTGCAGGGTTTTCATTTTCCCATCTAGACTTAAGCTGAAGACTGAAGCTGAGTACATTAGCATCTCTCAAAGTCTCCAAAGCAAATTTGCCAAAGACATATTCCATGCAGGAAGAAGTATATCCCACTAGAATTCTTACTTCATTGAACTTCTATACATCCTAGTGTAACAGCTTGACATCATTACAGCTTCCTCCATGACTATTCCCTATGCCATCATGGATATTCCTTTCACTCTTGACAGTTAGGAGGCAGAAGGCAAATAGTGTAAAAGAGAGGTTATTTACCAATGAAGCTACCTCCCAGCTTCCTCTGCTGCTCCACTGCCTCTGCTTACTGCTCCAGCCTCTCACTAGTAATGACAGCCCAAAGTCTGCACAATAGAAGCCAGTGTGGCAGATTAACTTCATGGAGGAAACACTGGAGAGAGACCATGGTTTGACAGGGAAGATGGCATGCATTTCACCATGCTGTAAGAGGAACGTAGAGGAAAAGAAGAACCAGGAGAAAAGACCCTGAGAAAGTGAAGGAACATGACCTTCACATGTATGTGTGTAAAGCATAATGAGTCAAAAACAATAAAAAGTCAAAGTCCAGAGATTAGCCAGCAGTAGAGATAAGAACAGCCCTGAGCTTTCCTGCCAGCATGTTGCACTGAGTCTGTAGTAGTGCTGCCTTCAGATTTCAGTGTGGTGGAATGGAACTCATTTCTTACAGACATCCTGAGAGCAGAAATTGGTTTCCAGTAATTCCACTAATAGTTCACAAGCCCATTCCAAAGATTCATATATTCAAGACTGGAATTTTAAAAATACATATTTCTTTAGATATTGTAATAATACTTCACAAAGTTCTAGTCATGAGTCTTCAGTCTATATCCGACTGTAAGTTGACTGGCATTTGTATAATTTTGTGAGACATGTTATTCAGTGAGGTTTAGAATCAGTCTGGCACCTCATATGTGAGCCTTCTTAAGGATTCTTAAATTATTTTAATGAACCAGTATTATTCAAAACTTTTTTTTTTCCTTCAGGATTTGAACTTTAGCCAAAACACTAAGCCACAGCCTCTAAGTGTATGCCTGGAGACCTTCTATTCGATGAATACCTTAAAAATATGGTCTTGTGTTGTTTCTGAATTTAATACTCCACAGACAGCAAATATCAATGGGTACAATGTTCTGCACATCAATGTAATGATGATAAAAAATCCTAATTAGAAGAGGAAAGGAAGAGGAAACGAAAGGGAAAAAGAAAGAAAAAGAGACAAGGGGGAAAAAAGAGAGAGAGAGAAAGAAAGAAGGCAATCTGTGACCTTTATCCCTGCTCTGCAAAGCATAAATCATGCAGCAGTGTTTAAAAAAATGCACAGCACAATGTTTAAAAAAAAAATAATATCCCAAATGTATAAATAATATATTTTAGTGCCACTTCATTTAAGGTGTTCTTTCAACACACATGAGATTGCAATGAGAATGTCTGTCTGAACGTTGTCAGCTCTGAGGCTGCTTCACAGAAGTTATGCCAAAAAATGCAAAACGTGGCAGAGGAGTCTGTTATCACACACGTGTATGTACAAGGACAAAATACACTGCTGCTTCTCTTCATTTAGCCTTGCTGAGGACAATACTTAACTATCAAATACACATCAAGCTCTTGCATTTTCAAGGAGCTGCCTTCACTTTCCTTCACACAGCAGTTGAGTATCTGGTCAAGGACAAGAACAACAAGTAGTGTAGCTACACTCCTCTTGCTTTTGTGCAGTTTCCTGGAATGGTTTCACTGAGGAGTACACAGAAATAAATAAAAAAAAATAAAATTGGATTTCACAGAATGTGAGCTGTGTCGTTATTCTGCTGTGGAAAAACATGCCCTGATAGGCTTAGAAGTTTGGTTCAGGATAACATCAGGATTTTTATAGCTGAAAGGATTTGTCTATTAATTCAACACCCCTTTAGCTATTAATTAAATATCAAAACACCTAAAACATATTTTACATCACATTTTTGTTATCACCACAAACACTTTTAACAATTTTACACATCTAAAAAAATGAAATTTGGGAGCATAGGATAAAGGAGAAAGCATTCCTCAGAGAACCACAAAATCATAGAATTATTAAGGTTGGGAAAGACCACCAAGATCACCTAGTCCAGTCATCAACCCACCACCAATATACCACTAAGCTGAGTCTCTAAAAAGTGGCAGAATGTGGACAAATCTGCTGGGATCTTCCATCATGGTAACCCAGTTTTTCTTTCCCACAGGTTAACACAGCATGAACACATCCTCTCTCTGACCTGGTAGTCTCGCCTGGGGAGCATGCTAAACCCCCTGTGATTCTGGAAGAAACGGTCAGAGGCTTACTACTCCAACTGGACTGCCACAAGTCCATGGGGCCGGATGAGATCCACCCGAGAGTGCTGAGGGAACTGGCGGGGGTGATAGCCAAGCCGCTTTCCATCATCTACCAGCACTCCTTGTTGACTGGTGAGGTCCCGGAAGACTGGAGGCTTGCCAACGTGACTCCCATTTACAAGAAAGGTTGTAAGGAGGATCCGGGGAACTACAGGCCTGTTAGCCTGACCTCGGTTCCAGGGAAGGTTATGGAACAGATTGTCTCGAGGGAGATCATGCGGCATGTGCGGGATGGCCAGGGGATCAGGCCTAGCCAGCATGGGTTCATGAAAGGCAGGTCCTGTTTGACCAACCTGATCTCCTTTTATGATATAGTGACCCATCTGCTGGATGAGGGAAAGGCTGTTGATGTGGTCTACCTAGACTTCAGCAAAGCCTTTGACACTGTCTCCCACGGTATTCTCCTGCAGAAGCTGGCAGCCCGTGGCTTGGACGGGTACATTGTTGGATGGGTAAGGAACTGGCTGGAGGGCCGGGCTCAGAGAGTGGTGGTGAATGGAGTTAAATCCAGCTGGCGACCGGTCACGAGTGGTGTTCCCCAAGGGTCGGTACTGGGGCCTGTCCTCTTCAATATCTTTATTGATGACTTGGATGAGGGCATTGAGTGCACCCTCAGTAAGTTCGCAGACGACACCAAATTGGCTGGGAGTGTGGATCTGCCTGGGGGTAGCGAGGCCCTGCAGAGGGATCTGGACAGGCTGGAGAGCTGGGCTGAAGCCAACGGGATGAGGTTCAACAAGACCAAATGCCGAATCCTGCACTTTGGCCACAACAACCCCAGGCAGCGCTATAGGCTTGGGGCGGAGTGGCTGGAGGACTGTGTGGAGGAAACGGACCTGGGGGTGTTGATTGATGCTCGGCTGAACATGAGCCGACAGTGTGCCCGGGTGGCCAAGAAGGCTAACGGCATCCTGGCTTGCATCAAAAACAGTGTTACTAGCAGGAATAGGGAGGTAATTGTCCCCCTGTACTCAGCACTGGTGAGGCCGCACCTCGAGTATTGTGTTCAGTTTTGGGCCCCTCATTGCAAGAAAGACATTGAGGCCCTGGAACGTGTTCAGAGGAGGGCTACGAAGCTGGTGAGGGGCCTGGAGCACAGGCCTTATGAGGAGCGGCTGAAGGAGCTGGGATTGTTCAGCCTGGAGAAGAGGAGGCTCAGGGGAGACCTTATAGCACTCTATAACTTCCTGAAGGGAGGTTGTGGTGAGCTAGGTGTCAGCCTTTTCTCTCGTGTACACAGTGATAGAACTAGAGGCAATGGTTTCAAACTGCGCCAGGGGAGATTCAGGCTGGACATTAGGAAATATTACTTTTCGGAAAGGGTGGTCAGGCATTGGAATGCACTGCCCAAGGAGGTGGTGGAGTCACCGAACATGGATGTGTTCAAGAGACGTTTGGATGTTGTGTTGAGGGATAGGATTTAGCTGGGGAGTATTGGTGATGGTTGGACTGGATGATCTTTTAGGTCTTTTCCAACCTTGATGATTCTGTGATTCTGTGATTCTGTGATGAGGATGGAGGAGGGCAGCTCCTGGTGTTTGCGAACAGACTCACATCCTTCCTCACTCCCAAAAAATCTTTACATTCTCAGCAGCTCTGTTCATTGACAGATGATGATTGAATGACGATGCAGTATCCATATTTCTGGGTTAAAGGTAGAGCACAAATATAATCACTACATATTTACCCTTGCTTTCAGTTGTAATGTTTTGTCTACAGAGATGAAAGTGTTTGCACATCATAAGTTTGAGGGGAAATTTAAAAAGGTAACTACAGGGTTATGGATCCTTTTGTCACTGCAGAGCTCTCAAGCTTTTTTACACTGTGGATGCAACCTTTCTAGGGGCATAATTCCTTTGTGATCATGATTCCTGCTTTCTGATCAATCTTTACCTCCTCTCCTGCAAAGGCAGCCCAACATGACAACCAACAGAGTTCACCAACATGGACAGGGCATTACATTTAGGCCACAGATTACCCCCACAGCTACTTTTCTATCCAGATGTATGAACCTGCACAAAGCTGACAGGCAGCATTACCCAGGCTTCTTCCCTTCCACACAGCTTACTTCACAACATTCACACTCCCAGATGGCAAACTGACTCTATATACTGAAGAAGTTAAAAAAAAAAAAAAGAAAGAAATGAAATACATAAGAAGGAACAACTTACTAGTCCATTACTTCATAAAACATTTTTATGTAATTTTTACTAAAATACCATAAGAGATTTAAGGTGACTCACAAATGTCTAAAAATATAGAAGTTATTTTCAGCCTGTGTGTTTTTTCCTTTGTGATGAAGGGAGACTAAGATGACTCTGCTTTTGTTTCTTGTTATTTTCTGCCTCCTTTCTACCTTCCTTTTTGTAAGAATAATCATGTACATTATGCTTTTCTTGAGAAGCTCCTGACTGAGTGCCACCTGTATCAGCAGGAGGCAAGCAGATAAAAAGCACTAACCACATAGTTGCAATTATGTATCAAAGATGACTGCTAATCTCCATAATTGCTAGTGTTAGTTTTCCCATTTTCAGCTAGTTCCATCCAGTTTGACAAAACAAAGTTAATGACTGTCTTTGAAGACTAACAGAATATATCAGTACTACAGATATACAAACATGCATATTATATTAACCCATTTATATATATATGTAGAAATTCCTTTTTCCCCAATTATTATGCTAAAATAGGGATGAAATGTCATGAATCAAGGCGTCTATCATCAAGGACTGAAAAGGAGGCACTGCACAATGTATTTCCCTTTTTTTACGAGGCTTGCAGAGAAGTGCTTTCTGCATTACACAGGAGAAACTTCAACCAAGCTATGAACAGAAAAATTTCCTACATTTTGCTTCAGTCTCACAGAAGGCCTTCAGCTATTTATAAGTAAATCTGTGAATTGAAAAGAACTTCACGCTTTTGCCTGTTGCTATTATGGTTAAGATGTAGGGCTAACACAAGAGAAAACAGACCCACTTTGGCTTTTAAAGCAGAAGGTAGGAAATAGGTAAATAATTTTGTGTTGTTGTATTTTCAGTATATATATCCAGCCCCCAAAATACCTGAAATTGTTGAACATTCTTAGAACACAAAGACATGAAGATTTGCCTTGGAGACATAAGGAGCTGCAGTCACCACGCCAGGGCACTGGCACAAACTGAAGGCCAAGTTCATGTGATTCAAACAAACCTAATGGGTTTATTTTTAAATACAGGCATTTCATAATGAATATTCAGCAAGACAGCTGCAGCCCCAAATCATCCACTGATCCTAAGATCAAATAATCTTCGAATAAATGTAAAAATCTAGAATATTCCTCACAGGTCTGTCTCCAGCCCACGCACTGGGGATTTTTTTTAATTTATTCAGTCTGTGTACATGTTCTGTATACCTAAACACCACTTAGAAGGCTCAGAAAGCTAACAGAGCAGTGCCTCTGCAAGCACAAAGATTTTTCATTCTAGAAGTGTTCATCCGTGAACTTAAAAATGTTTGACCATGGATGTAAGACAACTTAAAAGCTTGGCTTTTTCTCCTTTCAACTATATGGGAAGATAGAAACCCATCCCATGCTTCTGCAATTAGTACTGAAGCTGAAACTGATTAATGGGGTCCACCCTACCTTATGGTGGCTGCTTATTTAAAGAACAGTAGTGTAAAGGAAATGAACACTTCGATCTTCCTTGCATTACCACTTAATCATTGCAAAACTGTGGGGTTATAAATTAGTCTGCAGGGAAGTCTGCCATCATACAGGCATATGTATACATAAATATGTATACAGAAAAAAAAAAAAAGATAAAATAAGCAGGTCAGCGCCAACTTTCTTCAAGCCTTCATAGATATTTATGATAAGGCACTGATATTCAGTATTTCTCTACATTTCTAAGCTTGCTAAAACGGTACACAGACAGTGACATCTTTCCACCTTAAAATTAAGGACAAACTCTCCAGATTTATATTACTGATGGAAGCCCAAAATTTTGTCTCTGGACATAGTGAATAGATATGATATAACAACATAGAGCATATTTTTAAACAATCATCTATGTTGGTAAAAATCAAGCTATGTTTCATACATGCAAATTTAGTTGTCATTGCATTATACATTCAGCTCAGAACAAGAAGCTCTAATGCTGTGAAACACAGAAAGTAGGCATGAATAGAGATTCTACTTATCCAAAACTGTCTTAGTTCAGAGGTTAATTTTTAGCTGACAAGTGAGAGGTTCATTCTCTATTTCAGTACGCCACTGCAACTGAATCCTTGAATGATTCCTACAGAACAAGTGTGAGGGAGCAAAAAATGTAAGGCCATCTCAAGTCTATTTCAAGTACTGTAGGAGTTTGAGAGCACAGCATTTTTCAACATATGCGAAAAAATACAGCAGGATAACTTTATGGATTGTACAGCTTCACGCAGACAAAAAAGGCTAGAAAGGATCTGGATGCCTCATGCAGTCAAAAAGATGAAAGGAACAGTACCGGCAGGTTACTTTCTGCAGGAAGGCATCGGTCTTAACGGAGATCAGCAGTGGATGAGCTCTCCATAACCAGCTGCGGCAGCTGGAATCTAAGCACAAAGACACAACAAAAGCATCCAAGCTCATTTGCCCAGTTCACAATGATAAAGGTTGCACAGGATCTTAGTTGTATATCACTGTAGTAGGCTGGCTCACTTGGGGCAATACCTCGAACACTGGTTATGACGAATTTATGGTGACTGACTGGAGAAGTTTCATTTTTAATGGAAATGATTCCAAGCCAGGAGAAATAATGAGAAAGAAAAAAAAAATAAATTCCTGCTATGTGGCCCAGTATGAGCTGATCTAATGTATGCTGTTCCTTCACTGTGAACTTTCTGCTCGTGTTTTGTTTCCGTTCTTGGTATAAGGCAGCAATCATTTTGTGTACTCCAAGGGCTCTTTTATATCTCCTTAGTTCAGCAGAAGGAAACCCAGTTGACAGAAGAAGCAACGTTTTCCTTCCCCTTTTACGACAGCAGCCATTCAGTGGACTGAGGTGGCACTGATAGCCCAATAAAATCACCAGCGTGCAACTTAATGCTTCCCACAGCAGAGTGCAAATTTTAAGATTTGCATCAGGGGAGCTGTGTCCAGACCTGGACTCTGGCTCCGAAAACGGGAAGTGGCAGATGTTCAGAAAGAGAGCTTCAAAAATACTATTCAGTTTAAAAATGTAGAGAGTTAGCAGCGATGCCTGGACCATGCAGCTTGAGAAGCACCAATTCTACCTCTCATCTCAATTATTCTTTGGGTTCCTTCAAAGCCCTCTTGAAAGGCAGGTAAACAAATATTATCTACTTTTAGCCTGTGAAAAAAAATGTGTTACGTCATGTGTGCCAGATGTTGTGAAAAACAAGTTCTGAAAAGTAAGCAATTAACAGTCCTAGCAGTGGTCTGTGTGCCACTTGTGCGTTTCTTTTTGCCTTAAAGATCTTACAGCCTTGACAGATGGCATAAAATAGTCCAGTGGAAAGGAAATCGAGTTTCTAGCCTGACACCATGTAAAGTTCTTATTATTTTAAATACAGGGGGGAATGACTGGTTTTTTCCTCTTCTATATCAGTGCTTTCTTCCGTATTAGTGCATCAGGCCTTCTGTTTCCTCATATCTGAAAGAACGTTGTCAGACCAAAAAGCTTCCCTGATTTTCTCTTGCCTTCTCAGTACCTCACTTTCCTACGTAACAAATTTAAACACTTTTTAAGCCATCAGTGGAAGACAAATTACTTTACAGAGCAGAAAGCATCACCATGTTCATTACAGTCCAACTGGACCATCACCAAAGTGAAGTTAATAGTATTTTTCTGTTCTTCAGTCCTAAAATAAGTTGTAAGATGTAAAAAACTCAAATAGTAGAATTCAGGCTAGACTTGAAACCAATTGTAATATATTTCATTACTCTGCCTTTAAGCAGCAATTTATGCTTACATAAAGTCAGGCATACACTGCTGGGATCTGAAAGCCAAGGAGATTTAGGTATGGTGGAGTATTTTGTGTTTATCTAAGGAGACTTCTGCAAATGTGCATAGATTATATATAACTAGCAGTGCTTTTCATGCTAATGAAATTACTTCCTTTACACACTGAGCAATATTATCAACTTGAGTATTTTAAGAAAAGAGTTTTATTTCATTTATGCAAGCAGTAGTGTGTATCCAAAGGAAAACACAAATGCTAATGTTCGCATATTAAAGTTTTACTGTTCTTTGAGCAATTGTAAAATGCCTGACTTTTTCTTTCCACTGGGCAAATGCATCTAATTAAGATATTTGAGAGTTGAGAGTTGCTACTGCTTTCACAAGCACATAAATATCTTGGGAAGAACAAAACTTGGAAAATTTAAGTCCTGGAGATTAAACTTTTGGAAACATATTTGCATGTGATAAAAAAGGGGAAGGAACAGAAAGTCTATATACTCTGTGTAACCTGTGCCACCTGCTCTCCTATAAAAGTGCTCTGAATTGCTCTTCAGGCTTTCTGTGAGTAGAATTTTTTCAGTACATCTGAGTATTAACCAACAATGCGAGTCTAGGTCTAAAGCATAACATATAACATATAACATAATAATTGTGCAGTTCAGGTATGTCCTTTTTTGGAAAGACAATCTGTTCTACAAAAACAAAAAGAGCACAGTGCACCTAACTGTGTAGTAGTATTAAAAAGAATGCCACAGGGTATGATCATTTCCTGCAGTTGCTTGTATTCAGCTTTCCACGTGACACTGACTGACAACTATAACAGTGAATCACAAGAATAACTGTACTTCACATGCAGATTTAGAAAAAAACGTTATCAGAATGTATGTCTCCATCTGGGCAACAAAATTACTGGTGTCTGCCCTACACATACATTTGCTCAAAAGAGATCAGGATAGCAAAGGAAACAGAAAATCATTATATTTTATCAGGGAAAACAAAAAAAAAAAAGCAAGTCTCCTACTTTCTGAAAGAACTGAAAATGTTTGCACCTGGAGCTCCTATCAACGTTCACAACAGTCTCCTTTGCAGAAGCCTCTCAGCAACAGCAGAAAAATAACAGTGGGAAATATTTAAGAAGTTTAATATTACACATATAAGAAATACCCATTGTGCAGAGGATGACTCTAGGAAAAAGATATAAAGGATCATTTGTTGTGTAATTATTAGTGATCATTTTGTCACCTGAATCATTTTGAGTACACTGGATAAAAAGCAGAACACATTACTACAAGCAAATGTGATCTGTTACAACTGTTTTTAGCCCCTCGTGCTATTAATTGGCAGCAGAGATCTGCACTGCAATAGCAAGGGCAAGTTCCTGACATCTGACAAACAAGAAATGGAACAGAAGCAAGCTTGTGAACAAAGCAAAGGTGGCAGCTGTAGTGCAGGAAACAAAGTAGGGAGAGAACCTGGCTTTGCAAGTAGAGCAGACCACAAACTATTTGATGTTGAACGTTCCTGTAATAGTCATGTCCAAGTGACTAGAAGCCAAAGTAGAAAAGATTGTACCAAAGTCAGAATTAGTGAATCAAAAAATGGAGCCTGGAGGAGTGTTAAATTAAAGCAAGCATATTATTCACTGCTTTGCAAGAAAATGTGAGCCCTTAGAAATTGGAACTCAAGAATCAAACTGTCAGTGTTCAAGAAGCCTAAATGCTACAGCAGTTTATTACATGATTTTTAAGAAATGCTTACAAAATGGATGTGCTTTTACAAAAATTCAGCTTATTGTCAGTTAAAAGCCTACAGCAAAGTTCTAATCTCCACCCTACAGATACACTGCCTTCAGACTCTATGGCACAGTGGTTGCATTTCATGGCACAAAACATTAGCACAAAATGAGGTACATAGACAACAGAAAAATGGAACATTTTACTCAAACTCGCATTTCTAATAGTTCTTTTCTTTAGAAATATCTAGCCAAAATGCATATAATAGGTTTCAATGTTTAAACTGAACTTGCACTGCACATTCTCCAGTAATCTTAGCATGAAAGGAAACCATTTTGAAAGAAAACAGTTCCTAATCTTGACTTATTTATAAATAACACACTTAAAGCTCACTCTGGTTTAATTAATCTCTATAGTTTTCTAGCGTGTAAGAGACTGTCTGTGATAGAGGACAGCACATCAGGCTGTATATGTCCTTTCTTCTAGGAAAAAGGATGAAAAGAGCATGTTTGCCGTATGTCGTTTAAGAACAACATCTCACTTGGCTAGGAGTTATTTTAATGTTTCTTTGGTGCCAGACTGTTTATGAGAACCCTGATAAATTACCCCAGCCAGAGCTCTGGGTTGGCATGCAGGTATACTGCTCAGAAAACCTAGGAGGTCCTGAAGAGTTCCCTCTGAGTGTAGCAGCACTTATCCATAAGTAAGAAGAGTCAAGATGCGAGCTTAAAGAGGCAGTAGGCCTTCTGAGTGTTGGAGAGGCCTTCTGAGACCTCAGCAGCTATATTCTTAACAGAACTGTCTGTTCCTACTTTACTCAGAAAGAAAAATATTCAATTTAAATTACCAGAGAAGGCTAAGTCCCAGAAGGTGGAACAAAGAGGAAACTGAGTAGGTATGAACCAAATGCATTATAGACAGCCTGCTTAGATTAGGGAGGGCATTTTGTCAACCAGCAAGCCGCAAATTTTTCAAGGTATCATTCAAAATTACAGGCAACATCACCTGCAACTCCTACACTTGCATTTCTTGGAAAATAGACAAGGCAGCAGAGTAATACCAAGGTCTTCTGCACACAAACACTATTCACTCCCTCATTTAGGAGAGAAAACCTCAGCATTTCATTGAACAAGTGCAGGTCAGACAGCAGTAACTGCAATTTTCTTATTATAATACACATGAACAAAATCTCAGTTGTTAGGGACTTTTACAAGAGAAGGGTAATTAAGAGACTAGAAGGTAGCTTTCTGTTAGTCAGCTACTGCAATCCTGTAATCATCGGGCTCTAGGCCAGCATAGTTTTGAGACAGTGCCTGCTGCTCTGCCAAATAAGCTCCTTCCCAGCACATCTCATGGGCTGCTCTGCACTACAGGAAAGCGCAGGCTCCTCAGATGTTGGTGGTTACAGGAATAAACAGAGCTACCAGAAATGGGGCTTCCTCTCAGAATGAACCCAAAGGATCATAATAGGCCCTACAGAGCCCACAAGTCTCAGCCCTCTGCGTTATATTACTGAACACCAGTCCAGGAGCCAGCAGGGTAAATTGCACTGAATTATCAGCAATGCCTATTATTGCCATTGTTTCAATTCAGACATGAATGGCATATTCTCCTACTGTTCTGACAGTCTGGCTGAAGTCAGCACTTGCCTGAACACCAGATGGCTAATCCCAAAGCCAGAACAGAATGAAGTGTGGAACTTGAGCAAAGGATGCTTTTTAAAGAATGCCATATTATATCCACTAAAGCAACATTTAGGAATTCCCAATAACAGTGAACCCCTTCCAGGTACGCCTCAGAGAATAAATACTTTAATTAAACGTTTGCATTTCTGTCCACTTGAAATCTATGAATCAATTAGATCAGACTTCTGAAAGCTAAGGAGTGGTAGATGGAGCCATGTAAACTTAAACCAAAATTTACTCGCTGAACAGAGGTTGAGAGAGAGATCTGTGGGTAAAGGGCTGCTGAGTCCATCTTAAAAAAATTCCCACAGTGTATTTGTGCAAAGGAAGCAACTTAAAACAGGTGTTTTCCAGCTTAAAGTGCCAAATGCTACAGCCGGGGTCAGGCACATGTCAAAAATAGAAATGGTAAAAAGAAGGCTGATGGTACCTTGAGTCGAGTGAGAAGCAATGCCAGCAGTCAAATGAGGTGATCCCACCCTCCTGCTCTGCAGTGGTGAGACCCCCACCTGGAACAATGAGTCCAGTTCTGGGCCCTGCACTATGAGAGACCTGCACATACGGGAAGGAGTCCAGAGAAGGATGACAAAAATGTTCATCTCTACTAGAAGGAGAGGATGAAAGAGCTGGGACTGCTTAGCCTGGAGAAGAGGAGGCTTAGGGACAACTCATCAATACCCAGAAATACCTGAAGAGAGTACAAATAAAATGGATCCAGGTTCTTGTTGCTGGCAGCCAGTGGCAGGACATGAGGCAACGGGCACAAACTGTACACAGACTGAGGGGTCTCCTTGGAGATCTCCAAAAGGTACCCGGACGTGGTGCTGGGCACCCTGTTCTGGGTATCCCTGCTTGGCAGAGTTTGGGCCAGATGGACCAAGAGCTCCCTTCCTACCTCAGTCACTTTGTGATTCTGTGGGAAGAGTTATCACACCAGTTGAGCTGAATTCAAATAAAAGCACTTTACTTCTGAGTGCCCACAAACAGTGAGTGTGTGATAAATGAGGTATAACAAATCCCCTTGCAACAGTTTTAATAACTTCAAGTTATCTTGTTTATGTGTGTACATGCAGAACACTGGCGATTTTTTCATAGTTTGGGGATATGTTTTCTTTCCTTTTTTGTTTTAATGGGGAAAAAAAAAAATTCTAATTACATGCTGCTATAGAAAACTCCGTATCAGCAGCTCTGATTTCAACCTATAGGTCTGCACCTTTTGCTAAAAGCAGAAGATTGAGAGACTGGCACTGCATCAAACCGACCTTGAGCTGGGAATTCATTTCCAGAAGTCCACTTTTTCCTCTCATATTTCTTTAGCAGATTTCAGGCTTTCTTTTTGAAAGGACTCTTATTTCTGCAAACGTGGTGTGCTGGTGCACTAGGGTGGTTCATAGTGTTATTCCCTTCTGGAGACAGAAGTGCAAAGAACACTTTCAAATCAGAGTTAAAATCACTACTTCTAGAAGATTGATCATATTTTCAGCTACATAAAAATATTCATGTAAATTATGCAGTACTTTCATTTTTAAAATATAGAGTAGAATATAATTGTACATATTTTTTAGAATGTTTTCTACCTGAAGTTAATGTGAGAATTTAAGCTAAAGCAGCATGAAAGGCACATGATGGGATGTGAAGATCATCTGTAAAGATATTAACCTGGTTTGTCACAAAATGTTGCAATAAGAATAAAAAAATCCTGGCAAACAGCAGAAAATACTCCATACTTGCCATCCTCTTTTGTTTAGAGAATACACGTGCATAAAATACCTTCATTATTTAAAAATGGAAACATAATTTTCAAGTTGAAAGCACTCCTTTGAGCTTTTCCTTTAACAAGTTAATAAAAATAATCTTACATAAGAGCATATCAGTATTTTAACTTTAAGATCACTTAAGAAGGGACATCACACTTAGGGAGATTCCATGTTGTCAACAGTGCCTTATTTTTCACAGCTAGGCCTCTGCCAAATCATTTAAAAGCAAGCTTGCTATTCTGCACATCACCAACGCCTACCTCACATTTCACTCCACCAGTGCCCTTTTGTATTATACATCAAAGCACAGATCTCCTAAATAAGCATGTTGAAAAAAAAGTAGACACTCTAATGTTACTTACATTCCATCACACTGTTACTCCTTGCTTTTACTTGTCATTCTCTTTGAATTCCTTATTGATGTGACACACTGGGACGTAGATATAGTACAGATGCAGGATGATTCATCAGGAGTACATGGCCCCACTTTCAACACAAAAATGCTTTTAGAAGATATCCAAGTTCATTGAGTCCCTGCTTCTCACTAGGAGACTGTTTTAACATTGGTTTTCTTTGTTTTCTCATGCCAGAGTAGTGCTGCTGATCCTGCATCCTGCCTCTGAACTCAAGTACATTGCTAAGGCACCTCAGGTGCAGATACCAGGCTAAAGTAAAATAAATCTCTGCTAAAATACGAGCACTGCTTGCCAGGTCATTCTTTTCATTCTGCCTTTCTACACTCAAAAAGAATATATGGATTAGTGTTATGAATTTTAAGATTTAATTTTAACAAATTCTGACAATTTATTGACCTGGCAAGTACCTGAAAACGGCCCTGTTGATGTGATGAGTTGTCTGCAGCAACCTGTCTGGGATAAAGCAGTAAAAAGAGATAAAAGGAACAGAGGGCAAAATTAAAATAATTCTTCTAGGTTTGGGCAATCAGGAATTATCATTAAGGAATTTTAAAACATTTGGCAAAAAATCCTTGGAGCTGGTAGAAATTTTATCTGTCAACAATCTCAAACTGCAGACACTTGACAAGGCAACTGAGTCATTCACAACCCATTGCCAGCTCCAGCTACTTTCATTTGCTAAGAAAAAAGACCTGTCTCCAAGCACATCTTTGCATGACACTAGAATATAGCGGCTGGCTGAGGATAAGGAAGGAGTTTACTCTGGCTCTGTCCCAGGGAGGAGAGGACAGTAATTATCTGCAGAGAAAGGGGTGGAAATAAAATCTGGAAAATAAAAATTCCACAGGCACTTGATACGTGTGTGAGGTGGCAGCCCTGATGATCGATTCCCGCCTCTCACAGGCACACAAAACCATAGAATCATTAAGACTGGCAAAGACCGCTAAGATCATCCAGTCCAACCCCAGCCCACCCCCACCACACCCACTGACCACATCCCTCAGTGCCACATCTCCGCAGTTCTGGAACAACTCCATGGGCAGCCTGTGCCACTGCATCACCACTCCTGAGAAAAAAAAAATTCTCACGTCCTAACTGAACCTCCCCTGGCTCAACTTAAAGCCAGGAGAAGAGGCCAAGCGCCCATATTTGCTAGAACATCCTAGAACAATCCTTTGTTCTGCAGCAAGTAGTTGCAGAGAGCAATAAGGTCTCCCCTGAGTTTCCTCCAGATTGATCACTCCCAGTTCCCTCAGCTGCTCCCCGTAAAACTCGTTCTCCAGACCCTTCACAGCTTCACTGCCCTTCTTTTGACACACTCCAGAGTCTCAATGTCTTTCTTGTACTGAAAGGCCCAAAAGCGAACAGGTAGTTATCCAAACTGGGACAAACAAATGATTAGACGTGCAGCCAGCCTGTCAGATTCTCTTGCCAGCAATGAAATGTAAAAGTTTGGGGATTTTTTTTTTTTAATTTTGAAATTAAACTTCCAACCCTTCAGATTATGGGAGAAAGCTGTAAAATATTATATAGGACACATAAAATCTAGGTCTCGATTTTAGGAAGCATCTCATAACTTTTCCAATTTTTGCAACACGGTGTTGTTTTGAATATTCCAGTCTTGTAATGTGTTACTTCATTTCTACTTCTGTATTTATCAGATGAAATTTCCAAATTCCTGTTATAGCCCAACTGTTATTTGGAAAAAATATTACTGAAATCAGACAATGATAGAATGGCCTGGGTTAAAAAGGACCACAATGATCATCTAGTTTCAACGCCCTGCTATGTGCAGGGTCCCCAGCCACCAGACCAGGCTGCCCGGAGCCACATCCAGCCTGGCCTTGAAGGTCTCCAGGGATGGAGCATCGAAATGATTTCACAGAAAAGTATGCAATACCTGAAATAATGTATTTGAATGGAATTTTTAACATTTAAATGCTACAAGATGTATTAACAACAACAAAAGCAACTAGATGTGGAAAATCTACAGCCACATAAAAAGAACTCAACATTAGAGGAACAAGCATTGTATGAAAAGGACTGATGGCATGAATTATAGTCAAGATCTAAAATTTGAATTAAAAAGTAAATTTTAAACTATACATAATTTTTACTAAATTAAACATTATTCTGAATCTAGAAACCTGAATAATCAAGTTAGAGTAGTACGATTAGCGTAGCAAAGGATCTCCACAAATCCAGGGGCTAGATGAAAATAAGTACCTTTTGTCCACTCTGATTTACATCTATGCAGAGTCTGGGCCAGTTACAAGTTTGCTTGATAAGCAGTTCAGTAAGTGAATGTGACATTCACAAACCTGCAAATGAATGATAACTGCTTGTGCTTTAACTCATCACAGGGTCTCCATTAAATTCAACAACTAAATTTAACACATCCACAGGACATATTTAAAAGGAGTCAGAAACATGGCACCTTATTATGTATCTAAACAGAAGACAGGGAGGTCTTGAAGCTGTGGATTCCAAGAGATGTAAATAACACCATGCTGTTGAACCTTTAGTGAGAGATAATACAAGACACAGAAAATATGTGCAGGGAATGTAGATTTTAATCCTGGGTAGTCTGTAAATATTTAAAGTTAGGGGATAGATACGGTGTTTTATTGGTGATAGTCAGAGAAACAGAGGAGAATTTTTCTCACAAGTAAATCACTGCTCTGCCTGCCAGTAAATAACCCGTTATTCTACACTATTACATCTTAGCTGGTCCTACTTGTCACTGCAATGTATCTCTGCTTTGAAAACAAGTCTCTAAATATAACATTCCTGCTACTTTATATTTAATGCATTTTTTTCCTTAAGCTATCATGCAGAATTATTACTGTGGCTCAGTGGAAAAAAATACTGTTGGCCAAATTTGATCACAAAATTCTTTATGCAGAGCGATGACCAAAGCAGTAGCTCTGTTCCTATAATGATGAATGGCAACAGTGCAGTGGCAGCAAGCTGAAGTTTTAAGGACAGGACAGGTAGGGAGGACAGAGAGCAGCCAGCATCCTTCCCCAGCAATGCCCTCTGGAGGCATCCAACTTCATTCTGGGGCTCAAAAGGAGAGGCAGAAAATCCCAGACGACCTCACTTCAAAAGCAACTAGTCTATCATCACAGGTAAACCTCCATTTTCAAAGCTGCCAGCTCTGCACCTGGCTATGAGCAAAATTAGTGACTTAGGCAAAAAGAAAAGAGAGGAATTAAGTGTAACATACAGTTCAACGAGATGGTGCAAACTTTGACAACACCATCAAAACAGGAAACATTTTTCTAGATTGTTTTTTTCTTTAACCAGAGAAGAAAAAGAAAAGCAATATAATTCTACTTAAGTTTTAATTATTATTAACCAGATATACTAATAATTTTAATCACAAGCATGACAAGAATTCCCATCTTCGAAGCAAAATAAAGCATTTATCATCAATCATTTCTACTAAAAAATTACAGGATCCGTTGTATTTTAATCGTTTTGTGTTAGACGTTTCTAAGCTATTACATCTAATATAATTCAATTCAAGTAGAGCACTCCTACTGTTTCATAACTGGAATTGGAGAATTAGAACAAAAACTATTACATAGTTCACGCAGGAGCATCTTTGCATTTTATTAATTACTGATTTAATTTCTCAAAGTACATCCAATTTATAGATCTAGATGTTTAGATGTTGTACTGAGGGACATGGTTTAGTGGGAAATACTGGTGATACTGAGCAGTTGGACTGGATGATCTTTGGAGGTCTTCTCCAATCTTTCATGATTCTGTGATTTATGGTTTTCTAGTTAGAATGCACATCTATATGTATTGTCATGAACAAATGCTCTCTTGTTGAGCTCTAAGATAGAAAATAAGATAGAAAATTTCTACATATAATCTTAAATAGTATATAGTATATTATATACTTCAGTATAGTATAGTATAGTATAGTATAGTATAGTATAGTATAGTATAGTATAGTATAGTATAGTATAGTATAGTAGTATATAGTGCTATAGGACAAATAGACTGCAAGTTTCTTGCTGCTATCAAAACAAACTGGGAAATATCAGATCTTTTACACTCAGAAAATATGTTTTAGTATATTTTAAATTAGCTTCCTTTAATCTGATTTTCTATTCCTCTTGATACCTACAAAAGTTAGTTTCTAAAGGGGAATTTCTCAAGTAGTGGAGATATAAAGATCAGCCAAACTATATGATTTCAATTTTTTACGTTTTTGTTTTGGTTTTGTTTTGTTGTTTTTTTTTTTTGTGGGACAACCTCTCCAAATTCAAGTTCATCAGTATCCTTTGCCACACACTACTATTTATTTTGGACCTGATTTCCTTTAATGTTATGAATGCAAAAGTAAATATCTTGAATCTAATAGTTTTCTAGTAAACCAATCAGTTTCTTATTGACTTGGAAAGCTTTGGCTAACCTTCATTTTCTTCCCCCTTGAAAGAGTATGATTATAAAATATTTCTCAATTTTAGTGAAAACTCCAGAAGATGAAACTGCTGTTACAGTGAATGCCTGCTTTTATTTATTTGCCTGCTCCCTATGAAGTGTATTTTACCTTAGTGCAAGCTAAAACAAGATAAACAACACTTACAATGTAAACAGTGCTTGCTAACATAGAGGTTAGATGATCAGGAACTCATTTCTCCTTCAATTATGACTAAGGAACAAGATCTTAGAATTATATTACAGGGTTCCATGAAAACATCACCTCAGTCCTCAGTTGTGTTGAATGAATAAATTCAGAAAAATCATTAAAAGAGCTCATCATAGGTGATTCCCAACTGAGAGACAGGGAATGAAAGGCGGCTTCAAAATTCATAAGCAGAATGGAAAATGTGACTAGCAAGTATTAATTTCATGGTCCCTTCTAGCACAGTAATTACAGAACATCAAATAAAGTCACAGCCTAGTTTTCAGAAAGTACTTTTCTTTTAAATCTTGAGACCTTAGTTCTCAAGGGTGTTACGACAGACACAGGTTTAGGAGAGACCAAGAACTACTGAGAGGAACTCATGAAATAGAAGTCCAAAGCAACTAGGCGTGCTGATAGAACCTTTTATGTAGGTGTCCCTGTGCTCACAACTTCTGAAGGTTTCATCAGAAAAATGTGACTACATGCTTGCCCTCTTCTTTTGCACTCTTTTAGGTAAACACTACTGAGAACACGCAAATAGAGGGGTGAGGGATGTATGGGCCCTGTGTGTGACCAAGTGCAGCTCTTATCAGGTTCAATGGCAGGCAGCAATGTTCCACAGTTAAAAATAGGACCAAGGTTACACAGAAGTAAACAGAAGCCAAAAATAGACTAAGGATACATAAGTCATAAGTGATTCTCAATTGCAAGTATTATTTCTCTGTAACATCTGTTTATGGGGGTTCAGTTAGATACAGATATTGCAGGGAAGGGACATGTAATTTAACTAAGCCAACAGGGTGACAAAGGCATTTTGGAAATAAGAGAAAATTCTTCATTTAAAATGCAAACCTTGCAGAAGTTTGTGATGAATATGACTAAAGGCATATCTGTAGTAGGCAATTAGCCCACAGCTATTCAGCTTCCTTTAACATAATTACCCACATGTGAATGACTGAAAAGCTCTCCACGCTCATGGAGATTAGATTGACTATAGCAGGAGCTCAGATAACTAATTCATGTACAGACATCTACATGCAGACATCTAAACATACGTGTCTTAATCTGCAGCTGAATCCTGCCACACATAATTCAAATTTGGCTTGACTATTCATATTTAAGTAATGAATATTATAATGCTTTTATGATTTTATTATCTTCCAGTCAAGCTTTGGTTGCTGACCCCATTTAGCATTCCAGTTAATAGCTGTTTGATGATTTGCCAAAACCAACATCATGCGTACAGGTTGTTCTTTGCTGACACGATTGATTCAGGACTTATTTTCAAGAACATGTCTGCCCCATTTGCAGATGTTCTGTTCTCCTTAATAAGGACAGGAAAACTGACAAGTCTTGTTATAAAATTCATATCAGTTTTCTTCCAGTCTTCAGCTTCTCTGAATACTTGCTGCTACTATTCATTTTTTTTTCTTAAGTCAGAACCAGTAAGTTGCACACTTTATCCAATTTTTTTAATAGGATTTTCAGAGACCTAATGGATTAGACTTCTCAGCTCTCATTAGCAGTCACTGGAAAGTGAGTTTTTAACTCTTTTGAGACTCCTTATCTTATTCCTATAACTTCACATTCTACATCTCTGACTCATTACAGACAGTAAGATCACTGAAAGAATGCATGGCCTGAAGGACTGATTTTAAATTGAGGAACTGCTTACCTGACCATAACCAAAGCTTATACCCATATATTACAAGTTAGCTAGCCAGTCTTATGATTTCTTAACACAGGACTTCAAAAGTCCCCTAACTCTGCGATGTTGGTACTTGTTCTTCCAGGCTGCTTCTAAAAATAAATGAAATGGACCAGCAATAGCTCTCTGACCCTGATAACGATGAGCACAGCATGGCTCACATCCATTTGGCTGACTTCTCTCACTGTACTCCTATCTCCTTGCCCTCCAAAACAGACCATCTGCATCCAACCCGCCTCCCTAGAGGGGTTCTAATCCAAATCCTTGCATTGGTACAGTCAGGAAAAGTACTTATTTGGAACTCCGAACTCCACCATGCACCATGCTAGTAATCCAGCAGTAGAGACGATCATCTTTCTGTGCACAGGCAAAAAGTGTGTCTGTGTGTAGTTCATTAATAAGGACACCATGCTTCCAGAGTATGGTGTAGTTTTGTGACCTATTTATTTATTTATTTATTATGCAGATTTTTTTTTTTTTTCTGAGATGTAGCTTTCTCTATTCTTTCTTAACCTGAAGACATAATGACACTCTCTGAAAATGGAGAAATCACTCAAAAATCACCTAGTTCTCTCTTCAGTATGGTGAGCTCTCTCTGCAGAGGACAGGCAGTGTACATTTCAGAAGACAGCCTTAACAAAATCCCTTAACAAAAATATTTTGAGATGGCTTTTTCATTCACAAGGGAAGTGTCAAAGCATATGTAAAGACCTTCAGTTTCAATTGTATGAAAGCTTAATTAGAACTTCGAGACAGCCGCCTTAATCAAGATAAGAGTGAAGTTCAGACTGTTACTGTGGCACTTGGTGCCACACATTTAGTCTTGGTGATTTACATACTCTTTAGAATCCCATTTCTGTCAGGTGCTGCATTCCTCCTCTTTCTTATTGAGAATGTCCATTACCAAAATGAAAATTGCTTAGCCAGATACTTAATTTATATACATTGCTGGAACAGATTGCAACCACGTCCTTCTCTGGTATTCAACTGATATTCAACACTTTTTGCTAATTTTTCCTTGCCTAATTCAGACATCATTTTCACTTTTCCTGTACTGTTCTCATTCCTTAAGAGTTTGTATTTCTCTAGTATTGGTTCTCTTGTTTTGGAAACATCAACTGTTCCTTAAACAACACATATCTTTGACTTCCTGTTAAGCTGAGACCTTGAATCCCAAGGCCTTGACACAGTATCAGCATCTAGACAGCCACACTATTGATCCAGACCCTTACCCAGATATTCAGCCTTAATGTCCCAGCCTAACCTCAAGACATCCTGGTCTCTATGGCTGTGCTCAGGGACCTGGACTCTTAGCCACGCCTGGTCAAGGTCACCAGACCTGCCTCATCCAAGTGCAATGGGAGCAGGCCATTGCGGTGAGGCTGCTGCTTCCACCAGCCTTGTCACTGTGCTCACTTTTGTAGTCACGCAATCAAATATTTTTTTTTCTCTTTTCTATCTTAGAAACCTCTTGTGAAACTGGGGCATTACAATCTTTTCCCTATATTAATATACATCTCCCAAAAGTCTACCAATTTCCTTCTTACCTCTTTCTAGTGTTTGCTTTATTTCACATTCCTTTTCTTAAAACGCTTTCTTCTTCAACACTACAGTTTCTAATCTTAAATTGAAGTCATGCTTAATTATCCAGTTTATCTCCATTATCTTCACTACGTCTTTCAGTTTTGTTCTACTGACTCCACAGAGACAAATAATAGAACATAAAAATAAACTAGGAAAATCCTGGACTTCCCAGTTGCCACCTTTCTTTTCTACTACTTACAAGCCACTTTCTACCCACCTGCACTCCCCTTGCCGTTCAAACATGAAGTCTATGCAATGAGGTCTGGACTGCACAAACTTTTTACCAACTGTTCATCTTTAAATACTTCTAGAAATACTGTTTTGACCCTTTCTTTCTACATTCTTATTCATATTTTCACAGTTTCAAGTTTAGTTCAAAATCTCCTATTCCCTTTGAACGCCCCTTCAAATGACTGAACAGTCACCTGTTTGTTTTGTTTCAAAAGCTATTTTGCTGCCATGCCCTTCTGTTGTTCTTATCCTTCTCTTCATCAAAGACACTACAAATGAAATGGAATTCCAAGCAGTATTAGCCAAGTATCTAATTGTTTTCTTCACCTGACACTCCACTCAAAAACACATCCTATCCTTTCATGTACAGTAAGATGTTATTCTTCACATCTCAGCCCAATATGGAGAAAGCAGAATACTTATGCAAGACTGAGATGAAATTAGAAAGTATATGTAACTTTCTTGCAGCTTCTGCGCTGTAAAATAAAGGAAAAAGTAAAGAAAAGGTTTGTTAATTGTGCCCTTGGAGTATGTCTTTATTGAGAACATTTACTGTCAATGATTCAACGTCTTTATGAAAGAATTTATGCTGTTATGATCTACATCTGTGTAAAATACTTTGCTGTGAGTCATTTGGCTGATGGCTACTTTCCAAAATGTTGGAATTACTCACCAGAAACCTACTGCAGTAACAAAATTATAAGTTTTGAATAATGGTTTTAAGGAGCATATATTACTTTTGTACTCATAAAAAGTACTACCATAAAGCAGTTATTCAACATATGTGTGCCGTGCAGCAGAATTCCAGAAGAACTCAACAGGGTGACACAAGACACAAAAAAAATTAAGGTTTTCTTGAGTTTTCTAAAATTAGTTGAGATACAGTTTAGAAAAACTTATAATCACAGATATCTTATCTTTAACACCAGAATTATTATTACATTCTTCAAGGATGTCATCCAAAAGCTTTAATCTATTTTTCAAATTAATGAATAAACCTAGTGACAAATGAGAGGTTTTCTTGAAAAGGAAAAGTAACAGAGAATACAGTATCTTCATCTTCTACCCTTCTTCCTCCTTCTTCCTTTGATATTTCAGTATTCTACCAGGTTCTACATATTAAATAGAGATGTGTTAACATCCTCGCCCAAATAGTTTCCTCCTTTTCATCCTCTCCAAAGAGAAGTAATATTATTTTGCCCCAATGCAATATGTGCAATATGCAGAAAAGGAACTAGGAGAAATTTTGATGGACTACAACATGTTAGCAACTGTAAAATTTTGAAGGTAATAAACTGAATGTGCTGGTTGTGATACACTGAATACACTGAAGACCTCAACTAAGCTGCAGGAAAAAGACAAATATAAATTCACTGTTTTTCTCTGGCACTTATAGAACTTAAATACTTGGGTTTTTTTCAATATAGACTTACGAGCACTGCCATAAGTCATTCAGAGTTTGATCTGATATTGGATTTTTTCCATAACACAGTGATCAATATGTACTACTTTCAAAAATGAGAACGGCAGTTTGTGTCAATTATAGAAATTAACAATCTCTGGTTTAATTGTCTATAGTTTGTCACTGTGGGTCAGACACTGGGTCTGACACTTGGGTTTATTAGTGTAGACTGTAACCACTATGTTCTGCTGCATATTTGAGAGCCAGTTTCTCATTTCATTTTTAGTTTTTTATCTAATCAGCTACAGAAGACTTTTCACCTGTATTGATGATTCTGTGATTCCATTCAGGTGCAGGTTTTGCACAGATTTCATCATTAGCAGATAATTACTGCTAACCCTTCCTTTTTGTCACATTGCTCTGCTGATCCTACTGCAGTCATAAATATTAAACAAACAAACAAAAAAATCGCATTTCTTTTGACACATACTTCATTTCCACAATTATTTCAATATTAAATACCATGCTAATTTTAAGTGGATAGGAAATTTCCCAATTCACTTAGGAGATACCTTGCATATGGATCAGTATAGTCAAAGAAAAGTAAATGACTATGCCCTCCAGCTAAGAATAAATGGTATCCCATGCAGCTGGAGGAAACATGCTAGTATTACTATTACAATTAAAAAAGAGAACTTTTCCAGAAAGTAACACATAGGCAATATATTCCTTATCAATTTTCATTTGGTGTGATAGTATACATCAGCATTTCTCTTAACTTCTTAAATACTCATAGATTTTTCTGTTTCTTTTCCAGTAGTGTAGCACATTTTGTTGGGTTGGTTTCTTTTGCTGCATTACTTTCAGACCTGCTGTTCTACCCTTACGCTCCTCACTGTACTCTTGCTGTTCAGAGCCTGCCCTCTCTCTTATTTTCTGAACAATCCTTCCAAAAAGTTGCATTGCTTAAAGTTGATTAGAGCAATCTGGAAACAGTAATTTAACTGTTGATACTAGTACATAACTATTGAAGAGTAGAGATTTAGGTCAGATGTTCAGATGAAATTCTTTACTCAGAGGGTGGTGAGGCCCTGGCACTGCTGCCCAGAGAAGCTGTGGATGCCCCATCCCTGGAGGTGTTCAAGGCCAAGTTGGATGGGGCCCTGGGCAGCCTGAGCTGGTGGGTGGTAACCTTGCTCATAGTAGGAGATGTAGAACTGGACAGGCTTTAAGGTCCCTTCCAACCCGTGCCATTCTATGATTCTATCATTCTATGGAAATCCAGAACTGAAAAACAAATGTAATATAATGAAGAAACCATAATGACAACATCCAAAATAAACCAAGCAAAAATATTCTAAAAAATAATAAAGGAGTATTTGGGAATTTGTAATTTAGGTATTATAGCATCGTTAATAGCACAATCCTCACTAGCATTTGCTTTGTTAAGATCTCTGAATTCACCATGTAGCATTTGCTGGTTTTGTTTCTCTGTTACTTATTGAATTTAATAGAGGTCTATTTACTAAAGTGGATGACAACTAATTTAAACAGAATTTAGAACGTGTTTCAGGTGTTTCTGTAGCAGCTGGTGAAACGAAATGAAACTTTAAATTAGTCCAGTTTTACTGGAGGGGTGGAGTTCATCTCACACACCTGGAACCATCTATAAGTTACATTAGTGTTATGTGATCTCCCTGTGGTACAGAAGCACTTCAGAGACAACTAGTAAATTAAATCTAGTAACAAAATTGTATTCATGAGCTGCTTTCCACCCACCCCAAAGTCTCTCAGCATTCCAGGCTGCTGGAAAAGATCAGAGATTCCCAAGATTTTCACAAGAGTTTTGGTCCCTAACTTCAATATTTTTGTAGTTGGAATTGTTTAAGTGAAAATATCCTGAGAAAACCATCCAGCCTTTGGGATTTACTTACAAACAGAACCTTAGCCCACCTCTGCTCAAGTCTTATTTGCCTTGAGCAAGATATTGACCAAGTTGGGTACGTGTCTGGGACATACTTAGCTTTCAGGTGTCATCCAAATTGTTTTTTTTCACACAGCTATGAAGGCAAACAGAAAGATTCTCACATTTGTATTTAAATATGCAAATACTAACATAAGTACCAAGATCTACCATACAAATTACTTGCATGAAACTGGCTATGGGCCTGATCTAGTGCTGTCTTGTTCTGAACAAAGTCAGTAAATGAACTTCGCAGAAAAACAAACAACAACAACAAAACTGTTGCACTTCTATCTGATTCTCTAGTATCCTGCTCAAGCTCTGTTCTGTAAGATAAGCAGTCTTTTCATTAACCTTCCTATTTTCCAGTAAGCTTCCTTAAACTCCTGAGCCAAAAGTACTGCTGTCTTCTGCCTTGGATATCATCCAAAGGTTTTGCAACAGTTGCTGAAGTTTGTGTAATACCTTAGTAAACAAAACGGTTTTTCTTTCTGCATCATATTGGCTGTCAGCCATCTTCTATGTTCCCAAACAACACTGAATCAATGTATCAGCAATAATTTTTAGCTGTCACTTTGGAAGAGCTGAAACTGTGAATATCTCTTCAGACAAACAGTTCATCAAGGCTCCTTACTCCTGCGATGGTCTTAGCACTGTTTTCACTCCTGTGTTTCACCGTGAGCTATTTATCTCCAGAGCAAAACTATTCTCAGTTTAATAAAGCACTTGGACTGCTTTCTGTTCTCTTACTACCCCAAAAAACAAACTCATACAACTTTTCCCCGTTAGTAGCAGTGGTTAAGAACGACAACTGGTTTGGATTCCATAAGAGAACCATGAGATGATTAAATCACACTGAAATGAAAACCTGAATGTTGAGTGCCCTTGTACAGTTCACTGTGATTTTTCTGGGCTGGTCTATCAGGCTGGTTGCTTTTCACTATATATGTATAATAATTTAGGTCAGACACAGCACACATGCATTCTAACAGATCAAATATGTCTAATGGCTCTTTGTGGTTTAGTGTCTGGGAATTTTTCTCCCCCACTTCCTATGAAATGTTTTAAAACTAATTCATTAAAATGTACATTTTGCTCATGCAACTGCTTTATATTTAGCTGGACTTACGTGAAGGTTTTTCAGCTGAACAATCCTGTGCTTATACAGCAAGGAACTAGAAATGGTTTCCAGTTTGAAATCACATACGTATTGCATTGTGTGCCAATGTTGATCTTTTCAACACATTTTTAATAAAGCATGGGAAAAAAAAAAAAAAAAAGAAAAAAAAAGATAAAAAGAAAACACATATATGGAGAAAAATAGATCTCTTCTGTCTGCCCAGCTAGATCTGTGTATTCATTACTACTGCATCACTGAGAACAGACTTCAAATCATACATTGGCTCTAGCAAGACGCTTGGCACTTTCTGTCCAAGGATGAATGTAATTTCCTAGTAATGCTGGAAAGTGGAAACAGAGAGTGCTAAATGAGTGAGGAGAAAGAGAGCAGGCTGAAGGCAAGCCAGCAGTCTTCATATTTTCAACATAATCATCAAATCCCCCATAAGGATGGGTATCGTACTCTTTTAGGTTTCCAAAGGAACCAGTGCAATCTTAACCATTCTCCTAATCCATTTTAGAGGTAATAAAGAAAGACTGACAAATCCCTTATTATGGAGATTATAAACAGTCAGTCTGCTACATATTTACTATGGAGCAGCAACAAAGACACTTGCTGAGATCATTCAACATCTGTCAACGAGTTAGAACTAAACCACCGGAGACTTTCAGGGGATTTTTGCCAGTCAAGTAAAAATCTAAAATCTGTGCAAAACCGTCTGTCTCGCTTTGCTTTTGTATTAGGTCTCACACCTCAACAGACTGTATTTTGCATTTTTTTTTCTTTCAAAATAAATAAATTATTTAGTTAAATTAGAGAAACCACCTAAATCTGTATCGAAAGCCATCTGACAAATTCCTTTCTTGAGCAAAACAAAGAGAGCTGATAGTACAAATTGGCATTTCTGCCTCATCATGGTCCCTTACTCCAAGCAGAAAAATATCTGAGTGAAGAGTATGTGTGCTGTAGGAAGAGAAAGCAGAGGAAACTAAAGCAGAAAGATACTTGCAATCTCATCCAAATCAGAACAACAGGCAACTGCATACTGTCTGCAGCAGAAGGGGGAAAAAAAAAAAGCCTATAGTTAACATTCCTAATCGCACTTTCAGATGCTCAGAAACATCACAGTCAGTCCTTCAGCTACCAAGGTGTCTCTGGCTACATCTGCCATCTCTTCCAAATCACTGATTCAGACTGCCACATATTAAATTCTTTCAGTATGTGTTTGCGAACCAGCCAACCTGATATAACTCCTCCAGCCAGGCACTGTGCTTCCATTTGCCTCCTTCATTTGTATCTCTTTCTGCATAGTTTACACTTGGAAAACTGACATCTGTTTTCCAGGCATGATAAACCACTATTTGCATTGCAACTGAGCATGAGTGTAGATCTGTGACAGCAGCGACATAATTTGCTCTCAAGCTGAAACAGCCACGCTTACTGGAAGAAAAATGCAGATGCTACTTTTGTGCAATTAATTTCCTGCTCTTTACTATACTTTAATATCAAGCTTGGACATCAAGCTTAAATTGATGTGTCCATACTACACGCTCATCAATGAACTATGTACCTATGGAACAATGTACCTATGGAACATGAAGTTTCTTTTGTAAGGGCCATCTCAAACAATCCATTATTGGGTTTCTGCCTTTATTAAATAAGGCTTTGGGGAAAAAGAGAATTAAAAAAAAAAAATAAAAAAAGAACCTCCAACACTTGCTATCAGATCCTATGTAAGACCCAGACAGAGTTTTTAGCTAAGTGTATAAAATCCTCATTCACTGATTTTCTCGCTGCCCTAGAGTTCAGTCCATGGAGCTCAATGTCTCTTCTAATCTCTTTCCTCATCCCATTTTGCAGGTAAGTTCACCTCATTATTATAAGCTCAACAATAGTCTGTGAAAAATTACATTTGACAGCTCATTCCAATCTATGCCTCCAGGATTCCATAAGGCAGCAGTTCTCAAACTTTTTGGAAAAGTAACCCTACTTCGGTTGTCTGTCTTGGGCATGATCTCTTCCCTTCCTGACAGCTACTTAGATTTAACCTAATGTGCAGCATGGTCCAGCTTCCAATTTCGTAATTGTTGGCAGAAGCCTGAATCCTTCAGGGCTGAAGGGTGAGAAGAGGCTGCAATTACTGGCTATACGTGTTTAACTTTCCAGGGAGTTGCTACCTGTCAGCAATTAAAAACAGTTACCACTGCTATAGCAAATGGAAATATCTGCCTCCAGAAATGGCATCTGCTTGTAATTCTTCCTCCTGGACAAAATGAACTGTTATTCCCCTATCTGGATAGAACTCCCAGGCAGTACTCCTGCAATCTCATTCTAGTGCTGCTTGGCACAAATGTTGTCTACATAGCAAACATGGATTTCTTACACCATTTTATATTAAAAACAAAACAAAAGGCAACAAAACAAAACAAGCTTGTTCTTACTAGATCACTAAATCTTGTGAATTGTTTCACTGAAGCATTAATTCACCAAGGATATAGCTGCAAGGCAATCTCAATTTAATAAACCCAAATCTTGTTCAGTAATTTGAGCTGAATTTTGATAGTAGTCCTGATGGAGAAAGCACAGTGTGGTTGGTGCTTTCTGCAATATTCCACCTTAGCAATTAGGTTTATCTAAGACAATGCGAGGAATTTGTGGATAAAAATGCCCTTTAAAAGTCCTTGAGAGAAATGACCTGTAATCCAGCCTCCCCAAACCACCCAAACCACCAACTCTTCATTTCCATCCTTCTCTATTTTTACGTACAAAACATTTGTATTTTCCCTTAAAACTGAACCTAAAAAGGCATCTTTGAAAATGAAATGAATTATTATGGTTCAATCAAAGCAATTTAGAAACAGTATCTTAAATTTATGTTAAAACATCTTTATATAAAGTATGTGACAATTCCAAAACTTTCAGTACCATTTGGGGATCTTCTTACCCCAGATGTCTCCAGTACCTACACAGACTGGAGACATGCAAAAAACAAAAGCCTTCTCTCCACCGAAACTTCCCTGTGTGTTTGAATTCTCCATGGTTCTAGATAGCAGCTAGCAGCCTTCTTTCTTTGCTGTTTCCACTGCCTAAACATTTTTTATCACCTTGCTCTCAGGATTTCTTGTCATTTAGCAAAACAGCTGTGCCACTCACCATTATCTCAAAGAAGCTGAAGATGGCCGCATGAAGGCTGTCTATAAAAATGGATGATTCCTTTCTTAAGGATAAAGTACAAGAACAGCACACCTCATTCAAGCCCCTCCTCACTATCACAGGCATCTTTGAATAATTTTGAAAGGATAGAAATACATCAGGAGATTCATTACTTCAATAGCTACAAAAAATAAAGTAAGATTACAGTGCTGGGGGGGGGGGGGGAGAAAGCATGAAGGAATACAGAATAAAAGAAACTACTCCTTCAAAAATAGCTGTTTTCATCTCACTTTTTCACAGATAGTTGTTCCATCTCTTGTTGTGAAAGAATTATACTATGTTTTCTATGTTTTTTTTTTCAATGTAAAAGCCACTAGTTTATCTCCTTCAGTCACACAAACCTTTGTGATACCAAACAGAGGGAAAATACAGTTGAATTATTTTATATCAGCAGTTTTATTATGCAAATCGCAATCACTCCTGCTGTGAACAAGCACAATTTGTATCCTATTAGTCTTGTTAGCACAGATATTTTCAAGGAAGATGTCTTAAAAGGAATACTACATATATGTATATTTTTGTGTGTGTGTATATATATATATATACATACATATATATATATATATATATAGTTTTGTAACATTCTAATGCAAAAAAGCTAATGGTGAGGGATATCCTGTCATGTTTCCATGGTCATGGCTATATCTGTAACTACTACTGCATTGTCTACCAGTTCTTTTCCTTTTCACTTGTAAGTTTTAAAGACAACAGCAAGTTGAGGCATTATGAGACATTTCTAAAAATAAGAAAGATGAGGGGCCTGAACCACTACTGATCTGGTGACACAGGACATATTCCATTTCCACAGTGAGCAATGCATCAGAGAACGCTGCAGAAAAGGCTTTAAAAGCTGCACTAAAGCACAATAGCACATCAAAAAGAATAATGATCCCACTTCCATCAAAAATTTAAGAAATCCATTCAATTCTTTGGGGTCAAAAGACATTACTGCTATGATTTCAGTTCAGCTAAGTCAGATTTTGTTCTGTGTAAATTTGGTCTCAGTCACCATAAGCCAGCCCTGTTTGGATTACATGCCCACAAGCACTGCAGAGAGAACTCAACAGGCAGAGCCCAGTGGTGGCTTTCTGACAGTGGCTGTAAACATCCATAGGAAATTCTAAACAAAACCAAAGCGTGCCTGAGTGCATGGTACAGCAGGTGCTTGAGAGAACAGCGAGCAGCCATGAGTGCTGCTATGCGCCTCAAGACAGGAGAACTCTGCAGTGCATTTCAGTATAAGTAACACGCACATATACACATGGAACATTGTTACACACCGAGGATTTCACTGTTTATCCCAAAATGCAGCAACCTAGGCAGAACACTATAAGGTTTATCCTAAAATGCAGCAACCTAGGCAGAACACTATAAGGGAAGCACTGGCACAGGTTGCCCAGAGAGGTGGTGGATGCCGCATCCCTGCAGACACTCGAGGTCAGGATGCATGGGGCTGTGAGCACCTGATGGAGCTGTATGTGTCCGTGTTCACTGCAGGGAGAGCAGCTGGTCTTTAAAGGTCCTTTCCAACTCAAATGATTCTTTGATTCTAAGCTTTTTGATGTGAAAAAACCAATGTTCTCATCTTGACAACACGTAACCCAACCCAGTTTGGGTTTGTATGACATACTGTTTACTTGAAACTCCAACACACTGTGCTGCCGTTCCATGTTACATGAGATAGAACACCAAAGAAAGATTGTAGTAAAGTGTGTAGTAAAGTGTATTTAGTTCTCACAGAGATGAAACTCGCTGTCCTCAGGACAAGAGCTGTACTTGAAAGATTCCACTCTTCTCCAAGACTCGTGCAGATGAAAAGCAAGAACCAGGATGACGTCTGATGAATGTTCACTTAAGGAAGCATTTTACTGTTCTACTACTTCAGAATTTATCTTGTTCCCACTGATTTGAGTGTTTTAGGATCAAGTCCTCAAACACCAATTTAAAAGGAAGTAACATTTAAGTAAAAGACTGCAAGCAGACAATGCAAAATTTATGAACACAAAATAGTTCAACTTCCTACAGGTCTTCCCACTACAAAATACATCACAACACTTTGCAATCAAGTATTAGTTTAACTTAATCTGATCAGCCATTTTGTCTTTGTACTGTTGGTAAGATTGGCCAGATTTTCTTGGAACCTGCTGTTTAGAACAAGTAAAAATTGCTTTATTTTAATCATAAAACTGCCATAAAATCCCTTTGATGTGGAAGAAATATTATTTGTCACCATTCACATTGGATGAAAAGCGCAGAAACGGTGATGAGGGAAAAATCTATACAGAATGCATTTCACAGGGATATGTGGCATGTAATGCTCTCTAATGCATGAGATAAACAGAAGCATGATTTATAGATTTCAAGGTCAGCACATTTCATGGTGAGCACGTTCTACATTAACAACACCAGAGAATATCATCAAGTTTCATCAAGTGGGCTCTGCAATCAGCACACAATCTCTGTTCCCGTAGAACTATTGCATCATATGTCTCTATTCAGATCAGTTCAATGGTTTATCATCCCAGTGAGCAAAAATACTCATCTTTTAGTATTAATCTATCTAGTTTCAGATTGCAGTTTCCACAAGTCTTTACAGATTTTTATTTTTTTTCTGACAAATTAAAAAACTTCCCCCTTTTACCAGATCTCCATAACTGCTGCCAAGGGAACTTTTCAATTTCATTTCAACTGAGTTGAAACCTCTAGGTTTCAAAACCACCTTTTTGCACAAAGATAGAGAGGATTCATATTGCACTGCCTCTTAAAAGTATTAGGTTTTCCCTAAATCTCTAGGGCCACAAAAATGATCCAAAGGATGGAACACCTCCCCTACGAGGACAGGCTGTTGAGCTGGGGCTGTTGAGGCTGGAGAAGAGAAGGCTCCAGGGAGACCAAGAAGTGATCTTTCAGGACCCAAAGGGGGGCTGTAAGAAAGAAGGCGACAGACTCTTTAGCGGGGTCTATAGTGATAGGACAAGGGGAAACATTTCAAACTAAAAGAGGGGAGATTCAGACTGGATATAAGGAAAAAGCTTTTTACAGTAAGTGGCATTGGCACAGGGTGCCCAGAGCTGTGGTGAGTGGCCCATCCCTGGAGACACCCAAGGTCAGGCTGGATGGGGCTCTGAGCACCTGATGCAGCTGTAGTTGTCCCTGTTCACTGCAGGGGAGTTGGACCAAATGGCCTTTAAATGTCCATCCATCTCAATTCCATGATTTATGAAAAACACTATTTCATGATCTGTTTCTGGATTGCTGTCATGTCCAACTGTCTCTCACTGTTGCTCATTCATTCCCTGTGGTATTTGTTTTGGTAAATTTTTGCTTATTTATCTTTTACAAATGACAAGCACACTGTGCTGTGTATCTGTATTAACAGACAGAATATTAAAGAGCTCATCCTACATCAGGAGTATATTTGTCCAGATGGTTGTCAGGCTTCCTTCACGTTTCCTACCTAAGTCTCAAACTATACATACATTCCTTTCAGTTGTACAGACCAGACTTGTCTAGGAGATGCAGAGTTTTTATCAGCTGTGCTCATCCCACGTCTGTGGTGGAACACATCTTGGGTTATTAGAGGATCAGGAAGCTGCCTACCAAATGGCTGGTAAACAAGGATACAGGCTTTCAGCTTGATCTGCAAAAGATGTGTTCAGAGTAGAAACAACCTGCATATACATCCCTCTGACTGTGCTGCTGAATACACACAGTGCCATGTTCTGTGTTACCTGCTCTGTGTAGGAAACAATAACTTTAAACCAAAGAGTATTACTGCACAGTAATAACAGGTGAGAGGCAACAGCAGTGCATAAAATCCAGGTCTGATCATCACCTACCAGCACAAGACACTGTACTTTTGCTAGCTGGAAATGGTAAACAGCAATGCTTGAAGATACTGCTGCATGAAAACGTCAGGGGCCTCACAACCAGATTTCATTCTTTGCTATTTTCCACCTTCAACAAAAAGAACAGCAGCCTCTTGCTGAAGCTCCCCATGCACCTCCAATTTATGTCCTCTGCCTATGGTACAAATTAGAATTTCATGCAGCTGTTCCAGAATCTCTTGCACATAAATTGAGAAAGGGTACCAAATAGCACTCAAAATGGCACATGGGATACAGATACTAAGATTGGTAGAATCCACTGAACTGACTGAAATTTTTCTATTTTTAAAGCAGTGTTCTGGGGTCCTCTTTGCCTTTGGCAAACCTGAATAATTACAACTTCCTCATTTGTCATAAAAAATAATGTCAGTGTAAATCCATCCGTGTAAATCCAGCTATCCTCAACAGGGCGTCAGTTTCTGCCATACTGTATTCTGCTTTTACAAAATGTATCACCACAAGCTCACGTTATCGGCAACATGCTGAGGTTTGGATCTTATTTGGAAAAAAACATCAGCGCATCAGTTGATGTAAGGATTGTTCCTATCAGCCAACAATGCCATTTTGCATGTTTCTTTTATGTAATGAATAGGAACATAGAATTTAACAGTCCATAACACAGTATAATTTAAGTCAGGAAAAAGCTTAATATCATGAAGCCCAAAAAGCCATCTCCCTCATGAACTATTCAATGTGGCTACAGATTGCAAAGTGACACACCTTGCAGAAACTTGTTTGCCATAAACAAAAAGCTTTCCACACAGAAATCAAGCCCTCCAGAAATCCTGACTGCAGCAAAATATGCTAACAGGGTGCTACTTAAAATAGAGTGTGAAGTCAAGAAAATTATACATCTAATGCATTTATATCATTCAAGAATTTTTAAATAAGTCTATTTCCTCCACATTGCACCATGACCAGAGCTGGCATCACAGCTCCTCTGCTCAGTATGCAAGCATCATCCACATTTTCTGCTCATAAAAAAACCCACAACAGAGCAATGTCATGATTTGCCTAATGTCACATAGCAGGAGGCAGAAATCAAATCCTGTTCTATGACTACTTGACATTCAAACCTCTTCATTATCTGCTTCCTAATATTCCTCACTTGTCCTTTCACCCTCTTCTATTTCAACACCCAAACAACCTAAGTCCTCCAACTTCTTGTATTCTCACTCTTATTACTCTGTCTTCATGCAGCTGGTGTCTGGAGCCCCTTCTTTCAGCCAAGACACAGTTTCTTCTTTATTTTTTAATTCTCAAGTTAAAATTCATTCCTTCATGATTGTCATGGACCACTGTAGGAGATGCCCAGGTGTGACCAACAATCTGCAGGAGTTTTTCAGCCCATCAGTTGGGTTAACAGCACACAATTCATTAACAAGTCATCTTTTTCACAATAAGCTAAAAACATCTTCCCTTACTACAGAAGAGCACTCACTGTCATGACTTTAAAATGAATCAATGTAAGCAGCACACTGTTAACCATCTTTATATTACTATTCATTTACGAAAATTCTAAATCTTGGCATTTATTACATTTTCTACATAATTTGTCAACCCCTTCAGGCTAGAAGTGCATCTTTTCAAAGGTCTTTAAAATTCCCAACACCATCAGTGGCAACATTAAATAAATAAACACTATGTAGTTCATTATAGAAATCTTAGGGAAATAAAAAGCAATATTTCTCTATATAAAGTATTTCACATCAGAAGGAAAGACAAGGTTTGTTTCCTAATGAATATCAGTAAACAAAAAATCCCTCACACGTTCCTTGCAAATTTCAGAGCATCAAGACAAGTTAAAAGCCCAAGAAAATAAGAGTATGCTGAATGCAAGCAATATAAAGCAAATACAATCAAAAATCATGAAGTATGTTACACAGTAGAACAAGGAAGGAATGGGTTCTCAGTGAAGCGTGTCTGTGCTCACGCATTTTCATGACTATTTTTCACGGCCAACACAATTTTTTTTTGATTGGAAACAAACTGGAATTTAGTGGCATTTCTTTCAATTTAGAAATAATAAATACTTAGAATTTACCTTGGGAACTCCAGTACTTTAATTGCTTATTTCAAAAAATATCTATATAACCAAAACAAAAAGACCCCTTACAGAATTCAGAAGAATTGATTTTTCAAAAATAATCATTTAACCCCAGACTAAAATGAACTCCACTATTGTAAAGCCAAAACGTGCTTCATAAGAGGGAAGAGCACGCCACCAATCTACAGAATTCCTGTTCCTGTGGTTCTGACACTGTTAGAAGTGTGCAAGGGAATACATTCACCTCTTATTATCATAGAATCACAGAATGGTTTGGGTTGGAAGGCACCTTTAAGATCATCTAGATCCAACCCCCTGCTACAGGCAGGGATACCTCCCACCAGACCAGGTTGCTCACAGTCCAATACAGCCTGGCTAAGAATGATTGACTTCAGCATTTGAAAATACTCTTAGAGAGGATATGCAAACCATATCATTTTGGAAGGTAAAATGTTTTAAAAGGTTAAAAAATAAATAAATGTCAAAAAGTATCATGGAGATATACGAGAAAGTTTGTATGGGCATTTATAATTCTTTGCCTTCTACACAGCCTCTGCTCACACCAAACCTCTTTTGCAGTTCATGGAAAGCTAGTGAGGTTTTAGCCAAACATTCCTGGAGTACCATTCATCTCATCCCCAAGCAGACACGTAAAATAGGTCAGATCAATTATGTCCTTTAAGTGCCTCGTCTCTTCAATCATTAAAATGGGCCACAGAGTGACTGCCTGAACTGCAGACATCTGAAGATAGGTAAGACAAATTCCACATCCCACAACTAGCTACCCTGCAGGAGTTTTCTGAATAAAATGAGACTGAAATATTTCTTTCCAAAAGGATGCCTAAAACAAAGAAGCAAAAGCTTAAATATTTAATCTAATATAATCTAATGTCTGAGACAGTACTAAAAAGCTGAAAGAGAACTTGTTATATGTTGTTATTTCTCTGTCTTTGCTAATAAGTGAGACTTCCAGTCTAGTAAATAAATTTAAAAAGGAGAGCAGAGCCTCTTTTTGCTGAGATTCTCCTTAGAAGACAGATTTCTACACACTTATACACAGGCAAACTTCCATTTCAGGTATTTCACATCTCCTCCCCAGATGTGACAGCACAGCATGGATGAGCTGAGGATGAATGCCCAGCCCCATGACAAGCCTGGGTCACACAGACACACAGCATGAGCTCTGACATTGCCATCCTGTCCATCACCGTGACAGAAGGATTTGAAGATACAGCTTCTAGCATCAGGAGCAGCAAAACTTTCTCTCTGCCCTCAGGCTGACAAACTTGGCAGTTCAGTCAGACTCAGGGTTCAGTGGTACCCCAGAAAATGTACTTTTGAAATGTACTTTTAAAATGAAACCTTGCCTTCCCCAAGAGAAATATTTTTAATGTCTTCTTCAATTAAATAATCCTTGTTTTACATTTTTGTGCTGAAAAGAAGCAAACTCAAGTGTTGATATAGCAGAAACTCCCATAAGAAAAAAAAAAAAAACTGCAAATGTTGAACTGATAAAATATAAAACTCTCCAAGCAACACTCCCATCTGCAATTAAGGAATGAAAGCAAAAAGAGAGAGGCAAAACCATCCCAAAATATCATTTACTCCCTTCACAGAATCATAGAATGGCTTGAGTTGATAAGGACCCCAAGATCACCAAGTTCCAACCCCCTTGCAACAGGCAGGGTCACCAACCTCCACATCTGGCATTAAACCAGGCTGCTCAGAGCCCCATCTAACCTGGTCTTGATCACCTCCAGGGATGGAACATCCACAACCTCTCTGGGCACCTGTGCCAGCATCTCACCCTCGTTCTGTTGGCTCCTATGAAGCATAGCTTCAGTATCTGCACTGCACTTAGAGTTGTACTCCAATGATCACACATCTAAAGGCTCAAAAATAGCAGCTGTACATTATGTAACAGCCATGTTGTTGGGGCAATTGGAAATCTCGGAGTCATTGCTCACACAATCTATATACAACAGCCAAAAATGAGAAAAACAACTACTTTCTGTCACTATAATTGTCGGAGAAGAGTTAAATGGATCTATTCTCTTGTGTTATCTTCATTTTAAAGAAAGCAATAAATATATATATTTAGAAGTGGGTTTTTTTTAGCAAAACAATCCGGTTCTGACAGCTAGAAAATTCAAGGAACCATCCCGCTTTAAACTGTACACTCAGATAACTAAAAGCAAAGAACCAAGATGTTGTATTTTAGTCAAAAATCTCCCACTTTCATCCTTTAAAGAAGCCTTCAGAAGTTACACCTACTGGGTGCTTTTGAGGTTACGAAGTACTAATGGATCTTCCAGAAGCTGTGTTGCCTTTCTTGTTAATATTATCATCTTTTGTTTGCTACCTTCCATTTTTTTTTAGACTTTATTTATTTCTGAAGGTAATCCAAGGTAATGAAAAGATGGGTTTGGTCAAGGATGCCAGATCCACCAATCTCGTGTAAGACCGTGACAAATCAGTAAAACAAACACTGACTGCACCCTGGTTCTACTTTGTTCAATAACGTATTCCCTGAGGGCACTGTAGTGCTGTTTTCTTTTCTAAATGCACCTTGATTGTGATTTCCTCTCTTCCTCGTACACAGATGACATGTACTATGGTTCATTTTTCACCCTCATTTAAGAAAAAAGCTAAGCTAATTGAAAGTTTAAAAAAGTCTTTCTGCAGGAAGCAGAAACCACAATTCTACCAATCACAGACATCATTATAGAAAAGAAGTGGAATATTGCTCCAAAATGAGACAGAAGGGTAACTGATTATTGAAACAAAAAAGTCTTTAAAAGAAGAAATAACACCAATCCTTGTCCTATTCCTTTCTAATGCTAAGGGTAAACAAACCACCTGAGGGGTGTACACGAATTCTACTTACATTCTGCTTATTCAAAAGCCTCCATAAAGTCATTTCAATGTTTTAAACGTCAACATACAGAACTGCAACAGTCTTAAACTTCTGCCTTCAGCATCACTTAGGAAGCTGGAGTGGTGGGATTGCTCAGGTGAGTAGGAAGCTCCAGCTCAATATGTGAAATGTGTCTTCTGTCTTAATGCCTTATCTTTCCATTCATGCTTCCTCACATCAATCCAAAGCATAATACAAGGCTGTGGGTTTTTTCCACTGCCAATGAATATACTTTCCATAGCCGTGGGAAAGCAGCAGGAGCACTTTAACGCAGTACATTTTCTGCCCACACTGACAAGAAATACTAAGCCCTGTATTAGAAGTTCCTAATAAAAAATCAACTTGCTTTTATTTCTTATAAAACATCAGCGTTTCAGGATTGAATGAGCAAATACCAACATCATTTTTGATTCGCAGATTCTGTGACCAAATGTTTTTGCTTTGACAAGAGCCTGCGTATACCTGCATCCAGAATGTTTGTCTGCTTCAGGATTGTTACGACCCAAGTCAAAATATCCCCAGGACTGAGTCCCTCAGTCCATATGGAAATGCAGGCACGATGCAGGGCAATACTCACGCTTACTGAGTTCACTGCAGTCTGAAGCTTCTGAGGAGCAAATTATACAAAGTGCCACGTCAGATGAAAGCCAAACTGGTCTCTGATAATGATCATTAGGAGATCACAAAAGGAGAGAGGGTAAGAATGGGGCAGTGCACCCTGACGCTTACACAGGAATGCCCCACTTGCAGCCACCACTGTTGGACAGCTTCAGAGCCACCAGGCCTCACCCAGCCTGCAGAGCTGATCCACCAACAGAGATGTGTCCTTCAGTGCGGGCACAGAAACGTTCACTCCAAGAACACCCTAACGCCTCAGATAATTGAATGTTCAAATTTTATTGTAGATGTAGTTTTTAAAAACAAGAGTTATCTGAAATGGTCCTTATACTCTTTGCACCACTTGACTATTTTTTTGATCATTCATTCCACAAATACCATATTTGACATTGACAAAATTCTTACTGTGAAATCTGGAGAAGATTCAGTTGATAAGGACACCGATGCTTTTTATCCAATCTAAACAATATCACTTTGCTGCTGTTGGAGGATCATCCTCCTATTGAGCCCTTTACATCCAATGGCTGGCTAATAAGCACAGGGAAACTCCTCAATCACGTTTATATTCAGCACAAGTAAGAATGCAGCGGAAAAGGTGACTGAAGTTTTTAGCTATTTCCATAATGAATTCTCACTTGCTGTGGTCTGTCCTACTTTTCTTCCTCATAGCCACACAGTGGTCTCTCTTCAGTGGATAGAATTTTCAATTGCCTCAAAGGGAAAACTCCTAACAAGCTTTAATTAAATAGCAACACACCATCTTCACAAAAAAATGCTTACATTTGCAAAGATATATTTGCAGATTTAACTCTGAACCTCCTGAGATGAGGTGCAGAACAAAAAGCTATTTCCAACTTCTCACATACGGAGAATAACTACACATAGATAATATATGAACTGAGAAACTGCAGAGCGAATACAAAATCCATTCATCTGGAGATTATCACAGGATTTTATATTTATTTGCTCTGTAACTACATGACACCTGGTGTCCCCTCACTAATCTTTAATGTCCACAGTCAAAGTCATTATTTGGAGGCAGAGCTGGCAGCATGCATTCTGGGGATCACCTTTGCAAAAGGAGAAATGACCCATTCCAGTTTTCATGCAGCGGTAAGGCATCAGTCAGTAGGCTTTTGGCAGCAATCCTCTTTCAGAGAAATGCTCAGTTAATCTGCATCTTCTCAAATGAAGGTTTTTACAGCCCTCCCCAGATGTCACTAGGTACCTACTCATCAGAGGAGAATGAAAATCAGAGCTTCTAACTCATGGTAAAGTGGTATGCCCTGTCAATTTAAAAAATATTGTTACTGCAGAAGGCATTCCAAAGAGCAGTTTCAAAGTAATCCGAAGAATTCTTACCTTCAATTTTAAAACCCTGCTCTAATTATCTCATTTGAAAACACCATGAATTCATTAAGTAACCCTAAAAAAGTGTACACAGGTGGCAGAATTATGAAGATTTTTATGGCAAATTCTTCTAGTGTATTAAATGTTGATGTTATTAAAGTTCTCAGTTACCAAAGGAAAAAAAGACATAATTCTGTAATAATTCAAGGTACAGTGGAAACTGCTCTGATCTATGGTGAAAGCAAGAGCAGGCCCATTTCCTAAGTGACAGCAGCACTTACCTATAGTTAAGCATATGCCTAGGAATTTGCACAGGCAATCAGAGAGACTTAATCACAGCTTTTAGGTAAAAAACTATTTCAGAAACAGTTCTCTAGTGACTTATGGTGTGAAAAAAAAAAACCTGTCATTGTAACACCTGATGCATTATTCACAAATGAAATGGGACTAAAAATAGGTTATGAATAAATACCATGTAAAATATAGTGGAATGAACTAGTGTTGGAAAGTACATAATGAAATTAATCTCTCTGCAATACAGCTGCCAGTTTAGTGATTGTTTATTTTTGAGGAGTGGGAAAAAGATGTGTGCTGACTCCAGCAGGACAGAGATTACTACACTGTGCTAACTTACAGTTTGACATATTTAAAAGCTGCCCATTCCTAACACTCTCTTGCTCCTGATTGCTGGTCTCTGTGAATGTTCATTGTTTTCACTGGTACACATTTGAATAATTAATTTCTGAATATTTATAAGAAAGTTATGTATTTTATCTAATGTGTATTCAGGAAGATTCACATTTGCTAAGTGCACATGGTTTATTTTTACAAACTAGGAAGGACTTTCCAAAGGTTATGTGGCAATGGTGAAGCTGGTCAAACAGAGCTCTGTTAGCACAGCTGCCAGGAGCTGGAGGGACTGCAAGGTGGAAAAATCCCAGTTTTGGATGAGCCTTCACTCCATAAAAACCATGGTATGGAGATTCTTCGCTTCAAGTCAGGGCTGGTTTTGCAGGATGAAAGGTGACAAAATAAATAAATAAATGAATAATCAGGTATCTGTGTGGGAAGTTGCACGAAGCGTTTGATATTATGTTGATCTGACTGAAGTTCAAGTAGAATTACAGGTATAGAAACATTACATGACATTTTTCCCCACCTCTTTCTGTAATAGTTCTTTTCCCAAGCTCTGCATCATGCAGAACTTGCTTTCTATCAGTTTACACACAAACACTGTTTAATGTTAAGGAGTGACTTAGGCGTGACTGGCAAACCAAAGACTGTGTTTTCCAGAGGGTGACAATCCTTAATAAAATAACCCACAATCCCCATTCTGCAGGCTCAGAGAGGCCAGATGATACACCACCAACACACCAAACCCCATCCTTTGGCAAGAAGAAATCTCTCAATTGATCAGAGTTAAGTGGAACATCTTTGGCAAGTCACGAGAAAACATGGGAGCTCCTGAGTGAAGGCAGACTGTCAAAGAGACAATGGAAAACTGATCAGAAAGAAAATGTTCAAAAATGTGTTTGCTAATATTCTGTCTTAAATAGAGCTAATCATGTTCTATAAGAGCAGCTGTAGGCAAGCTCTATTGAAACATCTTATGCATTAAATCACCTGAAAACCAGGAACTCTGGCCTAAAACCAGCAACATCAGAAGGCACTGAAGGTACAGCTGACTTCTGACCTCTTTTACACCAGACACAAAACAGCTTCAGAGGAACAGGTAAAGCTCTTCGTGGATGGGTAAAGGTCATACTCTGTTGGAAGCAGAGCCCTCTTGTGTAGTGATGAACTTTCATCTGAAGACAAGCTGCTATGGTTCTAATACAGGACAGCTAAAAAGAAAGATAATGAAAGGAAGGCCACCCTGTTAAAGGAGCATCAGGTAGCCAAACATACATACACCCAGATTCAGATTCTGACAGCTCCACACAGAGACTTAGGTGAGGTCCACTCCCTGTTTACACATATGATTACATCTACAGCAATTTAGTTTCTCTGGGACTGCATGACATAAACTTCCCTGAACTGCAAGTTCAGAGAAGGCAGCACAGCTGTGCTCCTCGTAACGACCTGCACAGCCAGCCTGCCTCTGGCCAGCCAGCCATTTCAGGGCTCTGCCATCTCTGCTGCACTACAAAGTAGTCCCACGACTGGAAGATAATGTTGTTCTAAATTTGTCCTAAGTAATTATTTAATTAGGAAAAATTAACACCCAAGCGTGATCAGATCTTTCATTGAAGCGGGATCACATCCTTTGTTAAAGCTGTGTGCTTTGCTTTCTAAAATGTCAGCCATTCAACAGCTGTTTATTCTCAACAGTTCCGTGTGCTGTGCCCATTTCCTCCTCCCTTCTCAGTTATTTACTTTCAGATTATCAACTCTTTAGAGCAGGTGTTACTCTGAGAAACAAAAGCAAATGGACAGGGAAATAAAAAAAAGTCCTCGAGTGCAGATCTTTGTCTTGCTGGGTAGCATAAAACCAAACATGCTCAGTACTAAAACAGCCTTCCCATTCTGCTTTTGAAATGATTACAGCAGTAAACATTTTATCCTGCCTAAGAGTGTAAGTGATTGCTCCCTAAGAAGACCTTTCTTGTTTATTTTTCCATTCTGAAGATGGAAATTAGCAGGTAGCACAGATCAGTTATCTCTGTTTTCTCTTCAAAGCTTGTTTTTATTATTGTTGCATTTATTTTGAAGAAACAACCTTTACTGCTGTATTTTTTCCTTGGAAATTGTTCCCTGCATATAAGCATGTTGGTAAATTGTAACTATGGGCTGACCTAGTTAACCAAAATAAACCTCCAGTAAGGTAGTGCTAGCAAGAGGATGTTAAAATCTTTGCAATTTCAGTTGATACAGAAAGACAAAGTTTCAGAATCTGGCCCAACATTTCAATGGTTAAAAAAAAAAAAATTAAACGAGGCATTTCCTTTAAATAGATCACATCAAATCAAAAATCTAAAAGGAAAGTTCTGTTCTGAAGAATTTGGAATTTATCTCTGTCAGCTGTGTCACTAATTCCAACATGTGTTCAAATATATAAATGCTTGACGTTTGCTTTGGTATCTCGTCATTATTAATATCTGGCTGTTTCCATAAATGTGTGAGATCCATAATTCCCATCTTCCCCTCTTTCCTCCTTTATGCCCTTTTTCAAGACACAAGTAAGAAACAGGATACCCACTGGTGACTGCAGTCTTCTCCAACAAATGGAGATGCTGTATTCCATGTAGAGATATCACAGAAATAACAAATATTCCTTAGCTAAGAGGACATGAGGACAAAGTAACAAAGCTGGCTATGATAATTTCCCAGTGTAAGTAAGGCATAGCACTAACTCCATACTGGGATAGTGAGCTGTGCTGAAATCTAGAAAAGGAGTAGTGGATATTTGATGTTTGGTAGCCTAACATCTCTCATACCAGATATCAAATAAAGCTGCAAGTATAGAAAGTATTCCAAAACCTAAATTAAAATTAAAACAAATCATTCTGCAAGAGAAATGCACCATAAGGTATATATTCATTAAAAATAGAATTAACATCCACATTCTTTGATGGTGTTTTATCTCCTTTGATTAAAGTTTATAACTTTTGATTCCACATCTTTAATTCAGATCTGAAGAGTAAGTAGAACCTCAAGACTAACTTAGAAATATTTGCTGTCAGAGGTTAGTAAGAGTCTGTCTTTTGTGAGGATGCCATGAGTCCAAACGTCATGCCATGGAGAAGTCAGTGGCAGTATCAGCATAAAATAATTCAATCTCCAGGCCTGTGGCTGTTTCAGGGACACCAGTTCTAATACCAGAACTGATATCACTTGTGAGCGAGACTGGGATCTGTATCCTTTTCTGTTCCAGCAAAAGCAAAGCCCTTTGCAAAAGCAAGATCAAGCAATTCCTGACAGGAATACCATAAACTGATTTACTGCCAAATATTCTGTTTTGCAAAGCTGCAGCTGGAAAATAGCTGAAAAATAGCTGAAAAAACATGGACAGTTTCTTAAAACAGAACTCTTCAGTGGCCCTAAGGATGAGACCTTTACCTTCCAAGTGAAGTAACAAATCGGCAGAACCAACTGCTCTGAGTTTAACTGAATTGCGTTAAGCAGCTAAGAATGTTTTAGGGAAAATATAGCCCTGCTGGTGCAGAGCAGAATATTAATAAGGAGGAACATCTTTAGCCCTTGTAGGACAGCAAGAGACAGACAGATAATTATCTGCTACAGAATAGTGAGAGCCGAATATTTTCATGTGCCAAAAATCCAAAGCATCTATCAGTTTTTAAGCATCCAAGATTGATTTTTGGAAGTTAATTTTTGATTTTATTGAGGTTAAAGCATGAGAGATCAAAGATGAATGGGGAGGAGGGTTAAAACGTTTTTTTGCATGAATCTGAACATTTCTGCTTTTCGTTGAAGTTTGTATGTTCATTATGTAATGTGTTTTCAGCCTCACTTGCGCTGTTTTCTATGAGGGCATCTAGAAGTACATCACATTTTAGGAGGCCGTACATCTTTCTGCTTTACCTTGTGCTCGTTGGCCATGATTTCAAGCTTATGTAACCATCATTGCATGCTGTTAAGAGAGGACTGAAAGAAAAGACCTTACACCCACTACAACCAGCTGTACTTCCATATGTATTTCCATGTAACTTCTAGTTACTGATTTTTACACATTAAGATAGCTTTTCTTATCAAGCTATTAGTTTAAAGTATAATATGTACGCAATAAGAGAGACTGTACATCAGCAAAGTGTGTAGCATTTGTCAACTATGTTTCACTGAAAGAAACTACAGAAAAAACATGAGGATGTAGTTCTTTCCTAAGCTACTTTACTTCTTAAAAAATTCTTGTCAAAAGAAATACATTCTATAACGCTAAGCCTCGCTAATCTTTTTAAGGAAAAGTTCCCAAAGTTTTTGATGAGCACAGCTGTTCTGAATGGGATGCGGTCACTGGGAGGCTGTAGTGTACTGACACCATGAAATTGCTGAGATAAAAAAAGAGCCCTCTCACCCTCCCTCAAAGTAAAACCCCTAAAACTCGCACAAGAAACCTCACTAATCCCACAGACACATTAACCTCCATGCCCTGCATGCTTTCTCCTGGCTGTCCAAAGTGAGGAACTCTCAGTCCCTTCCTTCAGCAATCCCAACACCAGACTCCCCCACCATTTATCCAGCACCTTACCTGCTTATTTACCTGTTTTTTTTCCCCTTCACTTGCTCACCCCAGTCTGCCCATTTCTTTCACCTTTGGTAACTGCTCTGAGTAAATTTATTTTCTAGGACTATTGATAGCCTTCAGCTACATCACTTGTTTCAGTCCCTAACCTTTCTGCCTATCACAGGACCTTCCTAAGCAGCTGACTGGGAAGATGCTTCAAAGCCATGCCTGTGATTCTGAACTAAGATAGTAGGTGAACACCAGACCACCTTTTGTTCAACCTACTTCATTATTTCTCCTCCATGTAGTAAGACAGACAGGTAAATCATCCTCCAAATGCGCTTACCTTTCCCCAGGTTTTACCTGGGCATCTGATATTTGAATTGCAATACTGACCATACAAATGTTTACAGCCAGGTGGTCACCCTAGGTTGGGAAACTCACACAGCACAATACTAATTGGAAGGAAATAGGTGCATTCTGGGAGATCTTTGCCTGATCTATGTTAGGTCTAGACATTTGGGTAGGATGAACTGAAATTTAAAACTAGATCTAGGTTAAAAGGTGCCTAGAGTGATTAGCTCAAATAATTACACTTACTTAGATGAATCCCAGCCTCCAGATTAGGAGACGTACATCCTTTTGTTCTATCCCCAAATCACTTTCTCATAGTCTACACACATTCCCCGACTCCCCTGTGGCTATTCATTGAGCTAAATGAATGAATTGATATTTCTACTTTTTCTTCCTGTCACCTTGCCTCATTTTCTCACGCCCCCATCGCGTCCATTGAGCAGCTCTATTTTGCTGCTGTGTTTGTCTGTCTTCTACGAGAATGAGTAACCTCACCCAATCATCAGTTATTTATAGATTATACACAACAGACTAACATCCACTCACGACCTCCCATTTCAATCATTTTACTCTACATATCATTTCTCGCTTCTACTTCTAAACATCCACATTCCCAACATGCCTCTACTCCTTTGCATCTCTTCTGATTGTTCCTCTGCAAATTCACTGCTCAGTACTTCTTCTGCATCTCCACCTGCTTACTTTTCATCTGCAAATATAAAACTATTTCACTAGCAACGATATTGCTTACTTCCTAACTTCAGTAGTGGCCATGCTGCACCTGACCAAAGACATGTCCAGCTCAGCATCCTAACTGCAGCAGAGACCAGCAGTGGACTTTCCCTCTTGGATACTTACTCTCCTCTGCCACCTTTATCATGAAGACCAGACTGATTTTTCCTTCAGACTTTATTGAATGCTATCCTAAATCTGCCTGTAAATACTAACATGGATTCTAGAAAGACCTTGTATGTACTGATCTTGTAAGAATAACTTAAGAGATTTATCTAAGTTTTGGGGCAGACTGTAAGTGGGATGAGCCCAAACTACATCTTGTTTTGAGAAAGCCGGAATATTTACTGCTTCTGGGCTTCCACAGGAAGGAATTCATATGGATGTGGATACATGTGTCCAATGGTAATCACCTAAATGTGATCTTATATTCCTATGCTCTCTTTCCAGCCAATGTAATCCTGACCAGTGCAGGCAACCTCCGCTTCCCCCCCATCTTTGGGCTCCTCTGCCTTCAGAGACTACAGTTGCCTTTTTCTCACTGCCTGCAGTATCTCCACACTCACACTGGAAAACACTGTTATTGATTGCAACAAAGTTCACAGATAACTGCTTATTTATCATCAGTATATCAGTATTAAATACTCTGCTATTTTAGCAGGACTGCTCTGGTATTCTAGGATCTTACAACTAGGAGTAAAATTATTTCCCTTCAGTAGACTGACTGATGACATGATGATGTTGATGGAATATGATGAAGTCTTTGGCCTCAATTTCTGCATACAAAAATAAATAAACAGAAACATTCTTTTATTTCACCATACAATACAGAAAATGCTGGGGTATGCTCAGGTGTGAAGCAAAAAAACTTTGTCCAAAGCCTATTTTGATTTTGGTTTTCTCTCAGTTAACCAAATAAAGGTTCTCCCTGAGAATCCCACCCTATGAACAATCTTCAGAACACCCCACAATGACTTCCTCTTACCAATAAAAAAATAATTCACTTTTCATGTGTTTGACTCTGTCAACAAAGCCAAGTTAGGAGATAATAAAAGAAGATACAGATAATCTATTTCAAGTTGAGAAGGATCATGTAGAACAGCCGTGACATGATGCCAAAACCATGAGTGCATGTTGTGACATTTACTTCCATGGAACTAACAGACACACATGCCTTGATATCAAGTGATACATAATTATTGCTTTCTGACATAACTGCTTACTTAGAAACATTTCAAGAATGTTGTTCCAGAAAACAAGCAAATACCTTTGACAAAAGGAAGCATATGTCTTCCTACATTGAATCCTTCTCATTATAAGTACACAGCACTGTCATTTGCATGATTGCGTTGATGAGTTTGCTACTGTTATATTGTAAATCACAGAGAATCTCTAATAATTATATTAAATCAATGTGATATCAAAATATCTCAGTGCCTAATAGGAGTTCCAAATGAACGTAACTGGAAAGTCAGACAATTGTTGTCTACTGAACAGATGGCAACACTGCAATTCCCCTGCTTTCTCAGCCAGAATTCTGATCTGAATGCTGCTGAATTCAATGGGAAGGTTGACATTGACTTCAGCGAGCTTCAGCTCAGCTCAAAGTTACTGCAGGAAGCAGCAATTCAGCCCAGGCTCAGTCCTGGCTCTCCAAGGCAGTTGACAGCAATGGCTGAGAGCAGTAGCTGCATAAGTTTTGTGATGGTAACATCCACCCAACAAGAACTAAACTCAGATCCGCTTTAGTGCTGTTCCTAAAGGTCTCTTTCACAACATCCTTCGCAATGTATTTGAAGCACTGGCTGAAAAGCCAAAGGTTTTGTATTCTTTTCATCTGCCCTGCTACTCATTTTATCCTCTTCTAATTCAAGAATTCACACTGAAGAAATTGTTTCCACCTACGGTAAATGAAATCCGTGCTCCTCTAATCTCGTGCTTCTGTTCCGCCTTAATCCCATGAAATTCCCTAACCCATGCCAAAATCAGTTTTTTTCAGCTGTCAAACACATGCACTATACTTTGTGAAAGTCCTGCAACGTACATGCAACACTATTTAAAAGTCTTTGAGTGCAGTCAGTCCCATTTAAACACCAACGAAATGTAAAATGCACACAGATATGTGTTCAAAAGAATTTGCATGTTTATAAGCTGATATTTGACCAACGAGCCTTTTAGACAATTAAAAATTAAACCCACAAGCATTCAACTTGCAGAAATTTTGCATCTGATGATTATAATACAACTTTGAAGGAACTTCTTACACAGTGCATGGAACTGTCTCCAGAAATTTCCACTGCATGTTCATGTACTCATTTAAGAAGAAAATGCAGACTGAAAAGAAAAACCCACAAGATTATGAGCAGCACAAAGCACCAATTTAAATTGCCAAGTTCTACTGTAGACACTGAAGGTGATAAGCATCATTTTACACATTAGAGGTCAATGTGAAGGCACTGCAGCGTGCTCACTCTGATTCTCTTCACCAATGCCATATCAGAATGACTTCTGCTCTAAAGCATTGTTATTTTAGGACCAATAAAATAACGTGATAAGCGATGCTCAATTTTGTTCTCTATCTCACACAACATATCTAATAAGAACACCAAATACTGAAATAAAATGGAAGCATCTATTTAGAAGACTAAACAACTGCAGGAAAATTTTTAATTGGTGGAGACAGGTTTTTTACTGAAGTAAGTGCTTAAAGTCTTTTGGAAGACATTTTAAGTTTAACTGCTTCCTCGGCATGATTGTTTGCTAATAAGAAAATTACTTATTGGAAAAAAACATCTGAACCACCACCATTACATGAGCAGAATAACCAAAATCTGATGAATTTAGCAAACACAGAATCACAGGATACCCTGAGCTGGAAAGGACCCACAACAATCATTGAGTCCAACTCCTCTATCCAGTATATCAGGATGTACTGTTTACTGGTGATTAATTTGTAAAACACTTTTAAAAATTCCATATTCTCAGGTAGACCGTGTCTTATAAATAAATCAAGATTAACTTGGAACATTAAATGCCCAGCCCCACCATTTTGTCAAAGACCAATTAATTGGATGATCTTGCAGGTCTTCTCCAATCTCAGTGATTCTGTGATTCTATAGGATTCTATGAACACTAACAGTGCACTCAGACTGTTTATTTTCTTAGAAGCGGAAGACAATATGTGCTCCCACTGATAATACCATCATATAAAAACACCTTCTCACAGAAGTTTCCTACAAAGCCTCATAAATTATATAGACAGAAGAACAAATCCAAAGATCCATTATTTTATTGAACTGTAACTTTCAAATTTCCAATTTCTTAAAGTAGTTTGTTAAGTATGTGACAAAACAGGTCATCATTTTAAGATGCCTAATAGAATGGGAAGCAGAGACAAAAGTTGAGGGGAAAAAAAAGCAGAAAAAAAGAAACTGGATGAAAACATCCTAAAAACATCATGATGTTCTACCTCTGAATCAGCTTTTGAAACACTTAATAGAAACATATTAATAAAAAAACATTTGTATAATTGCATGGCTTCTAAGACATTTCCCACTGTGTATTATAGAGGTAATATAATGCATCTGTGTTTAATCTTCAGTTTAAGAAACTGGGACTGTGCACAAGAAGAAGCCAAATGGGTATCTTCCACCTATAAGCACAAATAATCCTCAGACTCAGATACCTTGTAGTATTGCATTTCCATCTTCTATTTCTGCCTAACAAACTGTAGTCTAAAAATGCATGAAATCTATTGTAACAGATAGTTGGATCTCAAGGTTAGTCATACTGGTCAGTAAAAAATAATTAAAAATTCAAGGAATTATGAAAGAAGGGGCAACTAAACCTGTTTCAGTTTCAACAGTACAGACGTTCTTCTGCATCTTGTCAAGCACAATAAACCCTTCTCCTTCTTTCAAAACAGATCTCTGGGGTGTCAGTTATTTTTCTAACCCAGCAGAAGTAGAATGGTTCCATTTGTTTCAGTGTTACTGCAGTATCTCAGAACTGTACCTCCTCGACCACCAGCTCCCCACGCACATGAAGCCTGCTCTGCCCCATTCCCTGCCACACAAGGACAGCCCTGAGGCAGAAGCTCAGGAAGCTACGGGGAAGTGACAAACACACAAACATCGTTTTGTAGCTACAACAAGCTGGAAAATATTTCATGACCCAGATTGATTTGCATTTTACATTTAAGGAGAGAGAATTAAAATCTAGCTTGTCTGAAAGCACAGTTCATAACCCATAGCATTCTTAACAAACACAAAAATTACAGCACTTACTTTCAGTATCTATGCAAGCTTTCACCCCGGAAGATTGGGAGAAACAGTCTATATCTATAGCAACCAAGAGAGAGAAGGGAGGGGTAGATCCATCCCAAAATGTGTCTCCTCTAAACCCTTCCTCACTACCTTCACAAGATCCAGCAATTGCTCGTTATCTCTGCCACATGACCAAAGACTCATTAAAATAGAAAAGGTCAACCGATTTTAATTTCTCCCTAATAAACAGAGGATATGCAAGGATACTTCTTTAAGAGGCTTCCTTTGTTACTGAAAGTCGTTTTATTTTTTGTCTTAAGGAAAAAGAAAAAAAAAGGATTTCTCAGAGAAGACAGCTTAGCTTTCACTCTGTGATCTCCACCACGGCCCTAGGTAGCTGTTTAACTGGGACAAAAACAAGTTGCGACCTTCTTGGTGTAAGGTGAGTTTCTGAAAGACACTGCAAAGTGAAGTGAGAGCTGCCTGCGTGCCGTTGGAGGCAGCTGCGGGGGGCAGCTGTGGTGGCTCTGCGCAGGGAGGGCTGCACAGGAGAACAACGCTGACCCTAATGGCACTCAGCTTCTTTTAGGGCCCCTGCGTGGCCGTGGGGAGGCTCCCACGGGGCGTTTATCCCAGAAGGTATCCTCCAAAAGAGGAAGGGCTCAAGCTGCGATGGTGTCCGCAAGAGGAGGCTGCTGATGGGGATTTTCGGGCACCTCCCGCAGCCTCAGCCAGGAGGTCCCCATCTCCGGGGAGCCGCAGGTGCTGGGCTGCACCCGCGGGCCGTGGCCTAGGGAACCTCCTGCGGTTTCCAAACACGAGGGCTGAAGCCACCAACGTGGGACGAGACCGGAAGCGTTTTGCGGTGACCGAACGCCCGCCGCGGCTCCTCGACTTCGGGAGCCTCGGGGCGGGACGTCGGGGCGAGGCGCCTCGGTCAGCCCGGCTCCCCGCCGCGTCCCAGCACCGCATCGCTCGGGGCCGGCTCGGGTGGGAGCGGGAGGGGCGGCAGGCGGGACGCGGCACCTCGGCCAGCAGCGGAGCGCCGCGCGGGCGCGGCCGCCGGGCCGCCTCCGGGGCGGGGTGACACCGCCGGGCAGCGGCGCGGGGAAACCAGGGGACGGCGCGGCCCCGCCCGCCCCGCGCCCCCACTCACCGATCCGCGCCTCGGCGGCGGCTCCGGCGGAGGACGGCGGCTGCCCGCGCGGGGCGGCGGCGGCGAGGACCTGCAGCAGCGGCGGCAGCAGCAGCGCGAGGACGGAGCCGAGCGCCCCCATCATGCCTGGCCCATCGCAGGCGGGCGGCCGTTCCGCTCCCCGCCCGCCGCCGCCGGCCCTCACTCCATGCCTCCCCGGCTCCGAGAGCGGCAGCCGCGGCGGCTTCAACACCCAGGACAGCGACCGGCGCCGCCCGCCCGCCCCCGAGCCGGCCCCGCCCCGGCCCGACCCGCTCCGCCCGGCGGAGGCAGCGCTTCCCGCTCGGTTCCCGCCTCCCCGCTCCTCGCCCGGGGGCGCTGCGGTGCGGGCCGGGCTGCGGGGCTGCCCTGAGGGGCAGCGGGGCGGCGGGCGGTTCTGCACGCGGGGAGCGTCTTAAGATGGCTGAGAACGGGGAGGGGGTTGTTGAACGCGTTTGCCTTAACACCTTCGGGGAAGACGGTGTGGCTCGTGTCAAAGTTTTGTCCCAATAAATGCGTTTGGGGGTGGATTCTCCCTGCGGCCTCCTCAGCAGTGTCACTGAATCAGGGAGTAGCTCGAATCGGAAGGGACCCACAGGGATCGTCAAGTCCAACCCACGCACAGCACCCAAACCCAACCCTGTGTCAGAGCGGTGTCCCAGAGCTCCCTGAGCTCCAGCACTGGGGCTGTGCCCGCTGCCCTGGGCAGCCCGTTCCACGCCCACCACTCTGAGCACAGCCTTTCCCTCACCCCCAGCTGCCCTCCCCTGACGGCTCCATGCTGTTCCTTCAGGTAGTCATTTATTTATATAGAAAAATAATCATTGTGATGAAGCATTTTATGAACCCTCAGCTGGTCACATCCATGCCCACCTGAGACCTGCGCATCCTCTACCTCCTGTTCCCACTTCGCTTTGCAGGAGTGGGACCCAGCAGCCTGTCTGAAGGCCAGGTAAATGAGGCTCAACACAAACCGGTTGCCTGCCTCTTCACTCACAGATTCTCGTATATCGAGGCTTTAATGTAACAGTTGCAGTCACCAAGCTGAAATAACACAGGGGCTGTGCCATCTGGGAGTAGAAGCTGTGTGTCTGACCAGGACAACCATCTTCGTGATGCTGTGAATGATGGCAAGGTCCCAGGCCTTTCAGTCCCCTTGTCTATGTCCTTAATTCATAGAATCATAGAATTGTTTGAGTTAGAAGGGATGCTTAAAGGTCAACTAGCCAATTTCCCTGCAGTGAATAAGGACATCTACAGTTCCGTCAGGTGCTCAGAGCCCTGTCCTGTCTGACCTTGGATGTCTCCAGGGACAGGGCATCCACCACCTCTCTTGGCAACCTGTGCCAGTGTTTCACTGCCCTTATTAGTAAATGACTTCTTCCTTATATCCAAACTAAATCTCCCCTCTTTTAGTTTGAAAACATTTCTCCTTGTCCTATCACAACAGACCCTGCTAAAAAGTCTGTCCCCCTCTTTCTAGTAGCCCCTCTTTAGATACTGGAAGGCTGCTTTCAGGTCTCCCCAGAGCCTTCTCTTCTCCAGGCAGCACAACTCCAATCCAAATTCTTCTATTGCAACTGGAATTCAGGTTCTCCTGATGTTCATCTTTGAGGTAAATGGCTCTAATTATACTCCCTGAAAAACTTCCTCCTCCTTGACTTCAGTCAGAGTCATGGCAGACTCACATTCAAAATATTTGAAAAGAGTTAAATTTGTAATACACGAATTGACTTTGCCATAAATCAGAAAATTAAATAATGAAACCCCACAAAACAGAGTAACCCTGGAAGACTCTGGGATGGCTGGAGGGCTTCCTGCAGCCACTTTCCCACCAGCCACAAAAGTGGCTGCTGGGCTGGGCTCAGGCGTCCAACCACTGCACTGGAACCTCTGGGACCTGCTGTGAGGTGGTCAGGCCAGGTCTGGTGGCCAGGTGGGAGCTTTGCCCTTGGCTTCAGACAGGGGGCTGTGGGGAGGTCCTTGGGGGCCATAGAGGATGCTTATGTCTCCTGGTGCTCTGATGGACAGTTGCAGACTTCTGTGATTCTCAATTTTGCCCTGGGAAAAACTCACTCAGAAGCATGAGACAAAGAGTCCTGGTATTCTAGACCTAGTGCAAAGCCACCTTTCTTCCTGGGTGGTTAAGTCTGGCAAATTGGCTGTAAACAGACAACATTTGATTCAGAAACAAAAATGTCAAAGAAATACATTGACACTGGTTGCTGTTTGCTGGCACAAGATTTGCAAAAGGATAGGGTGGTCTTTCAAAGCATTTCTGTGATGGAGGTCTCTTACATGGTTACTTTCATCTTGGAGGGGAGTGGTTTCTTGAACACAAGAGGTCCTTTTCAGCCAAGTGTTCATTAACTCAGAAAATCAGTTCCAACAATTCTGAAAGAAATCTGAGCACTGAAAGTATAGAAAGAGAAATTAAAAAAAAAAAAAAAAAAAAAAAAAGGAAAGGGGGAGGGATGGAGGTGGGGAGCAAGATGAGAAATGGAAGCGCAGAAACATAAATTAGTATATTCTCATGGGTCATGCAAACCATCTGGCTTTAAAAGCTAGTAGTAGAAACAAGGAGAAAGGTCATCTGAATTAGCAGAGAACTGCAAAACAACTGAAGGTAAGAAAGGAGCAAATGGCAGACACACTGAGAGAACAAGTTGTTCCTCAAAACACAAAACAGCAGTGGTATTATTGGAAGACGCTGCAGCTCTGCAACAAATGATTTGCATAGCTCCTGTAAATTTATGATCAGATACTTTGAGGATTTTGAAAGGAAATCAAAATTCTCGTCATCGCTTTGAGCAGGGGATTAGCAAAAAGATAACATTTGTTGAAATCCATGTGAAACAGTGTGAAGAATCAAGAGAGAAAGGACACTCATCAAAGCCAGAAAGAAATCCTTGAGTAAACAAGGTTAGAAAAGAGAAGAGTAATGCTTCAAGGGAAAGAGTGAAGAGTCAATTGGTGGGTGAATGGGGCATTTGGAAATAACTCAGGTAGCAGTTCTTAGGAGCAACGAGCCTGGTTGTGTTTTATGGTTTTATGGCAGGTTGCAGCTAAGGAAGACACACAGACCTTCCTTAAAGCTTCAGGAGCAGAGATTGAAATCAGCAGGGTTAGATAGAACGGGTTTAGTTATTGATATGGGTAAAAACTGTAAGACTTGAGGCTGTTATGACACATGCGAGTTACTTGCTGGTTCACAATCTTTTTCTCAAGGCATTTCTCAGTGCCAAAGTTTTTAACAGTCTGTGTCATGAAATAAGCATCCATGCTTTGTCTGGCAGCCATATGAAGTGGGTTTTACTCTGCTGTTTTCATGTTTTCTGAACTGTGGAAAAAGAAATCCTGAAGGGTGTGCTTCACTTGAGAAAATTGCTAGAAAGATGAAAAAATGCAACTCCATTCTTGAAGCAAGGGATGTCATGGAGCTCTAACCAAACTTCAAGACCCGACGTAGAAGCAGGCACCAGTAAGCTATTTTTGTAAGGACATTTCTAAATCTTTCTGTTAAGGGATTCTAAACTAGTAAAGATACTGAATGATTGCTGAGGGGTTAGAGTATCAGCTATACATCGCTATACATCGCTGTGTCTGGAGGTGAATGTGAGACTGTGGAAGAATAACACTGGCAATTAGAGATGAGAAAATTTCAGCACAGTGAATAACATTAAAGTTTAGCATGTTTTTAATAGCTGGAGCTGAGTCTTTATGATACCAGTACAGGTGTTAAAAATGTGCTAGGCAAAGTGAAAGGAGAACTGGACAATCTGTATGATTTTATATATGTGAAAGATTTACATCCTTATCCATGGTAACCACAGTTGAACAGGAGGTTTTCAAGGAAACACTTTCGCTGTGCTGTCTGACTAAGGCTTTTCGTGAGAAACATATGTGCCTTAAACCCAACTTCCACTAAGAAGCGCCTTTTTCTGAGGATGATCCCAGCATGGCTGATTGCCTGGCAGCCAGGACACCTGCCTGGTGATTTTGAAGGTTCCCATTTTGCTCTGGTTGATTCAAAGACATGATCCAACCACTAGACAATAAGGTCATTCTCTCTCTTGCTCTGCCTCTCTCTTTCACTGGGCCATTCAATATTTTTGTTGAAAGCAAACAGCTCTGCTACGACAGACATTGGTAAGCAGAAGCATTTTGGCATGGAAGAGACAAGAAGATAAGTATAGGATTTATTTTGTTAATTTAATACTGTTTAGAATGAAATTGTAGTGGGAACAAATTAAAAAGCTGAAAAATGAGTTAATGATAGAATTTTTACAGATGTGAGGAGAAAAGTTGCCAAATTACATAAATTGAAAAAGCGGGTAGTGATAAAATAGTAGGTAAATACATTAATCCATTAAAGTAGGATATTGCCAGAGAATAATTGAGGCATAAAAAAAAAAAACAAAGAGAAAATACTCGTAATAGTTACACGCTTATGAGCAATTAAGTGATGTGAGTAAAATGTTGTAACAGGATTAAAATAATGCATGAGAGTAAAGATTAACTAGAGAGAAGAAAAAACATAGAGGTAACATCTGAGTTTCACAATGTACTCAGGTACTGGCATCACACAGGTTTGGTTTCTTTTGTTTAGAAACGTGAATGATATACACATAAGCATAGGTACACCTGCAGGACCACAGAAGTTGTGTATATGCATTTGTGCATGGTAGAACTGTTTCATTTCAGGCTCACAGAAGCATTTGTCACTTTATCCAAGAATACAGAGCGTGGACAAAAGATAATTACTAGCTATGCTAAAGACATTCTACCTGCATAGGAAAATATACCCTTAAAAAAAAACCTTTTAGAATTACCTTATATATTTTCTCTTTTCCCCTCACTGCCCCTTCACCATCTCCAGTCAAGACTTTTGAGCAGGTTAATTGCAGATCATTTGTCCCATTAATGGGCCCCAAATCCACTGGGAACAATATCTGTCAGACAGTTTATCTAAGACTCAGTAACCTAGATATCTTGGCACAGTGCTAAGATGGGGCTGGGGGAGAATGAGGAAGGGAAGAGGTGGAGAGGTTTGTGCTATATCCCTGCAGGACAAGATGGAATTTAGATTATTTTATTATTTATTTTCTGCCTCTTGAGGATGTAAGTAAATCATAGAATCAAAAAATCATAGAATCATGGAATGGCCTGGGTTGAAAAGGACCACAATGATAATCTAGTTTCAACCCCCCTGCTATGTGCAGGGTCACCAACCATCAGACCAGGCTGCCCAGAGCCACATCCAGCCTGGCCTTGAAGGTCTCTAGGGATGGGGCAGCCAGTCTGTCCAGGTCTCTCTGGATGGCTTCCCTTCCTTCCAATGTATCAACTGCACCGCTCAGCTTGGTGTCATCTGCAGACTAGAGGGTGCACTCTATGCCATCATCTCTGTCACTGATGAAGATGTTGAAGAGCACTGGTCCCAAGACCAGCCCTGAGGAACATCGCTTGTAACCAGCCTCCACCATGACACAGAACCATTATTCACAAACTTTATGTGAAAAAATGTTAATTGCTATTAATATGAAAACTAAGAGCAGTGAGATCATTTAGTTGACTAGCATTTTTTATAAAGATAGATGTATGGGAACTGTTGGATCCGGGCCTGAGCCTCTGATTGATCACCTGAGGTGAGCACTGAGTCAGCCGTGGGAGCACAGGTGAAGGCAATTCAGTTGTGTGACCAGCAGGGGTGGAGCCTGGCTGCACCTCTCCTAGACCCCATTTAAGGGCTGACGGCCACTGGAGAAGGTTCTCTCTCTAGGGATTGCTCCTCTGGGAGTTTTTCCTGTGAGCCCAAGATGTGGGTAAGCTTTTCCGCTCATTTCTGATTATCTCTTTTCAATGTGACAGTCTTTCCAGCTATACATTCTCTAAAGAACAGCTGAACTTCTCTGTATGTTTGTTATTTGCATCTCTATATACTTGTTGATTGTACAATAGATTTTTGTACCCTTTGTCATCTAGGAGTCTTCCTATCATCTGTGTACAGGTTTTACTCCTTACAGATCAATACATGGACACAAATGGAGTCATTGGAGGCTTGGCACTGCACCAGTGTTCTTTGCCATATAAGATAAGAGGTAATGGTCTCAAGCAGCACCAAGGGAGGTTCAGGTTGGATGTTAGGAAACGTTTTTTCTCTGAAAGAGTGGTGAGGTATTGGAACAGGTTGCTCTGGGAGGTGGTGGATCCTGGGGGTGTGAGCATGGTGAGAGTGGGCTGATGGTTGGACTAGATGATTTTAGTGGTCTGTTCCAAGATTTATGATTCTATGATTCTGTACTGTTTTGAGGGCACAGATTGCTGGCTGGGCCACAGTAACCCTTCTGAGTCTTTTTTGTGACTTAAGGGCCTCTTAACTTTTCAAAAGAGTAATGAAAAATTGTTTAGTATTCCCCCAGTGATTAAAAAAAAGTAAATCAAGGTTCTTTCAGCATATTGTAGTTAGATGAAGTGATGTCTGTTTGATAGAAGAGTTATTTGATTTGTGAATATCACAGCAATTCAGTTGTATTTAGGAATGATGTTTTCATGTACCACTGATTTCAACTGTTTTAAAGCTCTCCTTGTTTCTAAAACAGTATTTGGAAGTGTCTTTGGAGAATGATACAAGTTTTTCTGAAGATCTTTCGGCATCAGTGTGAAACAGGAGTTCAATACAAAGCCAGAAGGAAAAAAGTCATTGACAGCTGTGTGACTGACAGTGATTTAAAGAAAGGGCAAGGAAAAAAAGTAGGTTGATTTTTAGTTATGACTGCTAGGCTCTAAGCTGGTCTTTTATTCCCTGTGCTGTAATGGAGTGATAATTTTTTCTACATTCTGCTAGGAAGAACATCCGGAAAAGAGCCTAAAATGGAGTGCTCAGGACCCAAGAGGGGAAATGCAGCCAGAGAAAATTACCTGTGAGAATAGCAGGAGATGTGACTTACATTAACTTGATGACCTAAGCATCTGTGTTTGAGTGTTTAGGTTAGTGTGTTTTGAGCTGATTGCTAAAGCTGTAGGAACACTTGGTATGAGACCAGCCAGTGCAGTATGTGTGGTGGCTTGTGAGCCAAAAATAAAAAAGCATCACTCTTTCAGCTGCTTTGCTAGGAATTATAGAAGTTCTTGTAAATGTAAGTCTGGACTGAACCCATATTTATTGGAGGTTTGTTTGAAATTCTAGCTGACTAGTTCAAATACCACTTATGGTGGCACCTACATTAAATGGGGTGCTGAGCTGTGTTTGGTGTAAGTCTGGTGGAAATGAAGGAAAAGGTGGAATGAAGCAACCTGCAAGTAGTAGTGTGTAGGTATTCAGAATGCATGAAGAGCAGCCCTCTGGTGTCTCAAGGTGTGAGGCTACAGTAGCTAATGAATCCAAGCTCAAATTGTTATATCCAGATTAAATTAGACCTTAGTAAAAGTTGTTGGCTTTTGTTGCTGTTGTGAATGGATTCTTACTTCTTGGAATTAAAAGTTGAAACCAATAAGTGTGCAGTCAGTAATTAGATTTGATTGCCATTGGTTCAAACTGATTTCAAGTATCAATAGGGAATCCTATTTTTAAATGAATTAGAGCTTTGAGGTGCTTAACGGGAGGGAGGCGAGAAATAGTTAAAAAATCAGGCCTTGCCTGTCTTCTCTGTGATCTGTGAGATTTGACACTCAGTGAATAGTTTTTACAGTTTATACCTAATCCCCTGAGAAAATCCATTCCTTCTGTGCTAAGTTAAAGGATGAATAAGATTAATGAACTTTGTCGTCCTGGGAAAAAAAGATATGTAGTTGATTAAATCACCTTGTCCTGCAATACAGGAATTAATAGGCCTGAAAACAAAAATATTGTTCAATATATTACAGCACAGATACTGAAGAAAACAATATTAAACAGTTTTTCTGTCTCCAGCTGTCAGAACCCTCTGGTTAATTTCCAAGTGATTTTTATTTTTCTTGAAGATTTTGACATCTTACAATAGGTTGCTATTTTTCCCTCAGCTAAATACCAATTTTTGCTACTCAACTGATTTTTCAGCAACTAGAAACTTGTTTTTGCCTTTAGAAATAGGATGTGTCTCAGGAACACTTGCATATATTTGAATTAATGCTGCCTGTTGCTATTAGCATTACACATGCATGCATATTCATTCATAACATAAATAATCCTTAGCAAAATCTAGCTGCTACTTGAAAATGAGGGGCAGTTCTCTTAAGTTTGGAGACTATTCTGGATTACATAGTTTGAACCCGTGTCCTACTCAGTAACTATTTTTAAGTAGTGAAATCTAATGAAATGTTAAATCATTTCAAGATGAAAGTTGGTTAGCCTTTGGTTACTGCCCTGCTTGGAGAAGGGCCTCACTTGGATGACCCATGTCCTGTAGGCTTCTTTCATCCAGTGGCACCTCTAGCATCTGTACCTGTGCCTCTTTGAGTGCCTCCCTCTCTCAATTAATGAGCAGTACAGGATCTTTAGCAGGAGGAAGGTTGGTGGTGTACAGAAGAACAGTACTTCTTGGAGAACCACAGTATTAAAAAGTTCTTTGCTATTAAATATTTTTTCCATCATGGTAATCCTCCAGCTTCCACCTGGAGCAGCAGTTGGCATCTCTTTAAGCAGTGATTCCAGGACAGTCCCTCCCCTTGGGGTCACAGTCTTGTCTGGAGCCTGAGGTCTGGGTGAAGGATTCACAGATAGAAACCCTGAACTCCTCCTAGGAGAAGGCCATGGAGAATACAGATTTCAGGTATGGAGTTTGACAGTGGAGCCCAGGTGCCCAGATGTCACTATTCTTTGCTGCTACAAAGTCCACTGGCAGTGTGGCTTTTCTTCCCACTTGTTGTCCACACAAGATGATTATCCATCTTCTCTGTAGAGCCTAGTCTCATTGCAGAGAGAAGAAAAACCTATTTTGCTGAATTTGGGTGTTTCACTAAACAAGATAGCTTGTCTTTGCACTATCAGTTAAAATTAAGGACATAAAACAATTAAGTGCATGTGGAGAAACACACAGCTGAACCATTATAATGGGGATCTGGTGCCCCAAAGAATCATCTGTTTTTGCTGTGCTCTTGCAGGGAAACTCTAGCTGCACATATCTCACTTTCTGGAAACCTGGGGTCTGATTTAGACAGTGCTAAGCACTCATAACTACTGTTGAAGACACATAAAAGCTGTACTTCAAGGTAACAAGTACTACACAATGTGACATCCCAGAGAGAGTTCCCGAATTTCACAGAAAACACTTAAGCTCACAGTATATTTGTAAAATGGCAGTAAGGAAGCCTACAGGGAGTTGGAAAGGTGCATGAGTCACTGTGAAACTCTGACTGCAGTGGAAAGTACGTGTGTCACGTCATTGTGGAAGTTAACAGTTTTGTTCTCAGAGCTGGGTATGAACAACATGCAGCACATGAAGGGAATAGAGCTACATGTTGAACAGTGTTGGGAGAAAAAGCACTGTGTACTTGCTGTGCTTTCAACAGCAAAGGTTTTGAAACATAACAGAGCAGAGAGCAGTTTGTGTGGAATAAGAAGCTTGTCTGAAAGTAACTAAAAATACAGTGTCATTCCACATATACTCAAAGGTGAGCCTAAAGCTGTGTACATCTTCATTTTGGCATTTCCTGACTTTTGAGTGCCTGACCTTTCCATTCTAGTAGATTTCTACACTATGCTTTCATATGTTATGCACGAGGGAGGCTCTGGTTTCACAAGACACACAGTGTGGATGCTTGTATTTTCCAGCCTATTGTTGTGATGATGAGAGGATGACAAAAGATGACTGAAAGTGTCCTCCTCTCTAATTCCTACTTCAGGTCTTTCTTTGGCTGCTTATTACTGAAGGTGTACATTTTGGGGCTAAGCCCGTCTTCTGTGTGTTCTACCTGTTCCTCTGCTTATTGTAATAGACACAAAGGAAATCCTGGTGGTGACCTAGAGACTATTTGCTGTATTGTTGTACGACTATAAATTTGGAGTATCATTGAGGAAAAAGTCTGGGCAAGAATCTAGAATAGAACAATATGTCTGAGAGCAGTTCAGAACTGAGCTAGCTTCAGTTTTATAGTTTAATGCCTATTGATAGAGGTTATTTTTATTTTGAATAGCAAAAAAAGTTCTTTTAAGTGTGTAGTTTCTAGTTTGAAAATTTAGAAAATCTTGGTGAGGGTGTTCAGATATCTCAGAGCACAGCATTATGCCTGTGATGCGTTTCTTGTAAAGGAAGGTTATTAATGATATGCTGTGACCAGAAAAACAAATGTAGAGAAAGTTCATGGTAATGACAGCTGGATAAAGAACATTGTTTTGACTGTGCTGAAATTACATGATGTATCTTTGTAAGTACACGGTGATGGTAAGAATATTCATAGGTTGTGGCCAAACTATTAGAAATTGAAACATAGAAAAAAGAGGACACTCTTTCTGTTCTGAATTGCTACTTTGAAAAGCCTCCCCTTTACTCTCTTTCATAGTTCAGAGCATTCTGATGTAGCATCAAAGACCAAACAAAAACACTTATTTGAACTTCTCAAGAGAATCTTCCTCTTAAATGGGCCTTTCTGATGAACTTTGAGTGAACCAGATTGACTGGTCTTTTCTTCTTTTCCAGTATTTCTATAACCTAAAATTCTAACAAGAGCAGACATATGGAAAAAAAAAAAATTAAAAAAAATACTAAAGAAAGTTAGTGCAACTTCACCTTTTCCACTTAAAAATCAGATTCTTGGCTAATGCACTTAAATTAGGCCATGCAGTTTAAGCCTCAGACATTCTTGCTACTGTTTTTAAGTTGAAATGTTATTGCAAAGATCCAGTGTGAATTGAAATGTCTGAAGGTAGGCTGCTGTGGTCTGCACACTGGGCATTTCCATACAGCTCCTGTATGTGGGCAAATTTGTTTGCCTGTCCTGGTGGTGGGCTAAAGGCCGATAGGAACAGCTTGTGCTGTGGAAGAATTTCATGTGTAATTGGCAAATGGCCACATGGGAATAGGCATCCTGCTGATCAAGAGCAGTGGTCTGTCAAAGGGAATCTGGGGACAGAGGCTGAGAGAGAGAAACTCTTAATTTCATCACTAAGGATGGTCAGTTAGAAATAAAGGACGCTGCTTTTGCCATTACGATCACTAGAAGAGGGCACAATAACCCAAGGCAGATTTTCCCTCATTGGAGCAGTGGGATAACTCAGGTTATGCTGACTTAAATAGCTTTGAGCAGTAACTAGATTCACTTTTTTAAGTATCCCATTGGTCTAATTGGATTTGTAACCTCTTACAGATGCTGCATTTTTGTTAGATGCTATTTTAAGAAAATGAAGTTGCTAATGCATGCCTCTTTTAATAAGTATGGCGAGATTTCAGAAAGGTCAGCACTTGAAACTGACATTTCTTGATATTAAGCTGGCATTCAGGTGCCATTTTAGGCAATTAGTAAGTAGGAATTGTTATATTAGACCAAAAGAATGCCAAATCAATATTCTTTAGTCATATGACTAGCACAGTTCGTGCATTTAATAATTGCCCCCACAAGGCAGAAAAGCATATGGTGTCACACAGGCAAGAACCCAGAAGGTGCTGGGCTAGCTCTGTCCTATCTGTTCCTTGAGGTAGGCACAGGGCTCTACAGGATTCCTGTGTGTTTTCAGCAAGGACTGCTAAAATGTAAAGTCTTAAATGGAAGGCTTTACTGAAAAGCAGCTCTTACTGTAGCATGTAAAAACAATATTAAAACCAGAACAAGGATTATTACAGGAATCATTACGGGAGGGTGAGGAACTAATTGAACGGAAAAGAGAAATAGATTTGGTTGAAAAGGAATCACTAATGATGTTTTGGAAAAGCACCTTATTTAATATTGTCATTAATGACAGTACTACACCCCCACACACACATGCCCTCTGGCACAAAGTTTGCAACAGTATGAAAAACAGGACTAGAATGTTACACTAGAATGTTGCATTTAGTAACATTGAATCTGGAGTAACAGAAATCAAAGGAAAGAAGTGTAAAATCTTGGAGAAGTCATACTTTCAAGAAAGTAATGTGGTCCTCTGCCAAATCAAATGAGATAAAAAGCTTCTACTTCCAAGTCATGAGGAGTAATAAAGCAACATCAATAGAACTGCCACTGGTACTGCCTTGAAAAACTGCTGACTAACAGAGCAGAAGGTTAATTTCCACTGTTGAAGTTTTATCAGTACTAATGCATGCAATTTCTGCAGCTTCCCCAGGACTATGATGTATTAACCCATGGTTAGAAGATGTAAGGACATGTCTATGCTGAACAATGTAACCTTGTGGGAAAAAAAAATTCCAGTGATTTCTGGCTAAATTAAAGCTACAACTACATAGCTGCTTGAAGCCCAAGGCTATGAGTAAGGTTATGCTCAGCCTGGTGGCTGTACAGAGCCCAGGTCTAAGAGCTCTTGTTATTGGAAGTAGATTAGGAAAAATGCATCTAGTTGCTATGGCTTAAGGGAACTGCTGGCTGCTGGGGAAAAAGGCTGCTCCTGAAAGCTGTCCTTGAGCAGCTAATTGTTGAGATAAAAGTACCAAGACATGCTGTCCTTAGCTGGAACAGTCAGCTGTAACTATTGCTGCTCTCAGTACAGCCATGGCAGGAAACTCTAAGTGGTCTCAGAATCAAATCAGGAAATAATAGTAGAAGTTAACTCATGCAGCTTGTCATTTTACATCACAGTCCTTATGGTAGTTCTTTGCTAAGTGTTTACCATGAGATGAATGTGTCTTCAAAATTAGGTCTCTCTGATTTTCTTTTCTAAGCCAAAAGACCTCAAAGCACTTAATAGCAGTACATGCAAATATGAATGCAAAGTGAATTGCAGCTATCATTAGATTAAACATCAGGTGCAAAACAGATTGATTTTCCTTTTCCTTGGCAAGCTTCAAAGGTTGTGCAGTTGGATCCATACTTGAAGACATATTTTTGTTGTTTTTTTGCTGAGGAGAACTTCTCCTGGGTTTTCTTCAGCTCATAATTTGAAGATAGATGTGATAGATGGAAGACTGCTGGGCTTTGTTTTCCAGCCAGAAAACAGCCAGCCAGAAAACAAACTTTTGTCAAAAATGGGACCAAACTCCTAACAAATACAGCAAACTAATATACTTAAGATTAATAAAGTCATTTAAAGGAACATTTCTTCACTAAATATTTAAATTGGGTATATATGCATGAAGGAGAGAGCTATAAGCATGCCATTTACAGGTACTGCCTTTGACTAGAAGACTTATTCTTCAGGTAGTTGTACATTAACAGTGACTGCCAAGGCAAATTGCTCAAAGAATATCTTAGAATAATGTTATGCTGGTCATTTCAAACAATTTTATTAATCAAAGTCATCCTCTTAGAAAACTGAACCAATCTCAGTGGGTCTGAGAGCTATGGGAAGTTCCATGACATCCAGTTTTGATAGTATAGGCAGCCAAATGAACTCTTCTCACTATCAGTCACCCCATAGCAATAAGCAAAGATCAGTCCCTCTCCCCCAGCAGTACTGCAAAGGCACTTGCAATCAGTAAGATAAAACACATCTGATTTACAGGTTTCAAAAAATTAATGAAGCTTAAGAAATATACACTTTATATCTTGAAAACAAGAACATTGTAAGGATGTAACAATTTGACAAAACTTAGTTTGCAATGAGAACACTGAATAAAATCTGACTAAACTGTTGGAATATTTACAAAGACTCAAGGAGAAAGCACATGACAGACTTTGTGACAAGGAATTTGGAGATTAATACTTGTGTTGCAGAAAGCCAGTAGTTTTTTTACTTGTGAGAGGTGCTATAACAGAGCTGGATTGGATCCTGAGATCTATGGACCAGCAACACTGCTACTGCAGAACTATTTCAAACCCCTGGAGCATCAGCCACCAGGAAGACAAAGGTCCATCTTTAAGCTTTCTTACCCTTCCTGGCAATATCACCTCCAAGTTCTTTAGAATAAATCTGTGCATTTCTGCTGTTAGCAGTTATCTTTATTTCAGGATCTGGAATACTGGGTCTGTAACAGGTAGTCCATCAAGAAAAAAAAAAATACAACTCAAAAACACTGTTACAGACTGAGGAGAATAAAAAGGCAGTAACTCTTCTAATATGAGCAAATAGTGAAAGACTTAAAAGCAGAAGAAAAATCCACAGTGATTTACATATTCATTAACTAATTTGTATAATCAGAAGATTTAAAAGGTCATTACAGGCACACCTGCCTGTTAGCAGATGTAGAAAAATGAAGGCCAAAGGACACCCAGTTTTTATAAAGATGTTGGTAGATAAACAGTTGGCAGATTTACAGCTACCTGCTGTGGCAGCATGTCTTTTGGCTCAGGCTGCTGTTGTGGAGAAAGTAAATCTGGAATTCACTTCTCCATAAGTGCACACACACTGACTTCCCTGTTGCAAAGTCTGACAGTTTATTAAGGCTGTGATTACTTTTAAATATCAACATTCCAAATAAGCTTCTACATAAAAGATTGATGCACTGCAAAGATGCTTGTTCAGAGAGATGGGGGAAGAGAACTGTACAGATCCTAATAAAGAATTAAGAGTCTGACTTCATTTAGGTAAATTTACTAGTTTCAGTGCCAGTGCCACTCAGTAGCACCAGAGATGTCAATGGAGTCATTTGTATGAGCACTAAATGGGAAGCATCCTCTCCCTCTTTGTAGACAATCATTAGATAGATATCCAAGTCTAAGACGGCCACTGCCATCTTTTCAGTCCCTGCCTGAATCAGTTTCTGGGGCTGCCTAGTAGATCTACTTCTAAAACAGGCAAAAATGTGAACTTAAACATCTGATATATATATATATCTCACTTAAGGCAAAATACCATTCTGCAATGAATACTGTATAACTAGTTTTAAGAGAGCATCTGATCACATTAAAAAGTTAAACAAGTGGCTTACACATCTGCATTGCCTGTGGCATTAATTTGTAAAAAGAGCCAAATACAAAGCAATTAAACTTATTTAACTTGAGTGGATGCTCTTGAGATGCTTTCACGTGTCCTGTTTCTTTTGCTGCAACCTGTGTCCACTACCTTGTGTTTTCTTGATTTGTACTTTTGAGACAAGTCTTTTCATAATCTTCATCACATAGGTGAAGACAGCAATGAAATTGCTCTTCTGCTGTGGTATGGAATTTGTCCATGGCAGGTAGAGGACTTTGCATGTGCCAGGGTTGAACTCTACAAGATTTGCTGTTTTCTGTGTCCATTGGTCAGGCTGCTACTGCGCTGGATAAAATTATTCCTCAACTGTTTCACCACTGCTCCCAAGATGATGGCACCTGGCAACTGACCGAGTTTGCGTTTCATTCCCTGCTAAAGACTTTTAATGAACACGTTGGACAGCATTGGCAACAACAGTGTGCGCCTTGAGGAATGGCAGCAGTATGACTTCACAGCACCATTACTGTCAAAGCCTGAGTGTCCGGCAGTCCTCCATTCTATATGTAGCTCATCCAAAGCAGTCCATCTCTCTCCAACTTGGCCACAAATATATACTGTAAGTCTCTGTAAACAGTCTTTCTAAGGACAGGAAAGTTGACATCCTCTGCTCTTATTTCAATTGCAATAAGGAAGGAAATGTGACTGGCCAAGAAGAATTTGCTCTTTGTGCATTCATGCTGGCAGTACCCAAACACCTTGTTATACTTCATGTGCCTTGATGTGAATATTCTCTGAGAATTTCCCAGGGACTGAGGTTATGTGCTGCCTCAATCCCAAAGTATGAGATACGATTATCATTTGTTTGATAAAAACAAGATAGTGATTTTTAACCCCTTCCCCCTGATAATTTTATACAAAGCCACCTTCTTAAAGGTCTTTGACAATCTTTAATACTACATCATTTCTATATACACTTCAATACTTTTTGCCTGCTTTAACTGTACAGAATAGCAGAAAATAAATCTTGAATATTAATAAATTTACAATATAATATTTTCTTTTAAACAATGTATCTTCTTTCAGATTTTATGACAAAAGCTTCCACATGGTCAAGGATTCAGGAGTTCATCCAAAATTTTCTGAGATGATTCATACAGAATTCTGAAACAGCATAAAACAAGGCATAGCAGTTAGACAGCCAAAATCAGACCTCAGCTACTTGATTGCAAGAGTACAGCTAGATCTTTTTACCCCATTTCTTTGGCAACTTATTCCATTAGAAAATTAAATATCCCTTTACAAAATCACTTTTGAAACAGCTGCTTTTCTTCAACTCATCCATTTTTCTGCTGACCATATCTAGCTATAATTTACAACAAATCAGTTTAATTTACTAAGCCAATTCAAGCATGTTTGCAATTATCTCAACATTTATACAAATTGAGAAGCATCAACTCTCACAGCACTTTTACTCTTTTTTAAACAGAAATAGTCAAATCCTTCACTGTTACTTCATTCTAAAACCACTTTTCATTTTTCTGTTCTCCCTCATTCTTTTCTCTTTTTAATTTTTCTCCTCTTCCCCCACCTCCCCAAGCCTGAGCATTCTGTCTTTTCCTTACCCATGTTAGTCACTTTCTTTCTTTTGTTTCACATTACTCCTAAAGAGCCTCAAAAGCCAGCTATGGAACTTCCATTTGGAAGACCCTCTTCATTTTCTTACATTCCCTGAAATTTCACTCACAGGGGTGCCTTTTTAGTTGCATTCTAACATAACTTCTTCTAGAAATGCTCCATGATACCCTATGAAGACAGAAGGACTTTGCTCTTCCGCCAAAATATTATTTCAGTGTTAACCACTATAAACTTTATACTTCATGCTACTTTATTACCATTGTTGTTACAGACTTACACTCAAGAAGCAAGATTAGTCAGATACTTATCACAATGAGGCAGGGCACTCATTAAGCAAGACCAGACATACAACAAACAAAGGAGCATATCGCTTGTCAGATCATCCCAAATTCCTACAGCCATGGTGGTGTTATATATTTCTCCTTTAAAATGCCAGTAGCCTTTGATGTTAGGAAATGCCACTTTTCTGATACATAGCAGACAACTCATACACGAAATTTATATCACAAAACAATGCAAGAATCATTATTCATAGATGCAGTGAGAGTGCAAAAAGGAGACTGGGAAGCTAGCAAAGTGATAATACTAAAGAAAAATGTTCATTTTTCATTTGCTCAGTTTAAATCCTAGCACCCATATACTGAGATGCTAATTAAAGTAATTACAGAATACCAAGAAAAAAAGTATTATTTCAAAGTACATTTGTTTCAAAGAGCATGGAACACTTTTCTCTAGCCTCCAAATCACTGCACTGGCAGCTTTATTAGCAGGTTTTTTTTTTGGCTAGAAATAAATACCCGTGTTTTATAAACTAAACTAGTGTGTGTGCTATTACTCTTGAGGAAATTCTCTCAATATACGATATGCTGTCCAGAATTTTAAAGTGCACTGAACAGCAATTTTAGACCCACGGGGCCTTCTTAAACTGCTAGCTCAGCTGAGGAGGGAAGACTAATTTATAATGAAAAGTTTTGTTTCTAAATTAGTGTAACAATTCCTTGCTTAACAATAGCACTTTAAGTACTCCACCAGACAGATTTTCACCTATTTCTTTTTTCATTAATATGTAATAGATTACTTCTAAGTTTAAGATGTTGGTGCAGAATGTCAGGTCTCTTGGGAAATTAAAGCATCTCACCATTTCCTAGTATACCTGGGCATTAAATAAAGCAATCCACCAAACTTACTACAACATAATAGAAGAAAGTAGTAATATTACAAATACAATGAAGTGTTAAAACACAGCAATAAGTTTTAGCACCAGTGCAACACCACGTGTTTGTAGCATCGTGCACAAAGTAACCATCAAACATCTAACTTGCAGCATTCCATAATTCATATTTTTAGGCTTGGTAAGCAAAGTGGGGAAACACAATCATAACAAGTTTACAAAGAACAGTGCATGTTTCAGACTGTATAACCCCACTGTAATTATACATGAGCACAGTGTGATAAAGCACTAAAAATGGCACGTAGGCAAACACTACAGGCCCAGCCTGTTCAACTATAAAGTCTATCTAAGAAAGCACAAACACTATAATTTAATCCTAGAAAACCTCATCATTGAAGAACTTTCTCCTAACCTTTACCAACATTAATTTGTTTACTTTCTGGAGACAGGGGTTAAGAAAAAGAACCACCACCAACCCAACACAGTTGTGGGTGTTCTTACTGTACAATTATAATTCTCACAAATTCAAAAGCTAGATCAGAGCTTTGCAGAATTTTCTGATATCACAGTGTAATTCATATTCTTATTATGAACACTTCCCATCATCATGTTTGTATTCATAAGCTCACGATTTTATCTGCAACTGGCTTATTATGATAAGGCAGCCATTCATACATCACAGGACTAATCACTGTGTAGTATCTTATGCTCTTTGCCTGCCCCAACTTCTAGGCTGGAGCAGAGAGGTTCACATACATTCATAAAGCAATTATCTGTTCTTACTGAAATTTATAGTCGGTAGTGAACTCAAGTGGCAGCAATTATTCATTCTCACGTGCCTATTAATTTAATCATGTTAAGATATGCTTTAAATTCTCACCCTTTTCTTGATTAAAATAATTGCAAACTGAATCACAATACTCTGCTTCTAGCCTTTCCTTTCCAGTATATAATCATCATTTTAAAATACATTTTGGTATAACACATGGTAGCCTAGCATTATATAACTTAACAGAAAAAAATTGTTAATTTTTGCTTGATTTTGTTTCTAAGGTGGGTCTCAAGCAAAAGAACTTTGTTCTTGGTTCAACAACTAGCTAGAATAAGATCCCAAGCAGCAGTCATTACTGTGAAGTCTTGTGAATACTGGAATATATGGGATTAAGTCATAACACATTTATATTAAGTACTCCTCCCACCCCACCAAAAAACAAAACAAAACAAATACCTGAAACTAACATATGTAAAGATTACAATCACAACAAATGCATGGGTAGGAAATTTAATACTGTGCTGAACTCAGTGTCTCACAAGTTTTTTTTTTTTTATTTCCCCCTTAGCAAATTTACCTTTCAGTACTGCTAGATTCTTCTGTGGCAGCTTCCTTATAGGCTATAAGCTTTCTCTGAATGACAGGTGCAACATCTTTTACAAGTGATGTCTTGTGCTTACCTATTTCAAATAGGATTATGTTAAAAAGTTGGACAAAAATAAAGCTTAACCAAAATAAAAGAAAGCAAACCCAAAAACCTTTTGCACATTTTCATAGAGTGTCTTTTAAAAAGACAAAAAAAAAATCCCCACAACACTACTTTAAAAGATGAGATCTGACTAGATTTTCACTGCCCTGGATTGATTGCTGTATTTCAGCAAAGCAAATACAGAGATGGACCCCATGAGTTACTAATTGTATTTTCCAACTCACTACAGAATTTGTTAAGTCCAAAGCTCAACACCATCATGTACAAGTGATATGCCTTCGTACCTGCTGAACTGGCTTTTTAAATTATACCAGCAATAAATAAATTAAAAAGTATATATAAATAAAAATACAGTACTATATATATATATATATATATATATATATGCACGTGTGTGTGTGTATATACGCATATATATATGTAGTACAAAATCAGTTTGACTGACCTTTAATTACAATCACAGTGCAAACCACAGATGTAAGACTAAAAATCCCTTCAATTTCTTCAGACAGAATGCATTCCAGTAATTCGTTTAAAAATGACCTAAGGAAAAAATAACACAAATATACTTTCTAAATCATGTTTATTTCAAAATAGAACAGAACAAGCTTGTGATTATACTACATTGCCAACACAGCTTAGAAGATACCACGTAGGGCCAAGGTGTGCTTATGGGGTGATGGAGAACTGCAGGCTTCTTATGGGACTGTGAGTGTGTCTGAGTTCATATATTGCTGGGGAAGAAAGTAAAAGGTTTTCTCATAGAATAAGTACCTTTTCTGAGAAATTAAGAGCTTGTGGAGTATTTTGGGAAGAACAGTCTGAAAAAAATACCGTAACCACTGGAATATAATTAGTACAATTTATGGTGAACTTTCTAAAATCAATTTATAGTGAAGTTTAAAATACATTATATGACTCCAGTGGATTGCCAGTAACAATTCAGGCCTTTAAATCTAACACTACTTGTAGCTCAATTAGAACCTAGAGTTTAATTAACATTTTGTTCTAAAATTGTTCTAAAATGTCATAAAAATTAAATTGGAAGTGTTTCCTATTAAAAAAAAAGCAGTGAAGAACTCTTCTATCAAAATATAGGACTTGAAAAAGGTTTTGAATTTTATACAGCCATTCTTTTCCTATGAATGAAAAGAGGAAAGTCTGATTAAAGACCTCAGTAAGATGAACAGTCTTTGTAAATAAGCACTGTTGGACATTTGGAAAAAAAAGGAAAAAGTCAATATCTCCCAAATTCTGATCATACAGGTGAATTTAATAAGAAATTTCAGTTTTTCAAAATGCATTTGAATTCAGAAATTAAAATATTATTGAATATACATAAGCTGTTGTTGTATTTTATGTTATTAACAACCTTGAACAAACTTAATGAAGAAACATTTACCTGACCACATTAACAGATTTCATAATTATTGCCATTAAGCTGCTTGAAAGAGGCGGAAAGTCTGAAACTGTCCTTGGTATAGTGAAAGCTTTCTCACTGGAAGTCTAAAGAAGAAACAGTCAATAACTTCAACACATGCAGAAAACATCCAGGCAAATCTATACTGCAGTAATTACACTAAGCAAGACCTATCTTTAAATAATTAGAAGACAACATTCCCATGCATTGTTTGAACTCCTTAGATCAATTGTGCAGTGTCTAAAATAAGAAAACATAAAATTTGAAAGGCTAAAAATGAACCACATAAACAGCATCATGGGAAACAGTCTCCACAGTTTGCCTGAGTACAAGTTTATGACTGGTCACTATTTATAAACACAGCATACTGAACAGAAATAAATATCCTTTGTGTCTTCATGTTTAAGTATATACTACAATTTCTTAAACTTAGATGCCAGTGATTCCTTAGGCTAAGTCTTTTTGAATCAAGTTCTGAATAGTATGGCAAGTTAGAATGCAAGTTCTGATTTACTAGAACAAAAGCTGCACATCTCTGTGCAGCAAAATACAGAATTCATTCCCTTTTTTCAATTGGAAGGCACACATCAAGCCACTTCCTGGAAAGCAAGGCTTAAAAGAGGCTCTTTCTGACAGAGACCATAATGGTTGCTTAGAAGGACAAGTGCCATAACAACAAATTATCCTTCTTCCTCCTCCCTTCCATGAACTTTGATTGCTGAGTACATTATCTGGTCTGCCTGTGGTCAAGTCAGTGTAAACTGCCTTGGCTGAGGGAGTACTATGCAAACACTGCTTACCAACAGCCAAAACTTGCTGGTGTACCACCAGTAACCAGTACTGTTTTAAACTCAGATGCAAACCACAGCAGTGTACAGGCTGCTATGAAAGAAGTTAAGCCAGACCCGGTACAAATACACACACAAAAGAACTTCTGAAAAAAGACCATGTCTTTCACCCCCAACACTGCCTGACTTCTAAAATTTTCTGCAAGAATCAGATATTGAACAAAGTATCAGGACAGGCATCTTACACGTATTTGTAAACCTGAGAGATGCATTTTAAGATCAAATGATGGCAGATAAAACATCCTATTTGTTCCATGCCATAACACACAAAATCTTCATCTACAGCAGGAAAAACACATTTTCTGAACGCAGCTCTCTACTTCCAATATAACCTTTAAAAAGCAATCAGCATTAACTTTACCTCCTGTAGCGCATACTTGATCTCTGCCAGTATTGCAGCTAGGAGAGTGGAGAACACGCTCTGGTGAACTGCCGGGCAAAGTGAATGCCAGCATTGGACTGCATGTAAAAAATCTCCAAGAGGTGTTTGAATAGACTGAATCAGCTGAAAGCAAAGACAAACAGATCAGCTGCTTGAGATTGCATGAATGTGATTAAAATACTTCAGCAAACTGCTGTCTGCAGGGTAGTGCAGATGACACCCTGAACATCACTGCCGCATTCTGTTCGCTTGGGGTCAGGAGGAAAATCAGTAACAAAGATCAAAAGTTTACTCATAAGTTTAAGAAAAAAAGCAAAGCAATGATTGAACAACAACAGAAATAAAAAAAAAAACAAAAAACAACCACCCCATATTTCAAAAGCCCCAATAAGCAGATCATACTTTCCACTGTGATCTATCTTACTATTATCTTCTCTGCTACAAAATTCAAGAAGCTGAATTTTCTGTGAAGATCGGATGGTCTAAAGAACTTCGGGGCATTATCCACATGTTAAAGCTGATGTACTTCAACTTGAAACAATCATAAAATAGCCATAATTTCTTATCTCTCCCAAGATCAGAATATCTATGACCAAGACCTTTGCTTAGGTTTGAGTCCACTGTCACTGGCAAGAAGGTTAATAGTGTATCTAACCTATGACCTAACCAAGAGTGCCAGGGTAGGTCATTGGTACAGTAGATCATTCATAGTGTAGATCATTGGCAACATAACACACCATTCTCTGGATAATTAGCAATTCTGTCACAAGACCAACAGTGGTTAAAAAAAAAACAACCTACTGGAGATGGGGGAACATATTTATATTAGAAAAACTTACTGAAAATGAAAATCAGATGTTGAATGGAGTAACAACTTCAAAGCGTAACATCACATTGCATTTGAGTAAAAGTATGGATTCATTTGTACACAGGTAGTGGTGTTAAGAGCAATACCTGAATCCCTTTTCCACACTGTTCCTTGATTCTGCTTGCAACACATTCTAAAACCTTCTGGAAGATGTTCTGTACAGCATGGAGGACGTTGGCTATTTCATCCACCTCAGTGCTCTGAGTCAGAGAAGCTTCAGTAATTTCTTTTAGTGCACACAACAGCACTGGTGCACAAAAGGCACCCCTGGCTGAAGAGATAAATACCACGATATACACACTGAAATGAGATATTCTTTAGATCCAAATTTAAAAATAACATACATACCACAAACAGCTATAGTTTCCTAGAAGATGCATTTAGTTTCAGAGCACCTTCAGCTAAATTTTTCACGTATTTCAGTTAGTATTTAATTAAGTATAAATCCAGTGTTCCTTCAAAAAATCCTTGAAATATGTGGAATAAAACTGTATTTTGTGAGGAACTAAGCTTTAATTCTGTCTCTGCTGTCAATTTCACTTTCCAAATGTGAGCCAAATTTAAATTGCACTACAATTTTGTCTCCTAAGATAGAGATATGTATATGTACACATAAAATCAGTGTACACAAATATTTATGTACATATACTACTGTGTGATATACTAATTATGTAACAGGAATTTAACAGCAAGGAAAAAAACATTAGTTACCAACAATGATAAGATGCTGGACAGCTTCTCTGCTTGTTCTCAATTTGCTGAAAAGCTGTTGTTACTTCCTACCATATTAATGGCATTACCATCAACTATAAACACTGCTTTTTGAGAAAGAGATTCCACAATGCAAAAAAAAAAACAGTTCTGTTAATATAAAAACATGTCACCTAGTTGTGTATGGGGGTGTTGATGTTAGCACAACACTTTGTACCTGTTTGTATAACTGAAAGTGCTACGTCTAAAAAGTACAGTTGAAACTTGATATTTCCGAGACCAACCATTATGACATCTTTGCAGACTGACAGATAGGCCTAGAAAAGAGATGCAGAAATAAATTAGAAAAAAAAACACATTATAACATAAAGAAACAGTTCAGTAGTAGCAAGAAGTAATAAAAATATAAAATCAAAGAACCATTTAATTATCTTTTTTTTTAACCAGCCTGCATTTACATGAGTTGGGCCATTCAGAGACAGAGATTGTGATTAAAATTTGTCCGAATCTTTCCCTTGACTAAAGTTTGAGAAGACCCACAGCTCAGTGGTAAAATTACACGTGGTTAAGCGATACAGAAGGGAAATACAACAGAAGACAATTTTAAAAATTGCTTAAGCATTACCTAATCACATGCTTTCTGCGTATCTACTAACAAGGAACATCATTACAGACTCATCAAGCAGTATGTCAGATAGTTCTGTAGTTGATAACTACCTACTTGATTATTTATCAATACTTTAATTTTCAATTTCTATTCAGACCTGGGAAATTGATCAAACATGTTCTAGAAATGCTGGTATGTATTCTTGATTTTGTGTCTTGCCTTTCCATAAGACTGAATTCTATGACTGCCAACTATTGGCAAATAGCTGGAGTTGCAGTATGCGTGCCAATTATTTCATTTTAAAAAGGGACAACAGCTTATTAAACACACAATGAACCTGTCCCAAGAACGACTATAGCACTTACTCAACGCCTCTTTGCAGCCTTCAAAAAGTCATTTGGCTGCAGCAGTGCGACTCCAAGTCAGTAAAAGACTCACTTCCTCACTATTAAATTCCCAGACAACTCCCACTCTCTCACTCTGCTGACTTCCATAGATGTTTTCTGGTACTCAGCACCAGAATGAAGTATGCTGAATTCCTCTGGGTATAATTCTACCTGTTTCTTTAGGGAAGGCAGGAAGGAAAGGAAAGAAGAAAGCAAAGCAAGCCAATATGATCAGATTTAAATCCTCTCTTCCACAATAACATGACTTTCCTGGGCTTCCAAATCATAGTGCACTGGGCATTTTGGATAATAATGTTTATAAACCTGAAATTTACATATACCACTTATTTGGCTGGAGGCAGTTTGATTTACGTGAGAAGAGACCTCTAACCTGGATAATTAATTCAGGAACATTACTCTGTTTTGAAATTCCATCCTCTTGTTCAGTTGCTAGCATAAAAGGTAAAACATGACTTTCTACCCAAGCCCCTGTCTCCTGCAGATGTGACAGATAATCTTTTCCTTCTTCAGAAAACTGGAAAACAAAAATAGAAGTTTATAAATGTTTGAATTCCAATTCTTCTGGAATTTCCTTGTACTGTCAGCTTTAACTCCTGCTTATACTGAAAAAGTCTAAACATACCTTGTTTTGAAGATGAATACTCAATCTGCAACATAGGCTGAAGGCTCTTAAGCCAGTTCCTTGATTGCAGCTACCATGATTTGTATCAGCTGTTTTCAGAACTGAGCCAAGAATCTCCTGTAACACCGAAGTTGACATTTATATCTGCCAGAAAAACCTTTCAAAAAAAGTTTGTCTTTTTCTCAACACTTTTAAACAGAAGATTTTAAAATAAGGAAGGAAAAAAAAAAGACAAAAACAAGAAGCATCATTTCAATTATTTTCATTTTAGAATGCTGGAACCGATTTTCAAACTATTCATTACATTCTGAAAGTCAGGTTCCTTAGAAATGCTCAACACTGGATCACAAAAATTAGAGGTACCTAAAAGTGAAAGAGCAATTAAAATTTGCTACCAATAAACAATTCTGAGCTAATATACTTCTAGTTTACAATATTTCTCTGAAGTAGAAGGGGAAGCAGCTGTAAAACCTACTTATGTATTAGCAGAGTTTAATGTAAGGCAATCTATCATATGATGCGCTCTTTTATAAGCATTGCTTGTGGTAAGGACAACGCTACCTTAGCAGCACTGAGAACTTTCAGAAGATGGTTCAGTTTCTTTTTAGGAACAGAGAGTAGGCAACCACGATTAACAGGATGAGTCAATAAATATTCAATGTAATCAAGTGCTAATTCTGGCTTCGATTCATGTGTCACAAGGATACGTACTCGCCGTTCTGATGTTTTAACATTCTAAAGGAGAAGGAAGCACAACATTAGTAAGGTACAGTTTGTATTTTACAAATTTTACAATTCCAAAAAAGGAAAATGCAGCATGAAAGAAGCTGCTCCTTAAGGAAAAAAAACATAAAAAAAACTAATAACAAAGAAACAATGAAGTTATGTAATCTAACAATTCCTTGACGTCTGCATACCTTTCTCAGGGTGAACATGTCTGACAACCAGTCACAGGCCAGTTCCAACACATGACCCACTTGACCCCAGCGACACATACAGTCTATCAGGGTAGAGTATTTGCTTTGGTCAGCTCCACTGTCAATGTTTCTGAGTTTGGAGATCACACCACAGCTTAGATTAAAAAGAAAAGGGAAGGAAAAAGATGTGTTAACTTCACATTCATTATTGTAGAAATCATTCAAAGATAATCAACCAATATACTACCAAAAGAGACACACAGGTGGCTCAAAGATATGTTTACACCACACAGGTTTTATTAACTCAGTACATTTATTTAGCAGATTATTTTATCCAAGTTTACCCAAATTATCCAATTTATCAAAACGGACATTTAAAATGTCAGCTTGTGAAAAAATGAACAAAAACAGTCAACGAGTGTCACTCACATTTTCTGATCTAAAAATAATACCTGAAAGTAGGAATAGCAGCAGGGGGCATAAAGGATGCCAGAATAACCAATGGAGTTATGCAACGGTCATCCTATTAAAAAAAAAAAGCGCACTGTAATGATGTACACATATAGACATCATGCAAAATTGAAGAGATAACTTAAAGTATTATTAAATTATAGCAATTTAAGTATTTCTTTTCTCTAGAAATGAAAGTAGATAAAAAAAAATCACATGACTTACAATCTGCAAATAAGAAATGTAACATAGAAATGCACCAGAAGTTGTTACAACATCAAAATACGAGCCACAGAAACTGACCTGTGTGACAAATTGTTTAGAAATAATATATCTGTTGTCCATGCTTCACGAGTACTATCAAATGGAATGATTACTCGTTTAGACATCTGAAGAGCTGAAATCTTTTAAAGATGATTTTTAAAATGACATTTAAAAAAAAGCATGTTGATTTGCAGGAAATAGATACCTTGCCTCAACCTGTAGTCTCCTAGAAAATTAGCTCCTGATGACAGATTGTTTTAGATGCAAGCTGCTCACTCACTGTAAGAATATCACTCAAGAGCTAGGCTAGCTAAGGCTGGATGTCTTGCCTGTTCACCAGAACTTCAGAGGAGGGGCATTACATCCTCTACCAAAAAAAAAAAAAAAAAAAAAAAAGGTTTGGAACGTCTTTGACAAATCCAAATGTTTTCAGGGTAGAAAGAATATTTGGTAGATCTGTACTGCAGAATATTATGTGGAAATGAACAGCTTTTCACTCTCTAATTATCTAAAAATGGTTTGAATGTTGTTAAGTAGTCAGAATCAAAAGACTATTAGAGAGTAGAATGCAATTATCAGAAGACAATCACAAGAAAGTAACAAAGGAGCCTCAGCTGTTTCAGCTGTTCCAGCAGCTGAAGAGAAACGGGATCATCATCATAAGTGATGGTAGTGAAAGGGTCTGGAGGAAGGAAGTACAAAAACATGTGGTCTCTCATCTACAAAAAGAGTATTTTGCAGTGGCACATCTTCAGTGACTAATTTCCAAAAGATGAAAAAACTTCAAAAACAGAATAGTCCTACAAAAAGCAGTACAAGCAGAAAAACTTATTGCATAAGTATCTGTGTTAACAATTGATTCATCAGATTCTGGGACTGGAGGATGGTTTTTCTCACTAATGCAATTTCTAGGAACTTGCTATTGTTTACAGCAACAAAACATACTTAATACCATAAAAACAGATAAGACACAACAGAGAACAACATCAGAGGGAAATACTAGAGCAGTGACAGGAAAATGTAGGTTTATATCTAGGCTTTCTTTACCTTAAATACTTTTAAATACTCAGGAAGTACAGAAGCAAATTTTTTGATGGTGTAATCTTTGGCATCTTCATTGTGATCCAACGCTTTGTGAATACTTCTCCAGAGAATCACTGTAATCTCCAATAAGCTCGCCATGCTGGCCACGTCATTTATTGACAACACATCATTCAACACCTGAAATACAAACACTGATGATATTACCTATTATGTTCTAATAAACGAATTTCCGTTTCAAATATTTTGTTGTTTTGAAAATAGTGTTTTGAAAATAGTTTCAAAACACTGAAAGTTCTTTCATTTGTTTCACAGAGGTATTGTGCTTATTGTAAAGCATCAGCTCCATTCACATTAAGCTATACATAACTTGAGACATCCCGCTACATTACATTTTTTAAGCATTTCATTGCAAAATCTAATAAACATAATAAAGAGTGAAATGAGAAAAATATTAATTTTAAGCATGCTCTACATGTCTTCTAGCTTATTCTGTGTACTGCATGAAATTTCTAGTATTTCAGGGCATGAAAATGCCACAGTAGTGGTTTTCCCTCTCCAGCTCTCCAGATGTTCAAACGCTTTCCTTCAGATTTCTCTCACACCATTAACTGCCTATATCTGAAATCTAGCACCACAAACATTACCAGAGCTTATCATAAAATGGCATTTCTTACACTTAGGTTCTCCTTTTCACCTTCATCTTCACCATCAAAACTCTCTTTCACTGCTTTCTGGATGCAGGCATTCAAGCAGCGTCGAATAGTTAGCATCAATTTAGCTACATTTAAATATGATAAGAATAAATCAGATGTTTACTCTTTCCTAAGAACGTCATTAGTAAATGCTTCTAAGTATAACGTTAGCCATTCTAAAGAGCAGGCAACAGGAACAGAAATAGATAGAAAAAGCATACCACACTTCCTGGTAAATGAAAATGGAAAAATGGGAAAATGTTTTATATACTCAAAGATGAAGAAGAAACAGCCGACGTTATCATCAGATTCTATAACTTCATTGTTAAAAATGTCTATTCAAAGAAAAAAAAAAATCAAAGCAGGATCAGAGGAAACTCGTAACGTTCCTACATCTGTCTGGCATAGCTATTATTTTCATGAACTATACCCAGTAACATATCTCTTCTAATGTGCATCCCAATTATTTGTAACAGGCAGCAATCTAACCATTGTGTTCCCTAATGCGGAGCTCATCTTCCTTAGTTTTCATTTTCTATAGAAGACTCAAAATGTTTTGTACTTTACCTATATTGGTGGGAGCAGTATACTCATAAGCATATTGATAGAACTTTCTAGCTGCTGCTGAATTCATCTGGATCAAAGTAACACAGCGCTCACACCACACATCCTCAGGCTGGTTCACGGGCAGGAAGGAATTGAACAAGAGATTGACAATGCGCCGCGACACGGGCCGCGAATCAACCTCGAGGCGAGCCAGAAGATGCTCCATGGGACAGATCTTCCAAAACTTGAAAAAGTGAGTAAAGATATTAATGGAATTAAAACAAATAAATGGAGGACGTTTATAGTTCCCCAAACATCGAGTCTCAATAAATACCAGTAGATTTACAGAAAAGCAGGTGCGTTTTACATTTTACAGAAATACCAGCACGCACTTGAAGTCCCATATTCCTGTAACAGTGCTACTTTACTGTCCTGATGTGCTTCTAGCTCACCTGGAATCTATGACAGACCACTAACATTCTGGTTAGGAGAACTTCAGCTCAACATATCTGCAGTGCTAAATGCAACTAGATATCACTATGGTCCTTTTTAACCCAGGCCATTCTATGATTCTGTGATTCTGATTATTGAAATTCTTATCCTAAACCTGAAATTGTATACAAAAAGTTAGAAGCCCTCAATTCTGAAGTGACTTAGTGCATATAAAGTCGGAAAGTGCTAGGGGTAATCTTGTGTCAATATAACATCCTTGAGTTGCTGTGATCAAAGTTGGAAGGCACGCATTTGGCGAGCAGCTAATTCTCTCATTAGGGATAGATGAGATCCTTCAGCACTGAAGCCTTAAAATCTGACCAACAAATCATTTATTCCGAGTTTAATTCTCTCATGAACAACAAAGAACTGTACATGTTCTATGCAAGTTCACTATACAAAGTCACAAGATAAGCACATCACGGTAACTAGGCTCAGCAAAAGACAAAATCATCATTGAAATAAAATATAAAATTTAAATTAGTAAACCATTAACAGCAGAGAGTGGAGAAAGAAGTCAAAGGAGCTGTAATGCCTAAGGCTAGCCAGTCTCACCCTAAATAAGAATCCACAGCAGAAAATAAAGTTTGTCTAAAATCACTATGAAAAGAAATGAAAATGCTGAAGCACATGCCCACAGAAGGCCAGTAAAAAATTATAAAAATAGATAAACGAGTAAAAAAGCAGTTCAATGAAGATGTTAAGCTTTTCAGAAGGTGACAGTCCTGAGGAGCTGTTTGTCTGACTGTTCTGCCTGGGGATGGCCACCAGAGGGCAAGGAGGACAGAAACATGCAGAGAAAAAGATGCATTGAGTACTTGGTGATCCCAACAACCAGTTGATCCCAACTAGTGAGCAAAAAAACCCAAAGCAGTATGTACAGAGACCTAATGCATGCAGTAATAATCCCAAAGTAGTTGAAAATAAAAAATAAATTAAAAAAAAAGTGAACAAGAGCAGAACAAGAGTGTAGTTGGCTTAATTAAAAACAAGCTTTCCATCATATCCACCATGCCTATAAAATCTCAGCCACAGCAACATCCATACAAAGTATTATTCCTTATGGTTACCTGTGCCGAACAGCTATGGAAAGACCACAAGTTCATCAAAACCAGTCACAATTAAAACATTAAACGTGTTTTTTTTTTTTCCTTTATGGCTGACTGCAGTAGTCTCAAAGGTACATTTGTTTTTAAAATCAATGCCTTGATTTTTATCTCCTGCCTGCTATCTATCAAGTGCCACTTAACCTACCTTTGCTGCCTTCGTAGCCTTTATTTTTAGCAGCATATCTACAAAAGCCACTCGCACTTTCTCTGAATTGTCATGAAGGCTGTTTTTAACTGTTGGCAGGAGCTGCTCCAGTAATGGATGACTTAATTTGTTGTCCAAAGTTATCGGTAGGCACTGCGAGAAAAAAAAGAATTTGAATAATTAAAAATATTTAAAGAGTAGATTTGCAAAAAAGACGTAGCTAAAAACTGTTAAACTGGATCGTGACACTTCTAAGGTGAACTTCAGTAGGGGCTGACACTACGTCTGCGTGCTTTTCCTTTAACTAAAAGTTAAACTTTTAGTAAAAGCTGCTTCAAATTTCTAGTGCCCTGCATTCAGCAGACTCATTTCAGATGAATAATTTTCAGATATATGCTGAAGTCACAGTCTTGCCTTCTATCTGAGGGCACAATGTAAAATACCTTTTGTGGTAGCAATACCAGCTCCCCAAACTCTACTAATTTTGGATTAAAAATTAGTCTTTTTTTTTTGCCATTACATTTAGCTCAGCTTTTCATGCTCATTCAGTATAGATTTCCATACTGCTATAGTGGAGCAAGAGAGAATTAACATGAAGATTACTCCAAATTAAAAGTGAATCGACACATTTTAAGTGGAAACATAGCATAAGGAGATTCTCTAGGGATGGGTTAAAACCAGTGATACAGAAATATACCAGAACTCAAGTGCATACTGAGCATAACTTCTATTAGCTAAAATTACTGAATTATCAGGTCCAACCAACGCAGAAAATCTATTAGACGAGAAATACAAAATGAATGGGATTCAACAAAGCCAAACAATCACTACTCTGGAAGACATTTTTTCTTTCCAGCTGTATGAATTCTCTAAAAGATGTACAGAATTTGCATGTACCAGGAACTTCACTGCATAGCTCATTCTGCAGAATAATTACTGTTCTTGACTTTAAGCGGCCCGGAAACCAAAGCTTCATGTAAAAATGTAGAAATGACAATCACAATTTTACATTCAGAAGAAAGACTTACTTTAAAAACAGAGCATCGAACATCAGCAGATGTAACATCACACGCCAGCTCTTCAATTAGCTTTTTTAAAAGATCAGCAATAACTGTTGGAGGAATCATCTCCCAGTATTTGGATGTTATCTGACTAACTCCAAGTATCCCTGTAGAGCGGACAACTGGATGAGGATCTTCCAAGAGGCTCTAGAACAGAAGAACAATGTGAATAGAAGCGTTATTGCTATTTGACAATAACCTGTAGTCCACAAATAGAATTCCATAATCATAATGCAAATTGTTATACTATGAGAGAACAACAGTACTGATATTCTCCCAAGGCATTTTATTATGAAGTGAACAAGAAAATTTATATCAGGAACAGAGTTAAGACAATACTGTCCAATTACTTTAATATGATCTTTGAAAGAGTTTTGAATTGTTTTTAAGATAACTTGCATTAAGTTTTGCACCTGTAACTTAATTAAGAATATTCAGACTTCTATGTACATGAGTTTGCATTGGATACTGTCCATATATGTTCATATAAAAACTTGACATTCAGTTATCTGATGCTTATGTTCATAAAGACGACATTGATGATTTCCAAAACACTTCAGTAAAGAATATACATCCAATCTCATCTATCTAGACTAATTAAATTTTTTTCCAGATTCTTACAATTGTACTTCACTTTTGAACTATTTAGGAATACGGTACTAAAGTTGAGGTGAATGCCTACTAATTAAATGTAAAGCTCTCTTCACCAGTCCTAAATAAGGATAAGATCATTACCCATCCATGCAGCCCATGGGTGTCCAACCTTCTGGCTTGCCTGGGCTGGGCTGCACTGAGTGAAGAGGAATTATCTTGGGCTGCATATACATAGGGCTCTCCAAAAGTAATGCCTCTTATTTATTTCCATGGAAACTACAACAGATACAGTGAACACAGTAACTCTGCTTGATAGAGCCAATTCGCAGCAACAAAACAGTATTTTCAGTATAGTAGCCACCATTAGCTGTGCATTTTTGCCAATGAACAGGAAGCTGCGTGCCATGTTTGTCAATACCCACACCAGCAGAAGAGACCCACTGGTGCTGTCACCACTGCTGAAATACACCACTGTGCTCACATCTACTGTTTGTTCTCCATAAATGTTCAGAAAATATCAATGAATGTCAATGGGCACAACTTTTTTTCTTTTGCATGGAGGAATTCAGTTCCACCTCTTTGTTTCATGCACACTTGCATGTCAGACACCATTTTGTCAGATTGCCCTTCTGTCACACAGCAACAAAATGTAATGGAATATTGGCGAGAAGGTTCTACTTATACTGCCATACCACCAACTTCCACCTCTAATGACATGGGCCAGCATAATAAAGTAAGAGGCATTACTTTTGAAGCTGTCCTTGAAAATATATACTACTGAGCAAAAATAAAAAACAAATGGGATGTGATGTTGCTTTTGTGAAGCTAATGCATCAGTCTGGATCAGTGGCAGAGGTTGTGATTCTTAGTAAGCTTTCAAGGTGCTCAGAGATCTTTTATGAATTATTACCCTTCCTGTACCTCCTTGTTGTCCAAAGCTGCTCACAAACCATTGCCAAAAGCAATGACATCAGTAAGGAGTGACTGTGAAATGAGGGATGTTTTTCTCTGTTAAGAGGTCTTACAGAAGTCTAGCAAAAGGACATGATCAAATATTCGAGTTGAATATCTGACTGCAACTCTATTTGTTCCACTTGAAAATTTGCAGGTAACATATGTCAACTGCAAATGGATCTGCAAACATAAATTGATTTTTTTCTTTTTTGGCAATCTTGAAACCTATTCTCAAATTCCTGTATCAAAACAGAAGACACAGCTGCATTTTTTTTTTTTTTTTGCTGTTGACAGGACTGTGTTCAACCAGCAGCTCAAAATGCATACAATTACTTGTCATAAATTAAGTTAGCACTGTGCCCTCCCCATACCCTGCATTCAGCCCAGACAATTCCAGTCACACACGGATGTGTGGTTGTTATGAGTGATGAATGCACACCTGGCCACTTAGTGGGGAAGGGCTGCAGCCAGGAAGCAGGCCATACTGTGAGCTGTGCTGGGCCACATGCAGCCCACATGCTGGAAACACCTGGTAGAGCTTTCAAAAGCATCTTTTATTCACAGCTCAGTAAAATAGATATCCAATTTTTTCCTTTTCAGATAAAAAAAAAAATGATGTAGCATTGTCTGTTGCCAATGTGGCACAGAAAATTAAAATATTAGTCTATTTTTGCATTTTCTGCATCCCAGCATACATACTATCCTGAAATTCCATTCATGTTAACTGTACCAACAGCTTATTTTTATTAGTTAGCATTCAGCATATTAGTTACATCAAAACTTACAAAAAGTTCTTCAAACTGTTTCTGAATTTCAGCATCCATCTCTTCAGTGTTAAAACTGGGATCACGAATAGGAAAAGCATCAATAAACAAAAATGCTGCATTTGATCGAACTTCTGAGTTTCTTGCCTGTTACAATGAAGGAAAAAATATTATTTCAGTAAGTACAGACTTAAAGGCATATCCTACGTAACACTGCTGTCCAAAGACTTTTACTATTTGTAATTAAGTAAATGGGAGAGAAGTTCTTAAATATATGGAAAAAGTTATAGAAACATTATTTTTTTTTCACCTTACATTTCTGCCCCTCTGTTAACACCTGAGCTATCAGAACAATAATTCGCAAAATATTAATGATCCTAAAGAGTCATAGTCTGAGCCCTTCTTTCTGCAATGCTAAATAAGTTAAAAACAGTTGGGATTTCTCTTGATCACCTGACAAGTTGACTTAGGCATGAATCCTTAAATCTCCACTACAGAATACAAGAATCTTGAACTCAAGCAAAGGTTTTATCATTAAATTTATATAGACAGGCAAATAAATTGAAAAGCTGAGGCTTATTTCCTCAAGAAAACAGTATGTAGAAACTACCATCAAGCCTAGAGTATAACATCCAAGATGAACATGTTCAATTCTGCATCTATACATGTAATAGGATCACGTTCTGAGCTTCACCAGCTAATCAGAAGCCTAAGATAAACCTCATAACTTTGACATTTTATCATTTGTAACCATTTACAGGGTGCTACTCAATATATTTTGCTGGCTGCAGAGCTCTAAATGTAAGGAAAAATGAATAAAATGTATATTTAGGCAATCAATGAAAAATGATTGGCCCCTGTAGGCTCATAAAGGACAGAAAATACAGAGCAGTCGATGAAATGAAGAGATGAGGTACAAGGTACATCAGGAAAAAACCTGAAATATAATCAGCAGAAAATATTTTATTTGTTAAAGATATCAGTCCTTGATATTTGTGCTCACTTCTCTTTGAAGGAAGAGTGAAGGAATAATTTTGTTCAGATTTTGGGTCCAATTAAGAAAATATATAAAAAACATATACAAAGAGTCTAATGTGAAACAAACAATGTGGGCTTACTTAAGAGCAAGATTAAGAGTGCAGGGAACCTTCTGACTACATTCATCCAATTTTCTTCTTTTGCCATGATATGCTCAGATCAAAGGCAGGGAAAAGAAGAAACTGTATAATCATGTAATATTTAGAATGAAAGAAACTAATGGCAAATAAAAACAGAAAATCACAAAAGAACCGAACTACAATTACTTAATGTGTAAATTATTTTATATTTCCCTTCTGACTTGATCCTCATGGGAGGAGGGGAGGAGGGATGTGCATCTCATCTCCAGGTAGGAAAAGCAAAACAACACTACCACCACCACCACATTCTTCAAGCCAGCATAATTAAGAAAAATTCTACATTTGATACCATGAGAGTAAGTAAAGCTCATCTACACATTCTTTAGAGACTACCTTATTTTACCTCACAGTTATCAAGAGAAGCCTTCAGTTACTTGATTAAAAAAAAAAATATATATATATATATATATATATGTTTCTTTACCTTCATGTCTGTAATTATTTAAGGAGCTGTTAAAACTGTTCTAAGACAGACAGATAGACTTTGAGATATATAGGTCCACGGTTTGGTTATACAATCATGGCACAACTATTCTGCTCACTTGTACACAACACTTTGTTCATAATAAAGATATGAGATTGCATAACATTATAAAAACTTAATGTAGCACAAAGGTTTATAAAACACATGTAAGTAAAAGCCACAAAGGAAGCTTGTGCTATCTAGCATCTACAAAAGTATCAACTTAAGAAGAAAAAGAAAAAGAGCCATGTATTCTAAACAACCATTTTAGAGAGAAAATCAAGTAGTTTCAACATGACCAGTTTCAGAATACCTTGTATTCTTACAGCTGAAGTAGTTCTCCTTTTTTGCATGGAGGAGGGATAAAAGGACCTTTTTATGAGTTACCTTTCTTTTATACAACCAGGAACAAGATTTGCTCCTCACTATATTAAATTAGGCTTTTGTAAAGTGGTTGAAATAGCAAACTGGTTATCTAAAATGAAACTGAGATTTCAAGCTTGGGAGAGGAATCCAAATCAGTAGAAATGATTGTAAGCTTCCTTTTATGTTCTGTATCTTAAAGTATTGGTGATTCCAAGTTGCAGCAATAGTTCTCTCAAGAATGGCAAATATTCAGCAGTACCGTATAAAAAAGAAAAATGAACTACATAGAAGTAAGATAGCAGCCCAACCAAAAATAAACTGCACAATTTTGATTTTCAGTCACATATTTCCTTTCACCTATCACAAATATGCCATATACCCATAACTCACTAGCTGGAGAAAGACAGTGCTACATTCTGAAAAGGCAAAATTACCTTTAGTGCTCTCCAAAGGATGGGTTTATACAACCGACAGAGCATTTCTTCAACTCCTTGGCGAACTTTACTTTGTTTATGAAAATAACTCAGCATCTGGCAAATCAAACAACAAAAAACATGTTTTGTACAAATCTGCACACGTTCAAGAAAGACAGGGTGTTGGGGACGTCAGAAGTATTCATAAGGCAGGTTGTACCTGTTGGTTTTTGGTTGGTTTTTTTGTTTTTAAATCTACTGTTCTTTCAGTAAAGTAGCCCAAACACTGTTCAACTGAATAACTGTTTTTTAGTTACTCTTCTATTTGCTACAGGAACTCCTGCAATCTATATCATTTTAAGTTCAATTCTTGTATGCTGACAAAGAACCAGTCATCATTAGCAAATTTATTCCACGTGTTCTCAGTTCAAAAGTTCAAATTTACATTATGGTTATCTTTTAAGATCATAAGCTTCTCTGTTTCTTAATGAAATTAAATTAATGTCAGTCAAAACCCTATTCCATCAAAATTCTGAGCTGGAACCTTGTAAAACCTTTGTGTTAAGAATGTATGCTATCAGATACAAGTTTCGCTATAAATTTGTACTATGTTCATGGAAAAATATGAAAAGTATGTTAAAAAACTGAAAAACTATTTTCAGTACATGAATATTAAAACAAGCAATTCTTCCTTAAAATGACCATTTAGCTGAAATATGTGGATCCAGGGGATAACCAGATCTGATGGATGAGATCAACATACTGGTACATTAAGCTGTATATTGCACACTGGATACCCTTTGGCTTCTACATATTTGAGAGAAAGCACGAGAAGTGAAAAGCCTACATCAGATATGAGTGTCTTCTCTTAAATAGCTTCAAATGTTCTGCTCGGGAATAAAAGCCATAGATAGGCCTCTAGAATCTGTACCCAAATCAAGGATTGTCCCTACATACATACATAAAATCAATACACAGCATCTCTCTCTACATATATATAACAAAAGATACATATCAGTGTAAGTTTTATATACACAAAAGACAGACAAACCTCATTTCAGACCCACCTACTAAACTTGCTTTAAGGAGCTTATGACTTTTTTTTCCACTGTGATCAACTATGAAAAGGTCAAATCCCTAAGTAAAGAAAAGCATAGATAACAGACAGCAAAGGCTATTTCTGGCACTCTTTTCAAGCGCAGGAAAATAAGCGGATTTTTACAGACAAGAGAAATGTGATGCCAAACTATACAAAAATTCCTCATAGAATTCATTCTAATAACTTGCCTTTCAGAATATCAGAGCGTACTTTATTAAATAAGGGAACTCAGTCACAAGCAAAGCACCACACAACTGCTCACACCCACTCCTCTTTGGTGGAACAACAGAAAAATCTGGGAGAGCAAAAGCAAGAAAACTTGTGGGTCTAGATAAGAGCAATTTTATAACTGAAGAGGAATAAAAAAAACAATCAGAGGCAAACACCCACCATTTCCCACAAGCAGACCAATGCTCAGCCAGCCTCTAAGCAATGGTTACCACCTCAAAATCCCTCTTCCCTCAGTTTTTATTACTGAGGGTGGCATTATAGTGGAAGCAATATCCCTTTGATCAATTTGGGTCAGCTGTATCCATTCCCAACTTGTTGCTCATTCTAGCCTACTTGCTATGAAGGCAAAGTAGGGGCAAAGATAGCCTTAACATTGTGCAAGTACTGCTCAGCAAAATCTAGAACGCTGGTCTGCATTTACTGTTTTAGTCTACAAAACCAAAACCCAACACAATATGGGCTGATGTAAACAAAACTAATTCTATCCCAGCCAGACTCAGCACAGGATTTTAGCAGGAAGTGGAAAATTCCCACTTTATACTCAACCAGTTCAGTTTGATACCACCTGTTCACATCATGACACAAACTTACCTCTCTAACTTTAGAATAAACGGGAGAACTTCTGGGAAGATGAATTCCATGGTGCATGAAATCCTGAATACAACTGTGTTCAAGTATCTACAGGAAAAACATACATGCATGCTACTGTTAACACACAAGAAAAAATAAGTACAGGCAGCCATCCAGCAACATTTTTATCTAAAACAAAAACTGAAATAATAAATATTATTTCGTACTCAGCTTCTGCTTTGCTAAATGTTTTCCATGCTATGCTTTTCTCAGCATAAACTGATTTTCAAGATATTAGCATACTGATATGAGAACTTGACTTCTGAGAGTCAAGTTTTGAATTCCAAAGTATCTCCACGTGAATCTACAGGTGGTGGAACTGACTGCACCCTCAGCAAGCTTGCAGATGACACTGAGCTGTGTGGTGCAGATGATACAATAGAAGGAACAGATGGCATCCAGAGGAACCTCATGAAGTTCAACAGGGCAAAGTGCAAGGTTATGCAATTGGGTTGGGGCAATCCTAAATGTCAGTACAGGCTGGGGGGATGAGTAGATTGAGAACTGCAGAGCAGAGATGGACTTGGAGGTGTTGCCTGATGAAAAATCAAGCATCAGCCAGCAGCACAAGCTTGCAGCCAAGAAAACAAATCATATCCTGGGCTGCATGAAAAGAAGCATGGCTAGCAGGCTGAGGGAGGCAATTCCTCGCTCTGCTCAGCCCTTGCAAGGCTCCACATACAGCACTGCGTTTAGCTGTGGGACCACAAGCGTAAGAAAGACATGGAACTCTTAGTTGGTCTTGAGGAGGGCTGGAGCACCTCTGCTATGAAGACAGGCTGAAGGAACTAGAGTTACATAGCTTAGAGAAGGCTCTCAAGTTCAACTCCTAAATCCACACAGGATTACCTACAAATTAAATCACACATCTAAGAGTGTTGTCCAAGCGCTTCTTGAACTTCAACCCTTGGAGTTGTGACCACTGCTCTGGGGAGGCTGTTTCAGGCTCTAAACTGAAAACACTGAAGAGAACTGGGGAACCCTATTCACTATAATATTCTGAGCCTGCATCTGAAATTTGTCTGGAACTTTGCTGTGATGCTGTAATTATGCTTCTGACCATTCTCCATAGAAATCCACAAAACCTTGATAAATACTTAAGCTATCAAATACACAGACCTGCACATACTGAGTAAATGTTTCAGTTATTTAGGGAATTACTGTATTTACAAAAAGCATTGTGTACGTATATAGTTGTGGAAAGAATCATTTCAGCAGCAGAATTAAAAGTGCTTAATAGCAACCAGGCTGATCAAAGTAGCTAAACATTAGTAGCTTACCTTGCTACTCTTTGGCACTGTTGGAGAGGCTCTTTCCTTAGGGAAAGAATTCCTTAAGGTTTGCTTAGGAATCCTTCCTAGGATGAATATTCATATAATCTCCCCCCATCTTAAAATTCAGAGCTATCCAAATAAAATTTCAAGCATAGTAATACCTCTAAAGCTTCTCCAGACACCTTCTTCCATGCTCTGAAGTAAATTTCTGAAATGTATTCCATCAAGGATCTGGATTAACAAATGGGAAACACTATCAATCAAGCATCCTACGTACAACTCATAAGAATCATCACATGAAGGTTTTGTTAAGTACTGTGATTAGTCTTAATTCTGTGTACCAATGCTATTTTGAGAGGAAGCAAAGATCTTAACACAGAAAATCTCTCTTACCAGTTGGAAATTCAAAAGAGTAACACAGATATTTTATAATTTCTCTCTAACAAATGCCTTGAATTGTTTACAAATACATACACACTCTTGTAACTGAAAGCACTGGAAAGTCTCTGATTTTAATATGAACAATAATCTAAACAACACTTCCCTGAGTAGTCAAAGGAAAAACAGAAATGTACATTCTTCATCTGTCAATCAAGTTCTGACCCTACAAGGTATTTGTATTTACAAATAGCAAGTTACTTGTTAAACGTGTCTGTAGAATCTTACTATATTCAATCAGAGATTGTCCACAAGAAAAATATGACTTCACAGAAGCAGAAAAAGACTTGCAATTCTCCAACACAAACACCGCAACTAAAACACCATGAGTTAAGCGAAAATCATTTGCTTTAGATAGTTCTAAAAAAGCACTTCATTACATCTCTAATTGCTGCTTTACACATAACTATATATATAATTAAAGATAGTTGTTGAAACAATATGGTACTTAGACTCAACGGATTTGATGTTCTCTGGATGCTGAGATATTTTATAAACATTATAGATATTTCAGCTTGAGACAAACAAAGCCTTAGCCAAGCCATCATTAAGAAGTTTAACTGTTATGCTTACCTGGGAAAAAACTGTAATTGGTTCTTAACAGTTCCATGTATCATTTTAATGAAGTTGACATTCCAGCTGAAGAAAAAACTCAGAATTCTTCTTCCCTGTTGGCAGAGGAAAAAGGGAGGTGTATGGAAGCTGCAAGGTCATGGCCTGAACCAGTGACTGAGCACCAGGTGAGAAGGGGTGGCTAACCCTGGGAGTCAGGCACAAGCAGTGCATCTGAGTGACTCTGGGTTCATCCTTCCTCACCCTCTCTTAAAGGTTAGCAGCCAAGGGAGCAACACTGCTATTCAGAGATGGTGCTCTTCTCAAGATGTCAACCAGTCTTTGGAAAGGGTAAGCCATCTTCTTATATGTTGCTTTCTAAACTAAACATTAACAAATACCTTTATAAGCATGCTCCTACTAGAAGGCACTGTTATTGCCTTCCTTTGCTCCAAAGCAGGAAAAACAAAAAAGAAAACAAAACAATAAAAAAGGGAAGACCCAAGAGGAACACCCAACTTAAGAGCTACTTCAACAGTAAATAAAGATTCCTAATTTTTAAACATAATTCAAGTGTTGCAGTTGCTATATCAAGGAGAAAATATGAAACAAATGCCATGTGATTTACATGTTTTGCCTATTTTTCCAATGTCCAATCTGTTCCAAAATGACTTTAGGTAACATACCATAAAGATAAGAGACCATACAAATCCAGGCTTTCACACCAAGGGTTATCAGAGCAAGACAAGGGTACTTTCATTCTGAGATGATGCTGTGAAGATGGTGAAGGTGCAGATAAAATGGCATGACAATTCCCCAGTTTTAGATACTTTTTTGAATAAAGCAACAGAAAACAGCTGGCATGCTGAGGAAGATAAATGATCTGATTAGCACGGACAATTCCCTTCATACTGTCTCACGGTGTGTAATAGTGCAAGCGCCCTGGAGCTATTTTTATTCATGAAAGCAGAAGAAAACTTTTTTTTCCTTTAGCAAGTTAGAAGTGGTAATGGCAAATCTAATGAGCAACCAAACTTTTGCAAGGCGAAAGAGTGAAAGGCTGTGGAGAGAGGAAATCAACTCTTCTGGACAGAGAAAGATCTGCCCTTGGAATTAGAATCTCATACAGTAACATGGCATAAGTAGCCTAGGTCTATGTGGTCATACAGTGAAGGTATCCATCTTCTTGAGACTTTGAAGAGTCTCGTGATACATAGTGGTGAGTCATCCAGTTGCAAACTTCCTTTGTACTTTTCTAGCAAAAACAAATCAGAAAATCTCATAAGGAGATGCAATAAATAAGTAAGGACCAGTTGTCAACGACAGATGCTTCTACCAAAAAAGAAGAACACTGGATAATAAAAGAAAATTGTAAAAAAAAGTCACTTGTCTTCACCTTTGGTACTCTGATACCAGCACTCACCCATCAAGATCCTTGAAAAACTTACTGGTGAAGGCAATCACAACCCACAGCTCCTACCTCAACAAGGCAAAGATGAAACTGCACTTAGCAGAAATGACAGATGAAGAAAAGGCAGAAGGTAGCTTTCTATCCAGTGAGGAAGGCATCCAACAGAAATCTGTATTCAGTTTAGTTAAACAATTCCTTTTTCCTTCAGTTTCAATAGTTTGACCCTGATCACAAGAACACAGCAAATCCCTTCAATTTAATCTCCTGCCTGTGACCAATGGATCTCACTAGAACAATTCTCACTGACAATATCATCAGCAACCTGGTAACAAGTGAACTTGCTCTCCATCATATTGGTGCAGACATAATGAATACATTATGATTTGCTGGATGTATATATACACATAAAGTTAGTAAGGAAAGATGAGAAAGCAGACATTCTAAGGGCTCTCCAGGTGACTGGAAACCCCACTAGAACAAGAACGTTTTCATAAATCACACAGAGATAAATTCAGAGGAACACTCCAGTAACACAATCTTAAAATAAACCTGTGAGAAATATTACTGTGCTGAATAGCACAGTCTGGAAAGGCAGAAAAACTGAACCATGGGGACCTTGTATTGCAGCATAAATGTGCAATTCTGTATCAATATAGTTTGATCTAAAATCAAGTTAACACTGTTTCTGACCCTTCCCTTCTCTTCGTCCTTGTATATGATGAACCACTCAAAGCAGCTTCACGATCTTACTAGGAAATAGATCAGCTACCTCCTAGAACTAATCCAGGATACTGCTGTATAAGCATTCATGCTGAGGAGAGGAAAAAATGAAAGGAATGTCTGTGAATGGCTCCAACATCCCTGACAATACGTTAGAACTAATCAGTCAAAAGGCTTAATGTATAACCATTATAAATAACCAAAGCTCACTCACAGAAAAGCAGGGCAAGACAAAAGCTTGCTTACCTCTTCTTTTTTGATGTGCTTTATGCTCATAAAACACTGAAGTAACATGTCTTTGATTTCATTACTGTCCTCTGAATCATAATCAAAACAAAGTAAGGTCTGATGTAGTTTCCACAGACAAACAATGTCTACGCCCTGACAAAAAAAAAGACCGCATTACAGTGATCTAGGCATACTTTTAATGTGAAGAATCATTTAATGGATTTTAGACAATGAAACTGAAGCACTTTGTTACAAATGGAAGGTTTCCAGATTGCAAAATTACGTACGTTAATCAATTTTCACTCCTCTCATTATGAAAAGATTACAAAAATATTTTTAACTGTGGAGGTATAGACTTCCAACAACTGAAGAAATGCCTTCTGTACAGAAAGCTTGCATTTTACACAAGACACTAAAATGGTATTATTCCACTTCTCCGCTTCTCAAATTTTAAGAATGAAAGCAGTTAAAATAGAAGGATAGAACACATAAGGAAGATACTTATAGGGCTAATGAAAAGACTGTCACATTGCTCTAAGTAGCTTTCATTTGTAAACAAAAAAAAAATTCAGTTCAAAATAAATAATTAAGCAAGAGAAATTATTTCTAGATACAGAGTAACAGAAAACTAAGTTTCCCACTTAAGAATCCTCTATGAGGTGCTGAGAGTAGCTCTTAAAGCCTGAATTAACTAAATAGCTAACAGCAACTTAAACCTTTGCCGCTGGGCTTTAGAAACTAGCAGAAGAGAAAATAAAGAATGTAAAACAAACTGTTCTCTGGTGAAACTACTGCCAAAAGTCTTTAAAGTTCATTCCAGAGAAGGCAGCATTTTGATATGCTCTTTATAGTGACAACACCAAAAACACAATTTGTAACCAACATATATAGTAGAGTTCATTAATGGAGAAGCACCAGGACAGAGAAGAAAAAAATAACACAAGAAAGTATACTTGAGAGAGTTTCCTTCTTGCAATATTCACTAATAATTTAAAACTCAATATAGCTTCAGCATACCGTAGCAGCTTTACTCAGACTTTTTCTTAGTAGTAAAATAAATACTGTTTTCCCTAGCTGCTCCTTTCCTTCCAGTCCTTTCTCCCACCACATTTCACACACACACTGGATGGCACTCTGTAGGATATTTTCAGATGCAGGTAACGCAGGAACAATACCTACAACAGGAATAAAGTAAGTATTTATTGCAATGTTGTTATTCACATAAAACACCAGTCAGTTACTACGCTAAATGTATCTCACAATATCTGTCAGCTCTTGCCATATTTATATGTCTTAATAACTTATTTTCACTGTGGATATTTAGGCAGCTTTGCTAATTCTAAAGTTTTGGCCAAGTATTTTTTCTCTCAGTAGATATGGAATCTCCAGTTTTTACTTCTTCTGTGGCTTATAGTATTTTTTATGGCAAGTCATCTGTCCTTGGGTGAACAGGTGTGGGGAAAGAAAATTACTGAAGTTCCATACTTTAGACTGTGTAACTGATGTTCAAGTGAGTACTCCCTTAACTTTATCTCTAAAAGAACTTCATCAGTACCAACTTTTGTCCTTGTTTTTGTTTTTTTTTCTCCATAGACCCCCTCAGGTCAAACATTAAGCTTAGTACTGCCATCTGCTAAAAACCAGTGTAATGTGTTTCAACTCTTTCAAAGGGTTGACAACTGCAAGAAGAGGGGAAATGGTTTTCAGTTGAGGGAGGGAAGATTTAGGTTGGATGTCAGTGGGAAGTTCTTTACAGAGAGAGTGGTGAGTTGCTGGAACAGGCCGCCCAGAGAGGTTGTGGATGCTCCATCCCTGGAGGTGTTCAAGGCCAGGTTGGATGGGGCCCTGGGCAGCCTGGGCTGGTACTAAATGGGGAGGTTGGTGACCCTGCATGTGGCAGGGGGGTTGGAGATTCATGATCCTTGAGGTCCCTTCCAACCCTGGCCATTCTGTGATTCTGTGATGTAAGGAAAAACAGACAAGTACGCACCATTTAATATAAAGGCACATTCTAGAAGAGCTTTGTAGTTCACCGTTTCATCCACTACAGGAATGGAAGCAGTAACTACAGCTGTCACTCCTTGGATCACAGCTACAGTTTGTTTCTGAAAGAAAGCAATGTTAAGGAAATAATTCTGCAATTTATTTTACTCTCAGAAGACAATCATGACAAGATAATTCAGCCCAGGGAGAAGGCTCCTGGAAGACTCCAATGCAGCTTTCCAGTACTTTAAGCGAGCTTATATTGAGGAGACTGACTTTTTACGTGGGCAAATAGTGATGGACAAGGAGGAACAGTTTTAAACAAGATGGGAGATTTAGCTTAGATGTTAGAACTAATGTTATTGCTGAGGGTGGTGAGGCATTGAAACAGGTGGATGCCCCACCCCTGAGGGCACTCAGGGTCAGGTTGGATGAGGCCCTGGGCAGCCTGAGCTGGCGGGTGGCAGCCAGCCAACGACAGGAGGTTGGAACTACATGATCTCTAAGGTTGCTTCCAACAAGCCGTGCAGAGAGCAAAGGCAAACAGCTATTAGGCAGCTACTTTGAACAGAATATACCAGAACCCAAAAATCAATCAAGCTGCACGAGGAAAATGCGGTTTTTAAAGTACATCCTTTTCAAAAAGTTTTTCTCCAAAAAGCCTTCAGCTCCAGCTGGTAGATAACTTGCTGACTGTATGTATGTATCCACTCCATAAAAAAAATTCATCTAAACAAAACCAGACAGACACATATTCTGGTGCTAGAAAGAGCCTGTTTAGCAGGATATTCTGTAAAAGAAATAGTCTGCTCATTGATTAGATTTGGTGACTTTAGAAGCAGATCCATGAGTTTACTGGCCTCTGCACGTATGGCAGACTTCCTACAAGCCTCCAGGTCTCCCTAATGATTTGCACACTGGACTTTTTTTCCCCCAGAAAATTAAATAAACCTTTCCCCCAGTATTCTGGAGAGTTCATGGACTGCAGCACAGAAGCAGAATATGAGGGCCTGAGTTAGAAAAATACTGTGTAAGCTAAACATGAATTTGAGAAGGGGCTGAAATCTAGATTTTCAAATCTTCATTCAGTAAACTTATATATTAAAACAGGTAGTCAATTTCTTACAGTATGTGTCAGGTATTTAAGGTACATCTGAGATCAGTATTTACTGAAATAAGACATAAAAAAATCCAACATTATATGATAAAACTAAGTACCATCTTTCAGAATTAAGTTATCAGTAGATTCAATCTTTTGTAGTAATCTGTTACACTGTAACAGAATCATAACTTCTACTTAACCTAAGTATAGTAGTGAAGAGGTCAGTTATAATTATGGTAAGGAGATGTTTGGAGCTGACCTTGTTTGATAAGCCTTGCATACTTAGAGTTGCCATGAAAATATTCCATTTTATTTTCAGGTGAATATTAACTATTATTTATTTTACATTATTTTTTTACCGTTTCCAGAGCACTCTCAACATTCATGCCATCATTACTTTCAGCATCTTCTGCTCTTTGCCACGTTTCCACAGGTTTTTCCATCAAGGTCTCTTTCAATAGGTGTCTCAGTCTCTCCCATAGCACTTCTTTTTGTTTTCTTGACAATTCTTGTAGTAATTCATTCAGATTGAAAGGATCAAATGCATCTTTCTGCATCCAGAAGATAAAACACAATTCCACATCAGTTTTGAGACATATTTTTCTTTTTTTTTTCCCCCCAATAAATTAACACTTTTCTTGACATAGTGGATTACTTCCCATGTCTTTAACGTTACAGATAAAATACCTTCTACAAATTTTATTTTTTTAAAAACAGCATGAGAGATTCCCGCTGACACCCTTTATTGTTAAACAAGGGTGGTTTTTAAAAGACTTCAGCCCTTGATAACAACATGACTAAGCATAAATGATGTCCCTACAACATCAAATTGTTTCTTGTGTTCCAGATGCTACTTTCCTAATGGAGACAATTCCACACCCTCATCTAAGAAGCATTCATCATAAGAATTAAATTCCCTGATCATAGCTTTACTGTGTTAAATACAAACTGAGGATGCCATCGGTCACCTATCGCTCTTTAGCCTTGCGTACCCAGTCTGGGATTAGGAGGCATTTCTGTTGAGCAACAGGACTCTTCAGACAAAACCTCCTCTATCATATATACAACTTCTAGCAACATCTTCAAATGCATTTTCAGTTGTAATCATGTGTATAAACAATCATTCCTAAATTGTCACGTATAACTGAAACTACAGTTCTGAGAGGAAAAGTAGTGCAATCTACTGGTGCTGTGATAGTTGAATCATTTAAATACTTAAAGAATCTGCTTTGATTTATCAGGAATATCCATTTTACTAGGAGACTGATGAGAACTATTTGATCAGAAGAATTACCTCAAGTAGGAAAAGAGAAAATTTCCACAATCTTGAAATAAAAATATTTTTAGTTTGAAGATGCGTTAAAAAAGACTTGGAAAAAAAGTTGAAGGGTAAAATACTGAAAGAAGACGCAGTAAGCATTAGGAGGTTCCCTAAGGCTAGGAGAAGGAAGATCCTGTTACATATTTATGGCAGTATTTCTATTCTATTCTACAGCTGGAAACAAACACAATAGAGCAAAGGCTGCACAGGGAGTTCTGCAGCTTTCTATTTCAAACAAACCCAGAAGACAGGATATTAAGATTGTAGTGTTTCGAACAAAAGAACAGACTCGTAATAATACTAGAGCTTTCTGATCTTTCTCTGGGATAATATGATAGAACTATTCCAAAACCTATGAGGGAGAAGGATGCCATTGAATGACAGTCATATCTGTGATTCATACTCTCCCCTCTAAGAAGTGTTTCCTTGAATTAGAACAGGATTTGGTGGAAAAATTTAACAGTGCCTGATAACAACAATGATAAATAGCACAATAATACAGAAATGTAATCTTTTAAAAACAAAGAAAAGTGGAAAGCGCACGGCAAATCACAGAGAAAGCAGCAAAACCCTGGAGTTTTAGAATTGAATGAAACAAAGCAAGGAGAGAATGGAAAAAGAAAATTAAAGCAGAAGGGAAAGAATAGGTGGAAAAGTATGTCTTGATTTAAGTTTAGTGGCAAAGACCACAGTGTAAATAATTGTGCAGTATCATACATAAGAGTGAGATTTCACTGGATCTTTTTCTCCTCCTGCTCTTCACCACACTGTATTTACAGACTGCACTCTATCACATCTCCATAACATTCAGTGACAGAATTATCAGGCACAATTACTCAAGTTCAAAAGAAGTGGGCAACCAAATCTATCAAATGAACAAATGCTGCTGAAGCATACTTCTGCTCATGTTCACTACACAGCAATGTGCTAACACAGTTTAAAAATAAAATAAAATAATCAACATCAGCAGCAAATGAGTATTTCTTTTCTGCATTATTGCTGCAGCATTTAATCATTATTTTAAAAAGGAAAAATGTGTATGCAACAACCAAATGTTAGAAAAATCAGCCTGTCTGTAGCATCAAATCATTTCAGATTCCTTTATCAGCTGTGATCCACTTGCAGGTGCCAAAGAAGCAACTTCTATGCCACTGTATCCCATGCACCAATAGCGGGCTTTAGGCTTTATTATTCACACACACGTATCATGGCTTACTTACAGAAATTTGAGTAAAACGCAAGAAGTCCTCGACTGACTTTTTAGACACAGCTTGTAAAAATGCTTCACGTTTCATTGTGGTCTTGTTTCTCCTTGCTACATCAACAAAAAATAAACAATAAAAGTATGTTTTACGTGCATATAAGTCATAGAATGGCTTGGGTTGGAAGGGACCCCAAGAATCATCAAGCTCCAACCCCCTGCTGCAGGCAGGGGCACCAACCTCCATATCTAATACTAGACCAGGCTGCCCAGGGCCCCACCCAGCCTGGCTCTGAACACCTCCAAGGATGGAGCATGCTAGAGATTAGAGAGTTGGAGGAAAGCACTGTATCTCAAAGCATTACCATTTCATGGTTGCAGTGAATAACGTATGATCATACATCCATGCAGTTATAATGGAATCAAAAAATCACTAAGGCTGGAAAGACCACTAAGATCATCCAGTCTGACCATCAATCCACTCCCACCACACCACTGACCACATCCCTCAGTGCCACATCTCCACGGTTCTGGAACACCTGCAGGGATGATGAGTGCACCTGGGCAGTTCGTGCCAGAGCCCAACTGCATTTTAGAGAAGTTTTTCCAAACATCCAACGTGCCCCACCCCTGGTATTGCTATTATCTCTTGTCCTATCGCTGTTACCTGGGAGCAGATGCTGACCCCAGCTCAGCACAACCTCCTTTCAAGCAGCTGCAGAGAGCAGTAAGGTTTCCCCTCAGCCTCCTGCACATAAAAGATGCCCTCCCCCTTGCTTTAGTCACCCAGCCCAACACACAGACTCACAGCTGCACAAGGCCACACTGCTCAAAGATGCTATTATTTTTTTAATTAAACAAGGCCTGAAAGCTTAGAAGAACACTGTAGCTAACAATTTCACCTCAAGCAGGAAAAGCATTACCAGCACACAAGCACCCCATTTATCCAGCCGCCATCCCAGACAGAAGCATTTCCTCACACACACACAAAAAGCAGCAAAACATTGACCCCTTTTACTCCTGCCAAGCGAGGACGCAGGGGAACCAAGCCGCTTTTTGGCGCCAAGTGCTTCGCTACGGCACGTCGCCCGTCTGCGATCCCCCGTCCCTCAGCCTCCGCTCCACAGGAGCCGCAGCTCCCGGCCGCGCCCGCCACGCTCCCACCCGGCTCGCACATAGGCCGCTCACCCAAGGCTTCCACAGAAAGAAATCTTCACGGACCCGGGGGTCGCGTTCCCACACGCGCCCGCCTACCCACACGGAAGCCCCCCCCCTCGCTGAGGCCGCGCGCTCCGCCGCCCGGTTCGAATCGTCCCGCGGCGGCCGTTGGGCGCGAGCGGCGCCGAGCTGTCATCTCGCGAGATCTTGGAGCCTACCCCGACGCGCGGCGGGCGGGGGGCGCTGGCGCGCTGCGCCTGACAGAGCTGTGCGCCGAGGCGGGAGCGCGCTGCCCCCTCAGCACAGCTGCCGTTGATAAGTAATAGAAAGCTAGCTAGCTAAATAAAAGGCGTTTTCACCTTTTTGCCTGTGTCCAGATGAAGCTTTCCTGGCTGTGGCCACCACGTCCTCTGTCCACGTCCCTCAGTGCCACATCTCCACCGCTCTGGGGTGGTGAAGGCACCGCCCCGCTGTGCAGCCTGCGCCGCTGCCCAACTGCTGTTAGAGAAGCCTTTCCAAACGTCCAACCTGACCTCCCCTTGTACAGCTTAAGGCCGTTTCCCCTCACCCTGTCACCGTTAAACTGAAAGAAGATGCTGCTTCAGTGTGCAAATAAAGACAACTGGCAGTTTCCATATAAATTCTTACAGGCAGGACTTTTCTGGATTGGGATTTTTTAAGAACATGATCTGATCCAGATTCCATTTAATGTTATGCGCAAAAAAATCACTTTTAAAAAGTAGTATTTACATCTGCAAACTCCTGTAATATCCCTGCTTCTCGCAGCTTGAGTTCATACTTACGGATTGTAACATTTCATGTCATACAGTCAATTTACTGACTTGTCCCATTCCATTTTTAAGCTTTTGAGCAAACTATTTATGTATTTTTATATAGTTTTAAGACTAAAAAGTAAAGAAATAGTTTATTATATGCTTATCCCATATAATTAATGCTATTTTGTATAGGTTTAAGATGTAACAGATGACTAATATTACTGAAAGCAAAGATAAAAGATGGTTTTGTTTCCTGAATCAACAGCCAAGTTCATGTACAACTTTTGAAATAACTTGGATTTAAAGAAAGTATTTGCCAGATAGAGATTAAACACCCATTGGGGAATAGGTGACATTAATTACAATATGGATATGATCATGGAATCAGATTTACCTAAGGAAGGGACAGCATGCCAGAAGGTGTTAGCAGCCAAAAAACTCATCTTCTTGACCAAGAAAAATAATGAGTCCTCTGCATGCACACTGTTCAGTGCCACTCCTCAGCTCTGCCTGAACCCAAAGAAGCACATACCTCCTCAGCATGTTTGAAGTGTGGAAAAGGCCACCCAACAAATGCCAGCATCAACCACCTTGCATACAGAGAAGGGTCCCAGGAGAGGCAGATCTCTGACCAGGCCTAATCCCACAAGCAGTGGACAGCCAGCAGGGGTTGGCTTCCAGAGTCAGAACATCATAAGGGAAAATTTGCTGCTCTGCAGAAAAGGATCAGACATTAAGCTTATTGCAGATCCTATGGTTCTGACTTGTTTTCTTAAGGTACTTCTTGCACTTTTTCAGCAAAGTGTAAGAGGCCTGTGAAGCAATTTGCTTGAAATAAGTTGTATGAGCAATTATCATACTTGTTGAGGAGCAAAAGTAAATAAAAAAGTATGAACACTGACATTTATGCATTGTGTTAATGTCTAATTTTTTGCATATATTAAGAATCTTTGACATTTTAGATACAAACTGATGGATTTGTTTATCACATCTCTTGTGTGGACTGAATATTTCATTAATACCTTGATTAGGCTTTAATTAGGTGCTGCAGTAGTCACCTGGTTACAGTTTATTTAGTCGGGCACCTATCCATTTAGCAAATGAATGACAACATATTCTAGCTTACGATTTGTGTTGCATAGCAACCACAGAATGATTTTTTTCATGGTCTTGAAACAAAAAGTTGATACAGGTAACAACAGGCTGGGTAACAATGATTCATTTTAAAGAGCCATATCTAAAAGCACAGAGGCAGAATAGGGTTGTGTAGGGTTTTTCAAGGATTGTGCTTGAGCTGCGAGCTGGTAATGAAGCTACAGCCCTATTTTCAGTTTCTCTAATGTTCTCTCTTTCACAAGTACCAAATTACATGCCTCTTTTTGACATGTCTGTTCATCTGCTCAAAATAATCTATACCCTTTGATAATAATCTCATATTTATTATCATTTTCCTGTCAAGTCAAGTTAAGGCAAAAATGAAAAATAGGCCTTCCACACACTGTTGCTGAGCAACAGCATATAAAGATTTGCTTTTGTGCTACCGCTACATAAACTGGTCTTTATTCTTGTTGGTAGCCTGTGTAAGAGATCTCAATTACCGATGCCTGTCAGGAGAATATCACCATTTGGACTTCACAAATATTCTGTTTTAACCTGTATGTGACAACATTATAAATGCTTGTGAGGAAGCAAGCAAGTAATTCCCTGAGTGTCAGATGCTTTCTTGACATTTACATTATTCTTTTTCTTTTTTTAATTTACAATGTTATTTTCTGGATAATAACTTCCAATGATATTATTGTACAAATTATCTGCTCGCCTATTAGAATTGTTACTATTTTTCATTGAACATGTAATACAATATAGATAATACAGTACCTGTGAATCTGCTCATCCATGAGGTGTGCTGTTAATCATTTACATGCCTCCATTGCCCTTATCTTTTTGTCTTCCCACACTTGATAAATAATCAGAACAGCATGGGAGAGAGCTGTACTTTCTGAGATGCTATAGAATGCCCTCAAAAAGAAACCATTTTTGACAATATTTGCATGGCTAAATCCATTCTACCATAAATATAAGAAGTATTACTTTCATGACAACTACACCATTTTATGGCACAAATTCACAAACATCTTTCAGATTATTATATATCAGTGAGTACATTTACACTTATGTGTCATTTATTTCAGATGTAAAACATTCCATTTCCATCTGCTGTTGCCTAGATTACTTTCACCCTCCTAAATGTAACATCCTGAGTTGTTAGAGACCAGCAGCTCTGATAGATGTTCATCTCCCTTCAGATATTTTAGTCTATATGGATAAGGAGAAGAATTGTTTCTGTAGTACAAAAATGCTGTTATTATTGATTTTGTTGAAGCTTTTTTAGGTTTCAGTGTGACAGAGAGGCATCATCAAGATATGTGATTAATTTGATATGTAATTATCAGGTGGAGCATCTGTCCAGCACAAAACTTGTATACCTTGTGTAAATATCGAGCCAGACATGATTTACTTGTTCATATTTGTTTTTATATATGTGTGTGTGGATATCTATTTATCTATCTATATATACACAGCACACTAATTAAATGCAGAACATGGCAGCGTTTATTTGTCTCTCACATCACTGTTGGCTTTGTCAAGGCTGAGACAAGAGTGTTCCCCACGTTCCTGATCCAGATCAGGAGCCTAACCAAAGCCCATTGCACTGTTCTTAGAGACTGTCTGTCCAGTTTCCTTCACAAGGAAACAAGTAGGGAATTTAGGGGTCTGTACTGCTTGCTCAGGGCTCTCCCAGTCTGTGGGGATAAGGCTGGAACCCTTAGAAGTGCTTACAGGCTCACTTGTTTGGACGTACCCGTCTGTTATTCCTGTTCTGCACATCAAACAGATTTAGTATCACAAGACCTCCTGACAATGTCATTGGGCATATCTTATGATTGTGTCCTTAAACAAAAATCATTTTATAAGATATATTTTTCTATTAGAATTTTGTCTTTGCCCATTTTTCCCATGTTTATTGTACTGCTGCATGATGGAATTTCTAGCCTCGTTCTTCAACCGTTAGAAATAAATGGCTAAAGCTTGATAATGTTTCAAGTGTGATGGTCAAGGACTTTTCCCATGTTTTAAACTGTAATTTGACTTCTGTCTCCTCTGACTGGTTTCAAGTTTTTGCACTCAAATCCCTTGATGGAACTCAGTTCTTTAAGTATCAGCTGTGCTCCAGAGCTAAGAGGGAGAGCGGAGTGCATGGCAAGTATGCCCGTTGTTCACTGCTTTTAAGCTACAATGACTTCAGGCTCCACTCCCAAGGATGCCCAGGATCCAGGCTACTTGACTACTGTATAAGAAACGAAGTGAACAGGCAGCACACACTTTTCAAAATAGGGTCTGCAATGCCATCTAGAGGAATGTAACAGTGTTTTCAGGAGAAAAAAAAAAAAATGCACCATGTCCATAAATCCAAAAACTTTAGTCTCATTCTGAAAGATAAAATAAGCAAAGCTAAAATGCTTTGTAAGAAAATTGCATGTTAAAAAAATAAGCATTTCTTGTATTCCCAATAAAAAACACACACTAGAAAGTTTGTGTTAAATACAGTGAAAGCTATGACCTAGAAGTTGCACAAGACTCAGCAAGGGCCTTAGCAATTCTAGTTTGAAAACACAACGATGTGATGACATGACCTAAACTTCCAAAGACCAAATGGGGATCATGCAAAATACTTTGAATATTAGCAGAAGTACTACTTCTATGTTGAGGGCTGCAAAGAACTGTCTTGAAGAGTATTAAATTATTAAACTGTGTGAAGTGCTTGGTAAGCTTCATTTGTCAATTTGTGAGGATCTATACAATAACACATTAGTTTGCAAATCCACTTGAAGAATAAAAAATTCTCATCTGAAACTCAGTGTTGGAAATGACGACTATTAAATCTGAGCACCTGTTTTTGTTCTAGGGATCCTGCCTCAGCCATCCAGTAGGATTAATGATCTTTATTCAGTACCTGAGGACAGCTGTTGCTTTGCCAGCACTATCTGTGTTACAGCTGAAATTCTGTGCATAATATTTTTAATTACTAATTTTTTGCACACTCACTTATCAAAGCTTGCAACCTTTCCCATTTTTTTTTGTGCTCAGAGTTGCTACATGCTCAGCTCCAAGAACCTGGGGACAGGCAACAAAATACCCACAAAGACCTGCTGCAGAGGCCCAAGAATGCATTGACTGATCTTTACATTAAAATGTATTGAAGAGTCATAGAATAACTCAGGTTGGAAGGGACCTCTGCAGGTTATCTAGCTGTAACGTCTGCTAAAAGCAGCTACACTGCTTAAACACAACACAACAACACAAGTTGACCCAGTTATCCAGCAGATTCTCAGCACACACCTGATGAACAAAACTGGGACAGTTGGGTTACCGGGATGTCACAGCTTTCTTCTGATGGTCACTGCTTGCATACCATCTCTGGGGGCTGTTGGATGATCAGGAGTGCATCTCATTGTCCCCAGGCAGGAACCACCCCCTGGGATGCGGGCATATGCAGCCCCATTGTGAAAAGATCTCAACTGGCTTTGCGTGTCCTTGTGTCTATTTCTGTATGGAATTTAAAGGGAAGAAGGGTGGTAGGTAGGCCTTACAGTGATGTTTATGGCTAGTGAGGACACAGAGGAACAAGGGGAAGACATGCTGGCTTCACTTCAGTTGCAACTGAAGAAACAGATCTGCAGCATTCTGCTCAAATTGGATCCCACCGTAGGTGACTGGCAAGCAGTATTCCCTGCAGATGGTGAGAACAGAGAGCATCGCCTCGATCACATGAATACAGATTAGAGAACTTTGCTCCCAGAGCTGCCGTCTAATCTGGCAGCTAAACTCGCTGCCTAACACTGAAAGAAATAAAAGTGAATTTCTTACTGTAGTTGCTTTGCAGTTTTCAAATAATGTATTTCAGAAGATGGAAGAGAATATTGACAGCCTAACTGTAACCCTTAGAAATTAGCAGAAGAGCATACAATGATTAGACACTTCATTAACCTGTATAAAAGCAGTAAAAAAACATTTTTTATTAACTAGCTCAAATCTTTCAGTGGTCAGCTACAGCCACAAATGGGTCTGAGAACCACCTTAAGTTTGGGTTCTTTCTACCAAATATCGAAAGTACCATCAGAGTTTGTCTAGAGGAGAATATACGTAAATAGAATAATTAAAGCATAGGAAACTAATTTTGGATTCAGCTCTTAGCTGTGAAAACACCTCAAACAACTCTACTGGTAACCATACTGGCAAATACTGCTCTAAGATGCAAACTAAAGGATGGTCCAGAACAGATTAAACACAGCAGGAAATTCTAAGTCTAGTCTTGGCTGTCAAATTAACAACTAAATCCATCTGGAACGTCATATGTAATCATTTCTGCTCTCTGATAAATCTTCTGAATGCATTCTCTCCAAGCGCAGACCCCCTTGCCACCTGAAGGAAAGATTTGTTTTGGATCCCAGTCTGGAACATGGAGATACCTGAACAGCACTGGGACTGACTGGAGGTTTACCAGCCAGGCACACCTTCCCATTACAGATTGATGAACATGAGCATAGTTTTACTCAGCATTTGCTGTCTTCCCAATGATAAGCAGAAGCCATTTATTCTGCTACAAAGGAAGGTATCTTCTGTAAAAGAAAACCAAACAAGATCCTGTAATTCTATAATCAGTACGAATGAAGTGTCCTTTCAAAATACAGCACTGACCAGGTAATGAACTTCTGCAGCTTTTCTCTACAGATGACGACAACTTAATACTAAGAATTCAGACACTTTTCAGCTGTTTAGGGAAAGAGGCTTTTATTACAATTACTTAATACAAACAGCGTCATTTCTACAGCCATTTTTCTGCAACAGATAGCTGATCCGATGGCACTTCTCTACTTTATCAAGTACATAGCTGTATTTTCTTCTAATATGTGCATTTCCAAGCAGGTGGAACGAAAGAATGCCATGTAGAAATTTGCTGGTTCCAAATCCAAGGCAATTACATGCAATTCCATGTCCTTTTAAAAGCATATTTCATGACAATTATTAGGAAGTAGTAAAATTCTGAGAATGTCATTAATTGATCACTTTAAGAGGAAAAAAAAAAGCAGCACTTAAACTGAGCCCACTAATTCTTATGTGTGATCCTGCTGCTCTTGGGCCAGGACAGTCCCAGGTATGTGTACAGAATGGGAGAACTCATGGAGAGTGGCCCTGAGAAGAATGAACTGGGAGGTCCTGATGGATGAGAAGGCTGGATGTGAATCAGCAGTGTGCGCTTGCAGCCCTGAAGACCAACAGTATCCTGGGCTGCATTACCAGAGAGGTGGCAGCAGGGAGAGGGAGGGGATTGTTCCCCTCTACTCTGCCCTTATGAGACCCCAGTACTGTATCCAGGCCTGGGGTCTCCAGCACAAGAAAGATATGGAGCTGTTGGAGAGGGCTATGAAGATGTAAGAGGGCTGGAACGCCTCTCATACGAGGAGAGATTGAGGGAGCAGGGCTTGTTTAACTTGAAGAAGAGAGAGCTCTAGGAAGACCTTCCAGTACTTGAGGGAAACTTATGAAAAGGAGGGAGAAAGGCTTTTTACTCATCTGATAGTGATAGGATGGAGGAGGGCGGTGGCTTTAAGCTAAAAGAGATTTAGGTTAGATGTTACCAGTTAAAATTCTTTCCTCAGTGTGCTGTGAGGCACGGGAACAGACTGCCCAGACAAGCTGTGGATGCCCCATCCCTGGCTGTTCAAGGCCCCTGGCAGGCAGACTGGTGAGCAGCAACCCTGCCCACTGCACTGGGCTGGTCCGTTCCAACCCAAACCATGTTATGATTCTATGATTCTGCACCTCTCATGTCATTTTCTCTTATGTAAAATTCAATAACCTGCCCCTAGAGCAAGGCTACCTAGATTAGAGTGGTTGGTATATATGACCATATTAAGGACAGGAATATGAAAATAAATGTGTGTGTGTGTGTGTGTAGAGGGAAGCAACACACTGACTTCCATATGAACCATTTATTGAATAAATACATGCATCATAATGTAGAATTACATGAGCAAAAAAGGCAATCTGTACAAAATTGATTACCCTTTGTTCTCATTCACTCTCACCATTAGCTGCAGCTCTGATAAAGGATTCAAGACAAAATTAAAATTCTTTTATTCCAAACTCTTGTGATATGCATGCTGATTTGAGTTTGGGTTATACCACTGTGGTAAGAGAGAGCTGGTTTTCTCATCAGTGAAGCAGTTATTCTAAAAACAGTTTCAGCAGTAGAGAACATGTCGGTACATACAGGTAACAAAGCTCAGTTTTAGCCACTTCTTAAACTTCTTCATATGTCCATATTTTAAGGCACAGAATAAACAAGAACTACATGAACAGAGATCAGTTGATACTAAACACATTGACTTGATAATGAGGTGCAATATCCATCCAGAGGAAGAGCGTTTGTCCTTTCTTTTTCCACACAAACAGAACACCTAGAACTTTGTAACTGTGATACAGAGGTTTGATTCCATTATCTAGAACAGCCAGTTATATTCTGATCCAAATTCACAGGGGAGAACACTTCTACATAAAAATCATCCACAAATGATTCCTGTCAACTGAAAATACTGTTGTTGAATTACAAAAACAAACCAACAACAAAAAAAAACCCTATCCATTTTAGATTCTTAATTAGGAACTGTAGTTCTCTTAAGATCCTATTTCTAATGTGGGGTTCTGAGCTATTTTGAAAACCTGCCCTGTATAATTTATTCACTTCTTCGTGATATCACCTTGCATTTAGCCAAACACTGCATCTTTTCCTCGGGAGACTTCAGAAGACAAAATGCACACTCTTTTTTTAAGCGCAGAAACATCTAACATCCGTCTTCACACCCCACCTATACCTTGAAACACCAAATCAGTCTAATGACTTATTTGTAGACTAGGGATGAAACTGGTGAGTCGTTGGCCAAGATACAGAACTGAAGTCCGTCCACCTCTGGCTGAACCAAGGCAAAGACAGCCGTGCTGAACGACTGCATGTGCATCTCTTAGTTACAGCAGCTTTTGCTCTCTGCATTTCAGCTGCATTAACAATCATTCTCTGTCTTTCCATTCCTAACATTTTAATGGAGAACTAGCAAAGAGAGTCTAATATGAACAAATGAGTGTATACATACATAGAGACATTCATACGTTGTGATATAGAGCGAAGCCTTGTGAACCCAAAGAAATGTTTTCTTACAATCAGGCTCGTTTACTAAAATTGTCTTGTTCAAACTGTGACAATACGAAGGCCATCACTGTATAGAGATGTATGTATGTCATTTCAAAAATGTTCATATCAAACCAAATTCAGACAAACTGAAATGAGTCAAATTCTTAAACTGGAAAATGACAAAAAGCTACATCTATGGTAGGCACTTTGGTACATCTAGTCATGTAGGCATATTCTACATCTAGAATTAAGGTTCTGTCAGTACTTTTACAATAAAGCTAATTTCAGGAGTTTATTATTCTGCTTTAAAATTCTTTCTTGGCTGAGAGATCATTCTAGAATCTTAAACTAGATAACATACTTTGTCTGTCTACTTGCATACTCATCCAAGAAGGAGGCTGCTGGCTCTGAAAGAGCTGAACTGTTCTCTTGGATTCATAATGCACTTTTTTTTTTTTTTAATATAACAGTCAAAAAAATTAGTTGTGGTTACAAAAAAATTCCCCTTCATTCATAAAACTAGAGTTGTGAGCTCAGCTCTTGAGGCTGGTACTCTTCCTTTAACTCCCAACTGTCTACTTTCATCAGGTTGTGCTAACCGTTTCATTGCTGACACGGTTGCTGAAACTATGGCAGTGCTTCAGCACAATGCCATGATTTCTCAAGAAAGCTGTGTGGACCACTCCATGCACCAAACACACTAAGTAGCAGTGAGGCAACTGTAAAGACAGTTTCAACTCAGTTTCACACTTCCTTATATACCGGTGTTCCATTGCAGTATTAGAGAAGGTACAGCATAATAACTATGTAGCACAGCACTGTATAATAAAAATAACATATTTTGTACATATGCCCACTATATGAACTTACAATGCAAGCTGATTTGTATATCTTATCAGAGAAACAAGGCAGCAAGGACAGTTCTGAATAGCTAGAGATTCTGTTTGTAATACAGACAAAGCCCTGTTCTCATGTCTGCAGTGTGTCTAGTACTGTAGAGTGCAGGAATAAATAACAAAACCCAATGAACCTGTATAATAAAACTCCACTGTTTGTCATGTTTACTCCATTACATGAAAGCTCAAATTTATAAACTGATTCATGGACCTCTTCTTATACAATATTTATAGAATTTTCCTTTTTGTTTATAACATTCTATAGCATGATTTTTGAATAATACATTTATATATAAATATTAAAATGTTAATGTTTTGTACATTTTAAATTTGCCACGCTGGGCCAGAAGCATGATAAAGTAAAAACGTTTTTCTGCACTTTATTTTTGAAGACTATCACAAAATGATAAACATTAAGACCATTGTGCTGCAAAGACAAAGGAGATTCATTTGAAGAAATTAACATGCATTTACAAGAAAATATCTATATCCTTTATCCAATTTTCTTCTGAATTCAAACCAGCATGAAAGAATTATAAAAAAATAGTATATATTTACATAGTACAGTGTATCTTGGTGAGATATAAAACAAGGCAGGAAAACAGCAGAACATCTTTTCACTTTCTAATTGGTATAACTGCCATAAGGATCAATTTAAACACAAAAGGTTACATTACTGTATTATTGCACATGACAGTAACACGTAAAATTGTTGAGCAAATTAAAATACAAAGATTAACAATGAGAAAGGATACGTCTACATAAAATGGCCGAGCGTTATAAAATTATTGGGGATGTGTCTAACAACTAAATTGGTAAAGCTATAAAAATAATATTGGTACATCTGTGAAAACAATGCTTTAAAAATATATAAAGGTTGGCATAAGTAGGTGTGAGGAATTGCCAGCATCCATGGGCCTTAGCTCGCACCATGTGGTCTTGTACCATCTTCTGTTAAATCATACCTTTAAAAAGAAAGAAAAGGGAAACCTTTTTTAAAAAATGTATGTTATTAAGACTATTGTTAACACACCAATTACTGGTAGGTAAACATTATTAATAAAGGAAATACTATACTTACCATTGGGTCCAGCCTTTAGCAAGTTCTTCAGATGCCAGAGGTATCAGTACCTATGGAAAGTTAAATTCGTGCTTAATGCATTCTGTCTTTCATTCTATTTAGTTTTTAAAAGACTAAATTTGAAAATCCTAAAACTGCAGTACAAGTAATGCTATTAACAAACAACATATTTTACTATTTACATATCTTCCATCATAGATATTTATCCACTGCAGACTTATAATGAAGTCTGAAATTGTTAGCTTTGACCTGAAAATTTGCACCCTTAAGTAATAACTTCTGAACCAGGCATACAGCAATCAGATGATGTATTTATGCCAACAGTCTTCCTTGTAAAATGAAAAATTTAAGAATACCACTCAGCATGAACTGACCACAATTCTGATCTATCTTTACAAAACTTGATTACAGCAATCTGCATGGGTCTAAGAACTTCCTACTTCTTTTTGGATGCCCAAATCACGTGTGTAGGATAGAGTGTGATTTAATGAGTGCCTACAAAATGCAAGGCAAAAACACAATAGCTGCTTTTGGTATTGGGAAAGTCTCCAGTAGCAGTTCTTTTTCATGGATTTCACAATCTAGAGTACTAATTACTAAAGCTAAATGTGTTGTGTGCTTCTAGACAATGTGTAATCTTGCTTGTCTTTCTTGTTTGATATAAAGCAAAAGCTATCCTCTCACCGCTACTGTAAATGAACATGTCAGAGCCACCTGTGTTCAAGACTACCAATTTTGTCAGGCCATTTTCTGAGATATCCCTGGTTTTCTACTGATTTATTTTCTTTCTCTGGCTGTATAATTACTACATCAGACATGCAAGGTTGTTTTCTTGTTACTGCCAGACTCAAAAAATACCATTCTTTAAAAGATTACCACCCCACAGTCTGATATCTGTCCTCTCATCCTCTGCAATTTATTCCTTCCCTTCATGAAGCCTGACATCTAAGCCATTTTTAAAAGCTTACTACCTGAATTAAGTCAGTCAACACTAACAAGCTCGTACCACAAGAGGATTTTAGCCTCTATTTAACAACATACTGTATGAAAGGAATTTATTTTCAACTTACTTTACCAAGAAGCCCTTTGTCTTTGGACAAGAAACCACCGCTGTTCTTCACTGCTACATCTAGTGTTCTTCTCTGTACTTCAGGCAGGGAAACACTGAAATCAAATCTGACAGGCAAAGTGATGTTTTAGAGAGAATTTCATAACTTAAGTGCGAATTCACTTCCTAAAGCTAAACAACAATTCAGATGAAAATCAAATCATCTCCTTTGGCAAAGCACAGAAAAAGAAAAAAAGCTTTGAGATAAATGAGATTTTAAAAATCCCAAAGTTCTGCCAAAATACTTTCCTCTATGCTATGATCATTATCAATACTCAATCAACATCAACGTTAGATGTTAGAGACTTCTGTCCAGCAGTAAAAACAAGTAAAGAAAGCAAAGGTATCCTGATATCTTGACAGCTCAGCACCACTGTTCTCTGGAAAAGAGAACAAAGACTAATTGGCCTCGATTCTCATTCCTCTAGAGCTTGTTTTCACATAAGGAAAGCTACTAACTTTTAGAAAAGAATGTTTTTGTTTTCTAGATCTGAAACTTAGGGAGAATTAGCACTTGACTGTACCAAAATCTACATCTGTTTGTCACTACAGTTTATGGCTTTGCAATATCCTTTACTTCAAAGGGCACAGTAAAAGCAACCTGGAATAAGTAGGAGTGAATTGCACTACCAGGTACACCTGCCAGAGCCTCCAGCTGACCACCTGCCCAACTAGAGCATACTGCTTCTTAGCTACCAGCACAAGCAGCATGTAACAGACATGGGATAAGGCAGAAGAGAGAAGGGGCAGGTAACAGAGTAAGCAGGGCTACAGGCAGAACAGGGAATGGGAGGATGAGAAGAGCTATTACAACCGAAGAAAAAGGTATGACCACATCTGGTGGTGAGAACTGGGAGTTCCAACAGCTCACATATTTAGTTAAGTAGAGAAGCCTTGGTTTGTGAGCTCTATGATTAGATGATCTAAAACTACCACACACGATTTGGAACATACATCTGATCGAACACTGGGTTTAATGTCTTCTTTGATACATGTGTTTTTCTTCTTCCTGATCTTCTCTTATCGGGCAATAAATACATTCGAACATATGGATCAGATCCTTCTTCTGAAAATGCGATTAGATTTCTGTGACAGGTGAAAAACATGGAAAAATGCTTTAGAAAAATAAATGAAACACTGCTAAATATGTCTACATTAAAAACTTCTTTTCACCACTACATACATATTTTTGGTGTTTCTCATGCATCAAGTACCAAATTTGCTGGGGGGGGGAAAAAAAAATCTCTAGAAATAAAGCAGATAAATCAGTTGTGGAATATCCTGCACATAGTATGGGCAGATTGGTTACAACCTGAAATGTGGAACAGTGAAAAATAAATAAATAAATAAACAAACACCAAGTAGTAACTTGTACAAAATCAGAAAAACTGTAGGCAGAGAGCAGAGCTGAGAATACATTTCTGAAATTCCAGTTCAGTGTTTAGGCATGGCTTTCCAAAAATCACGTGATTTTTGTTACTCTATGAAAAACTCAAGGCTCTTTATAAAGCCTCTAGATACTACCAACAGAAATTTATACACCATCCTAAACTACAATCAGATACAGGCAAATAAAAAAATCACAACAAAGTCTTCAACAAAGTTTTTACTGCTCTCTGTATGACTTTGTATATTCACAATTACAGCCAGCATGTAATTTTGAAAGCAACAAAGACGAACCACCCAATGAATTTCAGAGAGTTAGTCAAGCTATGCTAATGTTTACAAAAAATAATACACAGAAATAAAATTTGGTCTCTGATGCTCACCTGCAGGAATGCACCACCACAATCAATTTGTTTCTTTGTGAACTATGACGAATTGTTAGCTGTATCTGTCCTAACGGAGACTGCCCCAGAGTTGTTCCACTGTGGGGGAAAAAGCAGAACAAAAGTTTAGTTCTAAAAAAGCATATTTACAGTAAGATCCAACTGAAGTATGTAATGAGAAATATTTATCCATTTCAATTTCTGCTTGAATTCCTGTCAACTACAGGAAAAGAAAAAAAGCAACTTAGATGCAAGAACAAGTAATTAATATCGTACTTTTCAAGCTGCCGTAGTCTTTGCCGGAGCTCCTGTGTGGCAATGGGCAGAGATATGTCTGAGGCTATGCTAGGAGTTGGTTCTTTGACTGAGAGGTGGCTGGGAGAATAATTGAAGTTAGAGGCATGAAGACTGGAGGAACTTCGGCTGAGGTCTGTTGGCCACTGTGGACTCGCATTAGGAGGCTGACTCTTTTCAGCCACATCAGTCTTTTTATCACTGTCTGTCGCTGGGGAAGCTGGAGCATGTTTGCTTGAATCGAGTGGTGGCGAGACAGGAACCTGAGGCTTAAAAGATGATTTTCTTGCATCTTTGGAAACAGACGGCCTTTTTACTTGTGCTGAGTGTTGATGATCTGGAGATCTTGCTTGCTTTTCAAGAGAAAGGACCTAGATACAGTGAAAATACATACAATGTTAAAATACTACAAAAAAGAGGCACATGTTTGTTTCTTCAAGACTACTAGTGACAAAGTGCTCACTTAACAGTAAACCAGGACTGAAAATGCTACCACTAACTCTACAATTGACATTGTGACACACAAAAGGAAACGTACTCTGTACTTCACAAGGCTAGAATACCAGAAGTCATATTAGTTGTAAACATGCTTAAATATTTACAAATTGAAAAAATTTAAGACTACCCTGAGTGCAATCTTCATGTTTATAGTGCTGTTTGGACCAGAGTTGCTCAACTGGAACCGCTGATGCATTGTTAAATCTTCACTCTCCAGTAACTGGCTTAGAGGCAGTTTGAAGTTCCCTAGAGAACATTGGTGCTGTTCATCCCTCACCTAAAGGAACACAGAAGCAAAGTAACATGGCACCATGTAATTGGAAATATTCAAAGAAAGGAAACAATGGTTTTATTTAAAAACAAAAGCAGTAATGCATACAGAACAGTTAGTTCTTTAGCCAAGTTTTCCTGATCATAAATTTACACTGAGGAAGACAACAGGAAATATGCTCCACACCTATAAGCCCCCATCTTCTACAGCAAAAGCAAGACAGAAGATTAACCATCAGGTCTACATCTAACTGATCCCTGATCTGAGGTTTCCAAACAATCTGTGCAAAATGAATTCCCAGAATTGTTAGAGGAAGGATGCAAATGGCATGTTGACAGCAAAAGGGATATTTGGAAAAAGCGAAGACTTCCTCAGTATAAGAAAAGAAATAAATAAACCATACATAACAGCATTTCTGCTTGTACTTGAGAAGACTGTTAAGATTCAAAACAGACACCCAAATTCACTTTTGTTCGTCCTTTTTAAATATGACAACCATGAACTATTATGTTCTTCTGAGAGACTGGTTTTAATCTTTTTTACTTTTAGCAGTACATGCAAATAAATGTTTCATTGTGTATTCTTCAAGTATAAAATTAATGGCGTTCACAATATGACATTCATGTCATAACAGCCTGTAACATCTGAACATTGCTACTGAAATGCCTTAGAAAAGAAAGATATCTGAAGTGTACCTCAACTTCAAGATCCTGTCTTTTGGGATTGTGTACAAAGAAAGTGAAGTTTTCCTCCCATACTGGTTCATTGGTCTTGTATCGGATCTGAAATTAGAGAAAAAAATAATGGGAAGCAGACAAATTATTTAAAAAAATGTCTAACAAAACTTGTGTCAAGAGTACATTTTTTTTTATTTATCTTTGCAAAATACAAAAAGGGACCTTCAAAGGTCATCTAGTCCAACTCCCCTCCAAGGAACAGCGACACCTACAGCACTGTCCAGCCTGACCTTGAATATCTCTAAGGATGGGATACCCATCACCCCTCTGGGCAATCTGTGCCAGTGCTTCACCATCCTAATTGTGAATAACTTTTTTCTTATATCCAGTCTAAATCTGTGACCAGTTTTGGTCCCATTCTCCATTTAAGAGCCATTAAAGCAGCTGTTGAGGGTCCACTGGAAGACTATGAAGATGATCAGTGAGTTGGAGAACCTGACAAATGAAAGAGGAAGGAATTGGGTTTCTTTTAGAGACAAAGATGTGCAAGGGCGATGGGATCACAATATTCCGTTATGTGAAAGACAGCTATTGATCAGTTGGGGGTACTGTTTCACAAGGGTACACAGTGACAGCATAAGAGACAACCACCACCAACTGCTTAAGGTGAATTTTTGTCTACATATATTAAAGAAATTATTTACCATGAGAACAAATAAACACTGGAATAGGTCGCCCATAGAAGTGGTGGAATGTCATTTTCTGGAGATATTCAAGACAGCTACACAGTACTTTGGCTCATCTAAGGTCTTCCTTAAATTGTATCACAGAATGGCTTGTGTTGGAAAGTACCTTAAAGCCAGTTCAGTTTCAACTCTTGCACTAAGCAGAGCTGCCAGTCATCAGATCAGGCTGTCCAGGGCCCCATCCAACCCAGTCCTGGATACCTCCAGGGATTGGGCAACCACAGCATTTCTTGGATGTCTGTTCCAGTACCTTACCACTGTATCTGAGTACAAAATTTTTCTCCTAATATCTTATCTTAATCCACCCTCCTTTAAAGCCACCCCCCTTGTCCTATCATTGTCAAGACTGTATTAAAAGATGTCTTCCTCTTGCTTATAAGCTCTCCTCCAGTACTGGAAAGCTGCAATGAGGCCTCCACTGTCTGCCAAACAGAAGAAGTGCAACTCCCTCAATCTTTCCTCCTAGGACAGGTGCTCCAGTCCTCTGATCATCTTTGTAGCCCTCCTCTGGACCTGCTCCAACATCTTGTGTGTGCTGGGGCCCCCAGGTTGGACAGTACTCCTGATGGGGCCTCATGAGGGCAGAGCAAAGAAGGACAATCCCCTCCACTTCCCTGCTGGCCACCCCTCTTTTGATGCAGCCTCGGATACACTTTGCCTTCCAGGCTGTAAGTGCACGTTGCTGGCTTCTTGTCCACACAGAACCACCAATTTCATAAAACTGATCCTGATGATCATCAGAAATTCCTTCCAAACTGGATATTTCTGTAACTCTGTGATTCTACACATTTTATCTTGATCAGTGTTTTTGAAGCCTGCTCTTTGCGTGCAGTGTTACTTACACAATCACTATGATAGAAATCCCAGTTGCAGATCATAACCTACTGCAAATGGACATCTAAAATAGTTATAAATCTGGTCTCTACTCAAGGACAGCTTGAATTAAGTACCTACCCAATCCTTGGCTTCCTGTTGGCAGTTTCAGTTCTGGTGACACATTTTAGTGCAGTGAATGCACTCAACCAGTTCATAGCCAATACCAAGTGAACAGAGCCTATAGGCAGAACCAGATATTGAGAGCAGCAACTTACCTTACTTTCCTGTGCCTTATGTCCAACTGACAGCAAAACAAGTGGGTTGGGATTGCTGTTTAGTTTCTTTCCTGACTGGTAAAGAAAAAGCAAAAACTTTGTCCTCAGAATAAACTCCCCTCCTAATTGCCTCCTCTGAAACTTAAATGTTTTCATCTCAGAAGTACAAATCATTTGCATTCTATTATATGTGTATCTGCAGTCTCATTAGTAAGTTGAAAACACATTAACACGAAGGTGTCCAAATACTCCAAGTAAGCTAAAATAAACCCCTAGAATAAAACAGGAGTTTTAGACTCCTTTCTGTTTTCTTTCGACAAAACTGATACAATGCAAACTGTTATCTTTTAATGAGCATTAAAACAACTCCCAGAACCCATAAAGCATAGCTAACACTGCAAAATGAGAATTTCATGAAGATGGGAGATATGGAGAAAGCACAAACTTGGAAAACTCACTTTATACTGCAGTAGAATAATTAAAATGGATGTAATATCAGAACATTGATATTCTCCCCTTTTCAGTTTGGGGGGAAAGAAGATGCACTATAATGTACCTAATGTATATTTCTACAGTTTACCAAATTCTCTTTATCAGAGAATCAATCATCTGCCATATCTGAGCCTTGCTCACCAGCTGTATAGTATTACATCAAACTGTGAAAATAAACACGGGTTTAGAATCAAATTATATACACAGAGATACATTCTGAACTACATATTTATAAAAAAAATTAATTTACATTAGAAAGAAAGTTAGACATGAAAGTTAATCATCTCAAGTAGGTGTTAATGAAATTTTAAAGCCCTAGAAAATATAGTATGCATGGTTAATAATATACTTCGAGCTCTACTCTGTAGGAAATCATTCATAGGCACTGTAAACAGCAAGTTAGTTAAGATCTGCTTAATGCATGTAAGGTCACAACGAATTCAAATAATTTAAAATTTAAGAATGAGAGTATTTGAGATTTTTGAATCTGAATTTACATTTTTGACATCATCATACTTTCACTAGTACTACTTGATTTTAACGTTACACACCAGTTAAAACAATACTTTCCTTTAGAAAAAAAAGCTGGTAGGAAATTACTCCTTTCTTGGATGAATGCTGCATCTCTTTTTGCGATTTCTAATCAAAACAGTGTGGATCCAATCAGAGGCAATGGAACTCAAAGGTTTATAGAATACAGACAAAACTAGATTACACTCTAACTGGTTGTGTAAAAAAATGGTAAGTGAAATTTGTTCCATTTTTACTTCATTCACAAAAAGGTGACTAAAGTTTCCTTTCTTCATAAAATCAAGAAACTACCCAAGTTTGCAAAAAGACCATTTCTATTTATGGATCAGAATAAGCAACATTTTTAATTCATGCTAAATACGTTGTAATATACACACACACACGATGTACCACTAACATTTGCCACTGGCAGATTTGCTGTTGACAGGATATTCAGACTATCTGAGCTCGTCTATTGTCCAAGTTCTTCAGCTAAGAACTTGGCTTATGCCTTCCAGGTCTGCTTCTTGACACCATGTCTTCCATATCAAATGGCTGGGTTGAATTTATTCAGCATTCATATAAATGATGTAAAACCTTCTGAAAACATCTAACAGAAAAATTTCAAAACCACATTAAGATACTGGTTAGTCACTCAAAATTGATCAGTGAAGCATTGTTCAGTATATAAAAGATGTCTTAGCTTTCATGTCAGCTTTGATCTTTAAGTATTAATTCATACCAGTTCTCAGGATTACTTTATACTGATCTCCTAACGCAGCCTACACTCCACTCAACTGATGCAAAATTCAAATTCCCCCAGACCACAGTACTTCACCAGAGTCTCAGCCACTTCTTGAAACTGGAAATAAAACTGAATTGTTCTAAAGAAATTCCATCCACCATTGGAAGAGAAACATTGCAGGCATTTGTGCATTTCCAATTACTACTGTGACCTTAAATGGACAACTATGTTAATTTTACCTTTAGGGCTTTCTGAACAGCAGAATTCTTCAAGCCATCAGGATTAAATTCTAATGGATTATGCTTTTAAGTCAAGAGAGAATGAACATAGGAAGGGTTAATAAAGTCATGCAAAGAAGCAGTTTCATTAGGTTAATTATTCCATGATGACACAGGACAAAGCAAAAAAGAAAAAAAAAGAAAAAAAAACACTCCAAAAAAAAAAAAGACCACAACAATATTTCTAATTAAACAATGAAGGAATCGCCCAAATAAATAAATAAATAAATAAAATCTGACAGAACTTTTGCTTTCTGTATGTTTGCACTCTGCTTTAAAACTAAGATAGACACTTTCTGCTTCTATTTTCCTTACTAGGTCTTATAATAAAGAAAGTTCATGAAATAGTGGTTTGGTGTTCTGTTGGTTGGTTTTTGGTTTTTTTTTTTAATATATATATATTATTGCTTCAAAGGATTTTAAAAGCCCCAAACAATTATAAAGGTAGGCAGCCGATGGTCTGTGGCTATCAAGTATGTCTCAGTTCCTCTGGAATCACAGCAAGGACAGGCCAAGAGGGATATTAGCTGGGGCAAATACATTTAAGCCAGACTTCAGGGGAAAAGGAAACAAGCTACAGATCCACGAGGAAGGGGTCTGAAAGGCTTGGAGGGAGGAGACTATGAGAAGAAATGGGAGTATTCCGTAAAGAAAGCCAATAAAGAACTTGTCTTGGGTGACAAAATTGTTCTGCTGTGGTTCTATCTCTACAATTACATGGAAAGGGGATGGTTATCCAAAAACTACACCAATAACTGCAACAATGGAATAAATCATTAGGCTGGCATTCTGTAATGGCCAATGACATTTGCAGTACATCCTAATAGCAAAGCTATACATTACGTGGCAACTAACAAGCTGTTTTATTACTAAGCCAGATGCTAATTTGATATGCTTTGGAGTACAACTTATTACTTATGTTAACTCACTAATTCTTGCCTGGGGTTCAAATGGTGTTTTAGAAGTTCCTAAATCTCAGCTGATGATCAGAAGACACTCACTGATCTGTAAGAGCTGATTTAAAATATGCATAATTTATGTTATACATACAACAAATATAATCATGAACTAATGATAAGATATCACAACAACAGCATTATGCATTTTCAGAAATTATACTAAGAACACTACTCAAATTCCTTCTCTTCAGATAATTCAGGTTTAGATGTGTTTTCAGGTTTAGATCTGCATTAGGAGTTCTCAATCTAGGTTTCCAGCAATCAATAAAAGCATCTAGGAAGAATTAGAGTACTCAGGACTTTGGATTTTCCTCTCCTCCATAAAAGCAACCCTCCTTTTTAATGGCCACAAAGGACATACACACCCACAAAAAACAACTCAGACATGTCAATTATACACCTGGCTTTAGAGGTGCAAATGTTTGCGTAAGACCTCACACTTAAAGAAGTCCTTGAAAACAAGGTGTGGTTCTAAGACTGTGCTCAAGCTGTTATCTCCAGCCTAGACAGTCCTCTCCTCCCTCCTGCCCTGCAGTCAAGAATCCTGTCCCCAGTCTGACACCATGCACTGCAGAACAAGCACCGTAACAGCGCTGCTGGAGGAAACTCCTGGCTATCTTAAAACAGTTCCATGCTGACTCCAAAAGAGCTGGAGGGATTTGGAAAGCTTTATCTTGTATCTGAACAGGTGCCATTCTGTCCACCTGACACGCTGTAATACAATGACCCTAAGATGGACAAAAACACCAGGACTTCACTTTTATCAAAAATTTTGATTATTATTTTCTTATGATCTATCTGTACTTCTTGTAATTACAGCAGCAACTGCTTATCAGTTGCCAACTGAAGCATACAGCACATTGTTTGAATCCCTACAACACCTATATGCAATGTATGTTCCCCCACAAATATAAATGTATATGGTAATAAATTGCATATCTTATATGTTAAATTTTAACACACTTTGGTAATGGATGCAAAGCTTTTGATACTTTCAGATGAACTTCTACACAGAAACTAATTGAAAGGACTGAAAAAAGGATTGTGTTTTGTTGTTTTTTTTTGGAGAAAGAAGAGTGTACTTAAATCAATGATATGAAACAAAAGTAGCAGGCTACAAAGTAAGTCTGTGCTACCTACAATGGCATAACTAACTTTCTGGCAAATGAGTTCTTACTCTGAACAAACACTCATTCCTTCAGGGGATACCATGGTTGTGTTTACAGATCTAAGCATTCACAGGCTCACTGCAATCATCTTTTAATGCTGAATTCAAGGAAAAAATACTAACTTGTGGTTCTCCCTAGCTTGCATTTAACTGACTACAGACTAACTTGGGGTTGGAAAAATGAAATAAAAAGGAGCTTGGGAATTTGCAAAACAAGGAGCAATATGGAGTGAAACAGAATTTACAAGGGAATTTCAGAGTCTGGTGATGCACGAAGAATCACAGCCATTTTAAAAGTTTTTAAGAACACTCGAACCTGTGTGGAGAGGTTATAAGTTCTTGCAAACATTGAGTGCATCACAATTTTAAAAAATGGTAGGGATGTTGGTTTTAGTATTCAGCACTGTTTTATTTTTCTGCAGTAAAAACCAACAAGTGACCAGCACCCAGTGTGCTAGGTAGGATAGTATGCATTTTAGTTCTCAAAATGAATCACCAATTTAAGTTAAATGTAAGAGGTTTCGTAACAAAACTTATATTGGGTTTTTATCAGAAAAAGAATTACTTACCCAATGATATGCTGACCAATGAAATTTAAATAGCCTTTAAAATGCAAGAAAAATAGCACAAAAAACAATGCACACTTGTTGAAACCATGCAGCAAAACAAATTGCATGCTCCCATTCCACTAGAGTGAGTGGCTTTAGTAGCACTAATCCACACTCTGGCAGATAAAAGGTACAATACAAATAATACCAGAGAACTCACAAATAGTGCTCTATAGAGTGAGGTAGTGTTTTCACAAAAGACTAGTCCCGATGCTCTCCTCTCTTTTAAGTATCCACACCCAAAGTTTCCCTCGTAGATACTCTTAGGAAGATGGAAATGGAAGGAGAAAGCAGAGTGATGGGATTGTGGCAGAATGAATGCTTAAGCAGCTTTACTACACAAGAAAGTTAAAGAAAACAGTCAAAGGATTCCAGAGAAAACAGCAGATAATAAAAATATTTGTCATTAAGAATAGTCTCATCTGTTAAACAACTTTCTGAAGCAACTAAGGTGAAAAGGCTTTATTAATTAACAGCACTATTGATTTACTCTTAGTAGTTCAGATTTACACGGCAGACCCAACTAAGACATTTTAGAAACCAGACTTCTAAGGCATTTCTCTTTCACATAAAACATATTTCTGATAAATCATCCTAGTGCTCACACAAGTTCACAACTATGACGAAATTAAAGATGCAAAAGATAAACTTGCGATAATGATCTACCGTAAGTCAAAGAAAATAAGGCCAATGCCAAATTTAAAACATACCAGTGATCAGCAGTAACTTAACAATATTGAAGATAATAAAAAGTTCTTATTCATTCAGAAAATATTTCAGTTTTAGCATAAAACTTTTGGACAAAAGTCCTCAAATCTATTCATAAAGAGCATAATTTTAAGTGAGAATTCACTGTCTTTTAACTTTTGTTCCTCATAAATATAAGCAATCCTTTTGAGCAATTAATTTTAGTATTATATAGTATAAATATTATATATAAGCATAAATATATATAAGTATGTATTGAAAGTTTACTACATTAACCCAATCAACAAATACAACTTGAGAAGCTAGCAGATTTCCATGTTTAGTCTCATAACTGTTGCCCCATATCACAAACTAATGGACATTAGAAGGCTGTCTTCACTACTTGCTGCATTTCATTAAGGAGCTCTCTGGCAGGATCTAATTATTGCTGTTTAAGAATCTATGGAAAACTTTCCAGTTCTGCCACATGAAGTCGTCTCAGAGTAATTTTATCCCTGACTCCTTAATCAAAAAGCCTATTTGCTTTTTGTAGAATGTGAACGTAACACAATGTTGTATTTATTACTGCCTGTAAATGTAATTTTTAATTTTTGTTGCTACTTTCCATTGTATTCTTTGTAACACATAACTGGACAGAGAATAACTTGCAATTAAATACTGAGTTTTCCATAACAACTACTTTTACGGCCTGGCAGAGCAAGAAAATGAAAGGGATAAACAGGTCTCACATTATGACCATCCTTGTTCCCAGCCCCATCCCTGCAATCCTATACTGTAAGCAGAACATCAGACACAGCAGTAAGAAATTTGAGACTGTGTTTCCAAATTCCCTCACTAGTCATCTGTGTGTGAGGAACTTCCTCTTTCTGTGCTCTACACTTCACAGTCAAAAGTACTGATTAAGACGCTGACATAAAAATACTGCCTCACATAGTAGGTTAACTTAAGGTTTGCAATCAAACCATTCTGATGGAGGCAGACAATGTTGCAGAATATTTAAAATAAGAAGGAAAAAAACCCTAAAATTTATGACTGTAAGCATTTGCTGGAAAAGCTATTTACACAAGCAAATAAACATCATTTCAAATGGCAACCTGACAGACATCTCATACAAATATCCTGCCACTGCAATATCAACAACACAGCTGATATTTTATGTTGAAGGACTTTTTTTTTCCTTCAAATCTACCACAGATTGCCTAAACCAAAGGAAGCAAGTTTACCTGAATTCAAGGGAGTAGGCCTTTTCTCAGTTAGTTCTTAAAATTCCCCATGCTGATCCCATACTATTTATGGACAACACTGCATAATAAAAACATGCAGCCTTTCAAGTCCAGGAAAGGAGCATTCTTTAAAGAAAAAAATCACACTGATTAAAGAGTAATGTTTTATTAAATATAAATATATATGACCATACTACTAGAAACATGGACCTTACATTACACGTTTTGAAAAGAGAGAAAGTGTAGAACACATGGTTTAATGTGTGTTAGTGAAGCAGTGTGCCATACTACCAAGCAAGACATGCTGGAAAATAAGCAAGAGATACCCAAGAGGAAAGGGTATCCACAGGAATATAACTTACGGGCAGGTTTCTTGCTGAGTCCAAGTAGAGAATAAGCAATGCAGAAGACAGCCCATCATTGGCTTGGTCTTTATCAGCTCTAATGCTAGTTAACACCTACATCAAAAACATACTGTGAGCTTTTCTGTAAATCAAATAACAACAATATTATTTCTGTCCCATTCCTGAAACAACTCCCCAAACCCAAACATTCACAAATGCACACTGTAAAACAAACAACACCTTTTTAAGACTTCATATAGATATAGGTATTTCCATCAACTCTATCTCACTTCTTAAGTATCTTTTTTCACACTGGAAAGATTATATGTCATTCTCAGCTTTATCTCCAGTCCAATGAAATGCTAGCTGATTTTTTGAAGCCATAAGATTAAGAAAAAAGAAGAAAAAGGGAAAAAGCATTTTAAAATCCCATGCCACAAAAGTACACTGACTGGTAGGACTCATTTGAGATTTCTAAAGAAAGACAGCTTGAAACAAAGTTAGAGATTTATCCAAATTCACTACAACTAGGAAATAAATTACTTACGTATTTAAACACAAACCAAAAAAAAAAGAAAAGAAAAAAGTCTAGGAGAAAAGTAATGTGTTCCTTAAATACCTTGTCCAGGTTTTCTGCTGTTGGCATCAATGTGAGCCATTCCAGTTTTAAATGCAATTTTCCTTTGGACACCTCATCCAAAGTAAACCACTGAAAGTTAAGCAAAGTAATGTGAAATAACCGGACACCAAACAAATACATAACTGCAGCTGGCTCTGCAGGAAGTTAAGGAAATGCTAAGGCACCCTGGAAAAAATCACTAGAGCTGAAATCTGCAAAACCCAAAAATACCTCAAAGGATCTAATTTATTAAACCACTTTTTTTAAATATCAAAAGAATTATTTGAGTTCTTTAAATCCAGTCTGCAAACACAAACCCTGAGTAACATTATTGTAAAGCTGCTCTTACATGTAGGATAAAAATTCCATCTTCTTCTAAATTAGTTTAATTAGTTTAAGTCTAAAAGTACTTAATCCAGTAGTTAATCCAAGAAAGTGTCCTCACTAAACACTTAAGTCACTGTTTTCTGCAATCGTATATTGGTGATCTTAAACTCCAAAGACAGAACAAAAATAAGAATGCCATTATTCAAAGCTATCAGCTATCCTTAAACTACTGCACTGCTTGTCATGGAATCTATTTCTCTAGCATTAAGGTTATTCAAGCACACAACTACAGGGAAAAAAAAATACAAGAACTAAATGTACAACATATGTTCTATTTTGGCTTTGTTTTTTACTTTATTTTTCCTTTTTTTCTATTTTTTTTTTTTAAAAGAACTTAACCAACACTTACCTCATCTAAAAGTCGCTCCTTTTCAACCTCAATTAAATCTATCATCAAACTAGTGAAAAAATAAACAAAAAATTATGGTATATTAGACAAGTACCAAGAAAATACAGAGCTCAAACCCCACCCTGTTCTTGTTGGATATCCAGGCTTGCAGAGAGAGCAAGAGAGGACAACAATACTATTCTTTTAGTCCCTAAGAAAGAGAGAAAGAAGTAGGGAATTAAATGTCTGAGCCAGAAGGAATGCAGAATGATAGAAAATATGCCTATACCACAGCCCATTCTGTAGCAAAGGGAGAAACTAGCAAAATATGGCTCACGTACATATGACAAAACTCTCCAAACAGTGACCACAACCAAACTACCAACTGGAAATACCCCCTGGACACATGGCCAAATTCATGCTTTAGTACTGTCTGGAAGAATGCTAGTTTGCACAAGCTAAGAGTGTACCAGGGAATCCAACAATTAAACAGTGCAGACAAATGTGTGCTGGCACATGAACATTTGCTTTGGCTTTTTATTTTACTCGTACCAATACAGACATTATGACTGAGCTGCCACTTTCAATCCCCCACCACTTCAGTGTAAGATTAGGGAAGTGCAAAGAAAAGAAGCCTTTGTACTACCTAGTTCTTTATCTAAATGAGAAAGTAGGTACTGTTGCTCCTGTTAAGAGAGTAGGAGCTGGAAAGACAAGGGAGTTCTACTCTGTATTGGAAAGCAACAACTGGAAGCTCCAAAACTTTGTAAGAAATAAAGGTGACAAATTACTGGAGAAAGAAGCTGACTAAAACCCTGAAATGTTTATGGGTAAACACTAAAGGTAGACCTATGGAATCTAAGAGTGCATAATGTTTGCAAAAGCACTACAGCAATATTTTTTCTTTATCCAAACTGCTAAAATCAGTTCTTAGAGGAAAAATAAACTCGGAGCCAGCCATTTAAAAACTATGCAGATGAGAAGGTACATCAAGATATGCTAACTTTTCCTGAAGAAATAATTAGTACTTAATGGTAGCTTAAGAAAATTAAAACAGGTAGGGTACAACTCAAAAAAAACCCAAAAAAACCCCACCAACACTTTTTTTTTTTTTTGGAGTATTGATAACACCTTTTTTTTTTTTTTTTCAATATGTAAACATACATCTGTGTATATATACACACAGGCACAGTATTTTAGTATACATGTCTCGACATATTCCAATTTTAATATACATATGGAAAGTCCAAATAATTAGCAAACTACTTAATACCAAAAATTTGAAAAAGCTAAGCAATTTATAAATGCAATGCTGTAACAGAAATTCAAGTGCAAAAAAAGGGGAAAAATTAAGTTACATCAAAACATTTAATTTTTCTCCAACACCTACATATATATTCTCCACAACGTTTACCTTCCAAGGAAGTCATCTTTGTCCGGATCTTCATCAAAGAGCTCAATCTCTAGCTCCTGTCCTGGATGTTCATATACTAAGGCCTGGAAATACATTAAGACAACACTGTTAATGGTAAAACTGACTTCTTTTCAAATGGCACATCAACAAAAAAACCTCTGATGTACTATGCTTTAAAACACAATTCTATGAGTTAAGCAAGCATAAGAGCTTTCCAGAAGTAATCTGTTCATGATGGTATTAAAAGAAAAGTTTTTCAAAGTTACAGATGTTAAGTCTGGACAAAAAGTATGCACAACAGTTGAGAATTTTTATTCTATTGTAAAATGGGCTTTTAGAGGGAAACATCAAGAAGTTCCTCAAGGAAATACACAAAGGATTTTCTTTAGAAATTACAGAAGACAACTTTACAGAACGCACAACAAGACATTTTTATTGATTATACCTCATAAACTTCATTCCATTTTGGATTGAGATTTTCTTTGATGACCTTGCTTTGGAAAATCTGGTTGCCCACGCGAATGATTCCATAAGGATCTGACTTGCCTTTGACAATCCCTTTTAGGTAAGTATCTTTACCCTCCAAGTCCTGAGCTTCAATGAAATGTATCCTTACAACACCCTGAAAAAATGAAAAGCTCAATTTATGTAATAATCTGAAACTCTCTGTACAATTACCATTTAAGCTGCGTAATTTTTTATAATTTCCAGAGTAGTTTCCTTAAATTAAAACATAGTTTAGACATATTGTGGACAGGGCAATACCACAGCAGACCTGGGGTTCAGATTCCTGAAAAGAAAAATTGTCATTAGCAATCAGAAATGTGCCTGCTGTATCAAAAACTGCCATGCCATTGGGTAGGAGTTGCAGTAAGTAGGAAAAACCTCCAAGTTAAAAGCACTTCACTATGCAGTGATAATAAAAAACACATACTACTTCATTTTTAATCTATACAGTTGAACTAGAACTATGCTTTACAGGTAATATGTAAAAGATAGAGCAAAACAAAGAAATCCTTTTGGTTTTATTATCAAATTCCCTAAACAGTTTATAAATGAAGTCATTTAAATCATGAGATTCAAGATAACTTGCACTATCATGATAACTATATTTTGAAATTCATACAGATGTGAATAGCTCAGACAATTACTACTGCAGAAGAAGATAAATGCTTAATTATTACTACTAACAGAAACATGTTTACCTTTGGTATAGGAAACCGCAGCTGAGCAATCTGCACTTCGCTGACAAGGGGGACTGTAATTCTGTTTGGAAGGACCAGGTAGTTGGATATTATATCCAATATTATCGTATCTGATAAGCCACTGTTAGAGAAAATAACCCTCAGTTACTTCATGAGAATTAAACATGAATGCAGCTCAAGCATGAAACTTCAGATAATCATTAACATCCAAAATCCTTTTTTTTATAAACTTAAAAAACATACTGAAATAAACCTAACTACTAATGTATTTTTTTCAGTCACATCTAGAAGCTAAGAGTGAGTTCTGTCACTTTTAGAACAGATAACCAGCACCTGAAGGAAATCAGGGCAGAGTAGAAAAACCGCTATGTCCTCATAGTACAGCAACTTTTATCAGCTACCTTTTACCTCTTTTGCTGATTAACAATTACCTATGTGGACAAATATTTGTCCTTTTTTGGGGTAGAAGTCAAATCTGGCCTTTAAACATTTTTACTTTTTTTAACTGAAGGATTCCTGCCAGAACAGCCGCCAGGTGGAGGCAGCCGATACCGAATAGCAGAAACCAAAGACATGAACATACAGTTCTCCCAAGTTCCCATCCCCCTTCCAAAGCCACCCAGAGTGAAGGGCTATTGCATAAGTCTTCTTGTCAGGGTTGCATAGAACCAAGCAGATGTTAACTGTTAATCTACTTTCACATTTCAGTAATAACTGTCCCTGAAAGTTTGGCTACCCACTGTTGTATTGTTACAAAACAAGTTGTTCTCTGCAGCTAGGGCTGCCATTTAAATAGCAACACAAAGAAAGCATGCTTTGTGGACAAATAAAATATAGCCTAGGGAGGCAAAACAGGTTTTGTGCTGGTAAAAAAGGGAGTGGCAGCACAAACACAGCGGTAATGAATCATTTAAAAACTCAGATCCCCAATTAGAGAAGGTTTCCTAAGCTAAGAGTTCACCCAGTTTGGGTCTGAAGTGACACAAATCAGTACACAGTCAAACACCAGTGGCTCACTGTACTGCCAGAACTGCCAGCAGGCAGAATGAGATTGGTACTGCATACCAGGAACGAGGGGAGGGTCAGTGGCATTAGAGGGATTCCCAAATAAAATAACAAAAAAAAAGGATATTATGGAGGCACTGTGAATTGCAGGCGCACTGAAGCTGGGGGAGCTGATCTGGGGACGAGTGATTTCTCCACCTACATACACTTTCTTTAAGATTCTCCTTTCACAATCTTTATGAAATTATGAGGCAGATAACATGTTTGATTATCACATGCATTCTTCAGATTAAATACTTGCATGTAATCTTTTTCTTTTTTTCCTAAGACTGAATCTGCAGTTGAGAGTGGTGCTGACTCAGCAGCTAGCGTATTTATACAATATATATTATAAATTTATGCTATAAATGTAGTATTTTCCGTTTGGGAAGAAAATTTACTCATGAGCAATAAACATACTATGGCAGAGATATGTAACAGAATTAACACATTAAATACAGTCTGCCCATTTCAAATCCATAGTGATCTTCCATAATAGAGAACCGCCCGCATCCTTTGGCTGCCCTCCTTCACCACAAATGCACCCACTAGGTGTTAGGACAGGTAAGGATTATAAACCTGCCAAACTGCACTCGTACACAGCAACCTGATCTCTAGTTCAGAAGGGCAAACAAGGAAAGGACCCACCTGCATGAATCTCTTTCACTGAAATACTTCACTGAGACTTAGATATGAATGCAACTCTTCAAACTTTCTCTTCAAAACTTCAAATTTTCATGGACTCATGGAACTGCTTGAGTTGGAAGGGACCCCAAGGATGACCAAGTCCCAATCCCCTGCCACAGGCAGGGCCACCAACCTCCAGACCTGGCACTAGGCCAGGCAGCCCAGGGCCCCATCCAACCTGGTCTTGATCACCTCCAGGGATGGAACATCCACAACCTCTCTGGGCAGCTGTGCCAGCACCTTACCACTCTCTGTAAAGAACTTCCCCCAGCATCCTAATTTTAACCAGTAATGAGAGGTTTCTAGGTTCTAATAAAACATAGCTAAATAAATGTAAAATGGTGAGACAACAAGAGGAACCTGTGATTACAGACTGAACTGTAGTGGGTGGAGTATTACCAGTTAACCTCAAATACTTACCAGCTGAGCTCTGTGTGCTAAACAGTAATACATTTGCTATGTTTATTACTTCCAGTCTGGAAGAAAGCAGACTATTGCCCTCTAAATGTGATATTACTGCTGCCTTTGGAAAAAAAAATAATAAATACAGCAAACCAATGCTATTGATACAACTGCCAGTACCAAGATCTTTTGGAAGAGATATTATCTTGTTTGGCTAACCTTTTAAAGAGGGAAAACAGCCACATTTACGAAGATTTTCAATCTACAGGAATGCTAAACCCTACGTATTTATAGTTTCAGTAATTCTTAAAATAACCACTACCACAAGATAATCGTGTTTTTAAATTAGGTAGCTCCCTTTAGTTATCACAGTAACACATGGGTGCTTTTCAAACTTTCTCAGCTCTGTTTTGCTAAACATCAAGTTTTCAACTTATGAATGCCACCACTTGCATTTTGCAAAAATGTCAGAGAAACGAAGATGAAAAATGAACTGGTTTTAATGGAATTTCATGGAATTGTAGAAAGAGAAACTGGATTCATATCAGGTAGTAGATACTCAGTCTTTGAAAACATGGAGCACCTGTAACCTTACAATAATGTGCCACTTCCAGCATGGATGCTCCCAGATGAAAATTGTTCACTATGAATACAAAGTAAAAATAACATTTTTTTTTTAATATTTCATTACTTAAAAGTTTAACCTATGGAGAACCGAGGCAAATCATTGATCAACACAGTAGTACCCATTTAAATCCTTATGGCAATGTGAAAACTGTTGATAATGCAGTCTTAAAGTGTTTTGGTCATTGATCTTTTGTATAATTATTTTTTTAGCTCACAAAAATGAGAAAAATGGGAAGTGCTTCAAACAGCTTATTACAATAAATGTCTTCAAAAGCTCAGTTTCATTGCAGAAAAATAACTAGCAGTTAACAGCACAGCTGAATTGCACTCTATTTAGCTCTAATTTTTGTTAAGAGAACAAGCATCTATGATTTTTTTTTTCCTCAATCATCTTCTACTCAGACTGTAGAGACAGCACCTCTCTGACTGCACAAAGTGTTTTTACTGCATCTCAACAAACCACAACAGACTTCATTTTCCTGTGACCCACATCCCCTTCCGACAGCACTTGAGCAGTCACACTACCTCCCTCATATTGAGATTTTAATTCCACTCTTCTGTGAGCAACATTAATGGTAGGATATGAATTACTTGTGGGTCCTTTCCCTTGTGGAGTCACATAGGAAGAATAATGGAAGTTAACAGCTGACATCAGTGTCCAGTAGCAAATCCAGAACTTAGTAGTACTAAGACATCTGCAGAATACAAATAAGTAACGTGTACCCAACGGCCATGGGATGAAAAATGAACCTGTGGCAGCAGCAACCTCTTGTTCATTGCTGTTTGTAACAATAGCAATATGCCAGGCTGTCAAACCAAAATATACAATCCATCTATACAGATAAGAAAAGCAAATACAGCACTGAAGAAATCTACAGGAGAGGCAGAGCATGAGTCATCTCAGATACAGTTACTATAGAAACCATACCACATCTAGCCAGCACCATTATACACCAAGCCTGGTTGCTCTGGAAACCATAAACTTGATACTTAATGAGACTTAATTTACATTTCAGGCTTTCACACTTCCTGTCAGGCAAATAAGTAGCATGATACATACCTCAGGAGCCTCGTAAGCTGAACTACTAAATGTAGATTTATTAGTCTTATCTCAGAAGAGCAAATTACTACTCAGGACCTCTATTTTGGAATATATTTTCTCACTCATCAAGAGAACCTTTTTCCTTGGAGGCTGTCTTAAACAGGCTTAAAACATAAGCAATTCCTGCAACCATTAACCTAATTAATGCAACTTCTAATTTCAAGCTGTTTAACTGGGATTCCATGCAACGGCTTCATGTCTGAGCAAAACAGAAATCATTTCAGGCATACAAGTGAGCACTGACGGATTAATTTGATATCTAAATTCAAACTCTTGGTTTTAGATAATAAAAATAAATCTGGAATCAGCTCAGTCTTGAGTGTGAGGGTTCAAATAAAAGTGCTAGTCACAAAACCTGTGTATCAGATCCACTTATCCTCTTAGCCACTGTCTCAATATTAAAAAGCCCCTGGGTAACTATTATAATTTTGGTAAGTATTAATGTCTTCATGGATTTAATCTTTTCAGAACTGCAATGATACAAAACAATTTATTTTCCTTCTGCACTTCTGCTTTTTTCTTTGTGGTTTTATCATTTATCATTCCTAAAAACTCTAAATAAGCCAACTACATATGGTTAATGTTTTTGCTACTCCATACTGAAAGCTCTAAAAGGAAGCACTCAATAAGATTAGAAAGTTTATTTAACTTGATTACAGTCTTAAAGGTGTTTCTTGCTATCTTTACACAAGCAACTACAGAATTATCAGCATACAGAGCCATAAGCCAAGATGTTGTGAACACTCTGGCCTGAAAAATAAAATTACGCTCTTTTTGCTGTCATAGGAGATGACAGATAGGAAATTCAAGAGATTCTGGAAATCTGGAAAGGCTGAGAACAACAGCAAAAAAAGCAGATTAAAAATTGAATTTTCTAAATATTATTTTAGCAAGATGTACTAGTTATACTTTTTATGTACTTACACACATAATCACTACCTTCTCCATATTTAGTAATTTCACTTAATTCAAAATAAAGAGGTAAACGCTCAGAGTCATTTAACCTAAAATGATTAGGTGGGTCTTATTCTAGGTTTTATGGGGACTGCTGTTGGAGGAGAGACTGACTATCAAACACTGCTTTACATATACTCACTTCAGCCCGGGAACATCAAGCAGATTGGTCAGTCCAGTCCAGTTTATTTCTAAAAGCTGTGAATTACAGAGGAAGAGAAAACGAACAAACAAACAAAAGAGAAAAAAGAAAAGCAACTTAGAATTCATAGTACTGAGGAAATGAATCTGATGATAACAACTTCTGAGAAGTTTAATATTAATAACATTCCAGGAGGTATTTTTTTTTTTAAAACAGAAAACCAAAACCTATTCCATTCAAAATAATTTTAGTGATGGCTTTTAAAACAGTATGAGAAAAACAACACATAATCCTATAACCCATCCTTCTCCACATACAAATACACAATGCACATGTTGCTCATGGCTCAGCTCTGCCCAGCAGTGGGTCCCTTCAGGGGAGCTGGAGCTGGCTCTGATATCACATGGAGCTGTGCTGGGCTCTGCTCACAGAGGCCACCTCTGCTGCCAAAACCTTGCCACATAAGCTCAATACAGCCTGGAGAAGAGAAGGCTCCAGGGAAACTATATTATAGTGGCCCTACAGGGGCCAAAATAGGACCTACAGAAACAATGGGGAAGGACTCTTCACCAGGGAGTATCATGACCGGACAGGGAGTGATGGTTTTAAACTGGAAGAGTGTAGATTTAAATTAGATATAAAGAAAAAATTATTTGCTATGAGGGTGGTGAGGCACTGGAATAGGTTGCCTAGAGAAGCTGTGGATGCCCCGTTCCTGGAGGGTTCAAGATCAGACTAGATGAGGCCCCAGGCAGTTGGATCTAGAGGGAGGTGTCCCTTCCAACCCAAACTGTTCCGTGATTGCATGAAAAAATGTTAAAAGGATTCTGAGATTCCTCAGTTGAGAGACTAATAATGGAGAGCGTGGAAGAAAACAGACCTTCAAGAGCCTGCGCTGCATCTTTCTACAAACCAACAAGAAGGATCACCTACATTTCTTTTCTACTTAGAAACTAGTACATACCATTCTCTATAAAGGGTCTGTTTATAGTTTAATTAGTAATTTCCTTTGTGAATACTTAGACTAAAAATAACATATAATAAATTTACATATATAAGTAGCAATGTTACTTAATGTAGTTTTTTAATGGTGGCCAACAATGTTATTCTATGAACCACTTAGCTGTGAACCACTGACTGTAACAGATAATTAGGAAGAAAATGTGCCCTCCAGCTGCAACCATTCTGTAAACCTACTATAAGAAAAAATAAATTTGGTACCATCCAGGCAATAATATTAGTGTCCAGGCAATGTCACTGAGAAGGGTCAATAAACCAACAGACTTCAACAGATGCTTAATGTTTAGTACTTCCCTACTGATATCCCTTTAGAAAACTGCTGCAAGATCATCTTAGCTTCCTTACTTCCTTTTACACTTATATCACTCCTGTATCTCTGTGTATTCAGGAGAGAGACAGAGTGGAATGACCTTCAATTAATATAACTTAAATCAGTCTAATAATTTGCAATGCAATATATGAAACACAAATTGTCCTGTGATACAATCTCACTATTAATACTTTGATTTTTACACAGTTTTTCTCAAAAACAATGGTGCCAATTCATTGTAATTAGACCAAAGACCCTATCAAACCATAAAGCATGTAAAAACCAAGCATGGAAAGAAACTTAACAAATATATTGCTAATAATGGTGGTCATTTAGAGAAGAAATCAATTAGTGTCAATAAGAAATGCCTATTCATCCTCTTACGGTATGGGAATAAGTATGAAAAAGGTTAACTTTCAAAATGTTAAATCCTTTTCCGTTCAAAGTTGGAACTAAGAAAGTCAAAAACATTACTGAGGTTAAGCACTTTACAGGATTACCAGAAGAGCTTTGCAAATAAATCTTAAGCCACAAAATGTTTTGGAAGGGATATAAGCTTTCAAACTCCTGGCAGAAATCAAGCTTTAACTGTTTGAGCTTTGAGGATAAATCGCCTTTGTGAACAAGGCTTGCTAAGTTTGCCCAATGCTGTGCCTTCCTTCCAGTTCTACCTGAAGAGATCAGTACGAATTGGAAACATACCCGACATCACTGCAGAAAGAAAAACTCTCAAATCTTAATCTGCAGCTATTAGTGACAGATGCTTTTTTTGTTTTGGTTTGTTTTGTTTCCCTTCATATTAATTCCTCTCAAAATGGTTGTTTCAAGTTGAACTTTTGGCTTCCATACAGAATTAGACTCCATCATAATATACAAATTCACTAATGTAGGAGAAGATGAATTTTCCAAAAGCTAACACCAAGTTCAGGCAATATCTGCAGTACTACAGAGATCAGCACTGACAACAAAAACGTTCATCAGAGATAGACGAAAGCCATCAAACTTACTGCAGTTAAATGTACTGCAACTGCATTTGAATACCATAACTTGCCAGAGAAGAAAAACAATTCCTAAAACTTATGGTTCTGATAGTACCCTAAAGCCTCATCACCAGCCTAAAACACCCTATGGAGAAAAGGGAGCAAGGAAAGAACTGCCAGTTAACAAATCAGTTTTTGAAGTTCTGAATACAGAAAACACCACGCTAAAACAAAAACAGAATACTGAACAAAAAAAACTTTCAGCCTGTTGAGCGTCCAAAATAGCTGAGTAATACCATTCCCTTCTCTGCCACCACCTCAAGCAATGCATAATTACGTCGGTTTAGCTAACTTCAAGGAGTGCCAGCTGTTCCTTGCAGCAGAACTAACCGGGCATCATGAAGGCTGCGTGCAGTTTGTCATCCACTGCAACTCTGCCCATAGCCACAGACAGCACAGCGTCCTTCCATAGCTCACAGCAGCCTCCAGGTGACATGCCTTGCAAACCGAGGCTGTTAGCAGCCAGCAAACTGCCCCAGGGCAGGATTTCACACACTCATTACAGTTTCCAGTTAATGAGAAGGTGTGGTGTTACTCAAAGTTCTTTCAATTCTTTCTCAGCTGACAGCAGTGGGGAAAAAAATTTGTTCCTTCCAGAATAGCAAAGAAATTTGTCTTATCTACACTCTGTACCGAAAGGCACTCATACCCAGACACAAATCCTTATTTCTGTACATGTTTTATTATACTAATTAAAGGAAAGCTATAAGAATATAAAATCTTTATGTGAAAACCAGCGACTGTCCAAAATCTGTCCAATAAATTGATTAGGTGTACATGTGCTCAGTGTTCAACGACTTTGTTATTGCAACTGATATTCCAATAACAGAACATGTCTACATTTAAATACTGACTTGGCTCAAGGCTTGTGCTAACGGGCTGTTCCAGGCCTACTGGTTCAGACCCCGAGCCAGCAGTAAAGGCAGACAGGGAGATGTGCTCCAAGAAGGTACAGACAGGAGGCTGAATTTGCAATTAAAAGCTTGGAACTACTAACACACACCAAGGACTTCTTATACAATGAGCTTGCAGTGCAGCTGCCCACAGCAGGCAGGGAAAATGAAGGAAAGGGATGCTGCCAGGTTCTCCATGTTGGGCCCCAGGGCACCAACCACTGAGCACTCCAAAGGTCTCTCTCCCAGGGGCAGCTGAACCTGCTCACTGGGGCAGCACCAAGAGGGAAAGAGCCAGCAGCTGCACAGCCAGGGCATTGATCCCACAGCTTCTCCTCGATGCTTTATTTACTACTCAAATGCTTTATTTACTACTCAATCAACTCTACTTCAGAGCTGGGAGATGTTTTAAAAGTACCTTACCTATTATGTGTTTTAGGAAGCCCCAGTGATTAGAAGTGTTTTTGGCTTAACCCTGGCTGACTCAAAGTCTCATCAAAAGATAATATAATTTTGAAATTTATTAAGCAAACATTCAACCGAGATTAGACGTCACAAATAATCACGTTATCTGGTAGAAACCCTATCATAAGCTGCAAGTTCCAAATATCAATTGTACTTTCCTTTGTTATCCTTCCCTACGTCTTCTATTTACAGTATTTGAGACTTGAGGCAAGGCAGGGAAGCCCTCAGAACCACAAGCTTTGGAATTTATCTACCAGCACAGTAGCAAAAGCACTGTGAGAAGTGGAAAGCTTCCAAAAACCATTTCAGAGAGCTATCGGAACAAAAATGAAGAGCTCTAAGATATTTTCTACATATAAGATAAAGAGTGGGTTGGTTACATGTAATGCTTATTGGTCATCTGGAAAAGCAACAGTAAAAGGAACAGGGGAAAAAAAAAAAAGCTACCTTTTCTAATTCAAGAGACAGTGAAGGAGTGAAGGAGTTAAAGAGTACCTAATGTGGAAGCTGTGATTCTTAGTGCTGATAAAGCAAAACAATGCAAATAAATAAATAGGTGTCATTGAAACACACTGGCACAAAAACAGCCATGCAGATGTTACAGCAATCACAAAGCTCGACAGCAATCTGCAACTACGTTAACAAGTTCCATGAATCCCTGTATTAGTTACATGCAACACAGGCCAAATCCCAGGATGTTTAAGTAATACAGAAGAATAGTTCCATCAATAGTTCGATCATTTTTAAAACAATAATAGAACGCTCCCTAAAATCAAGTGAAGATCAATAGTCTGGGAAGATGAGATTTTAACAAAGGTAAAAAATTGAGGCATACATGTGAACAAGGCAGATACATGACTGACTTATGCAGCTTTTGACAAAATGCAAGAAACAGTGTTGTAAATATGTGACTTACACTTCTATTTATTATGTGCAATAGAAAAAAAAACCTATGTCCATTAAGTAGAGATCATTTAAAACACACCACTGAAGAAACACAAATGTAAAACATTTTTAAAAGTTAATCATTTAACTTAGCTTTTTTTCTTTTGTACACAGATAAGCACAGCTTAGTTTGTTTTTTCTGTTTGGTTCAACCATGGACTTATAGTGGCTGCATGGGATGCATGGAAGACTGACCACTGCTTTCAATTCTGCTCCAAAATCCATTTCTTTTGTGATACTTTTATTCCACTCCTTCATTTCCTTTGTGTTACAGTTAAAGAGTTAAAACAATAAATACACACACCCTGCAGCCCATAAGAAAACACAGGCTAAAAACTGTTGAGTATATTTATGTGTTCAGTGTTTTCAAAACTGTAGATGCTTTATAAAATGAAATATACATACTGGTATGTAGAATATACCACTGTGCCATCACAGAAGTCCATAGCTGCACAAAAGGCAACCTCTAAACATTGCCAATGTTGGGGCTTTATTTGGCCGCCATAAGTACTCGTAACCTCAGAAGACAAGCCACAAAGTAAGTTTTAAAATGCTGATGAACAACTTCCTGCTAATCAAGATAAGAAGTGTAAGATTTCTGCAGGACAAATCTGAGCTCTGCTATTGAGCCCAAGCGTGCAACTCCAGTGGTAAGCTAAGAGATTTCTTCTCCTTCTAAAAAATCTACTGTGAGACAGGGATTAATGTGCCTTCTTCTGTTATTTGTGAATGGTCATCCAGGAATAAGGATGAGTTTGTTCTAATAATTTCATAAATAACATTCTCCAAAGCATTTCCCCAGCAAACTTACTTATGCATAGTCAACTCAGCACCTCTAGCAAGGCCAGACCATACAATGTCATAGAAAGTGGAAATTATGTCATTTTTCATCATTGTTATAGGAAACAGAAGGGTTTCTTTGCACAGGAACTGTTTATCAGTAGTAGATTTTTCAGTTTTATGTCTAAAGATTAAAGCAAAACAATAATTACATGAATAAGAGGTGTAGTTTGGCAGGGAAGAGAGCAGGCAAATTTGAGTGAAAGTGACCAAAAGAAGTTTCATGACTGATCCTGTAAAAATCTTAAGAGTCAACTACTTAAAGTTACAATTCAAGCCGATTCCCCCAGATTTCTACTCTTTTCCAGCTCAATGTTTCATACTCTCACACTAGTCCTGACACACTGACTTAGTGAGCAGAGCCCAAGTCAGCAAGTGGCAAGCACAGAGAGAATACAGAAGAAAGAACTATAGAGAAATTCCATTCTGCATTTCATGCCACTCAATAAGCTGCTGAATATTACCAATCACAGCACAACTGTAAGCCATTTCTGCAACTGAGCCAAAAATCAAAATAATTAACAATGTGACATATTTTGTTATGAAATTGAAAGACAACTACATTTTGAGAAGCAGAATGAATGGTAAGTGTATACTGTGTTAACATAATGAAAAGCCACATAGAAGACTTCAAAATCTTGGCCATTTACACAGTGCTGACCCATCCAGCACTGAAGCTCTGATTTAAAAGACAACTTCAAAACATTAGAATGCATGCATTTCTCTCTCTTGCAGATTTCTTACAAATTTAGACATACTCTATAAGCTGCTGAAACTTCTACTTCTTCGCACTAAGAAAATACAGTATTTTAAAAGCTCTGTGCAAAGTAACAACTCTTGGAGCATTTTATATTCCATGCATTACTTGGAAATATGACACTGGCAAACTCATTAAACAAGTATGTTCAGAACTATTAATTTGGGCAGCATTGCCTTATATAGTCATTAAGGCCAGCAAACAGATGATACAGAGCGAGTGGAATTGTTGCCCGTTACTTTAGACTGGAAAATATGAGAACAAAATCTACTGCTATTGCCAACTAATTCCTCTTCTCTCCTAATAAAAAACTAAAAGTCAAGTCCCGCCTTTATTGGCTGCAGCCATTTGCTCTCTAGTAAGATGACAGAATTTGCTTACTGCTTTAAGTCCGCTTGCAAAAAACCTCAAGATCTGTGCATAACATAAAACTACAGAATAACTTGATTCACAGATGCTTTTAAAATCCATACTTGAGTTTGCTTGGACCTTGACCACTATCTTAGCATTTAAATGAAAATAGGGTGAAAAATAATTAACAGTTTAGGATGTGGGCACTGACTTTTTGGATTTTCCTAGTTTAGTGTACTCCCCATCTTTTCTTGTCATACTAAGTGAACCAGACTCTTCATTAGTTGGCACAGGGTTAGGACTAAAGACGGAACTGCTCTGGAACTCTTTCCCAATTCAGGACTTTTAAGGTCCTGATAACAAATGTTATTATTTCATTTGATAAATTTTCAGTTTACTAGCTTAGGTGTAGTACAAGTTAAGCATTCAGTACGGAGTCTGGAAATGGATTGGGAGAGCACTAAACAGAAATAAAAGCAGTGAGTACGCTAACAATGACACGGTGCAGACTGCTGTAATGCAACATTCAATCCTTCTCACGGCCCTGTTTAATTTGCTGGTCTAAACACGAACGTTAACGGATGCCCTCAACCCTTACTACTTGTGCCAGAGGATAAAAAGGAGATAAAACTAAGCAGACATCTCCCTAATGTTTAGACTCATAGAAAAGTGCAGATATCCAAATTTGGTTCATCTCAACTTATTCCTCTAATCCTTTCCAAATAAGAGAAACAGTGTTTTTAACGGTGCTGCATGAAGTGCCTCCCTTTCACCAAAGGGCTGGAATACTGATGTGAGCCACGTGAAAGAAGCAACCAACACTAGATTTTTTTTTTATTAGGCCATATATAAACACTCAAACAAACCTACCTTTTCACCAAGTCAACAAAACCAATATCATAAGACAGAGCAAAATAATTGTATTAAAATAATGGGATTTCACTAAAGAATATAATTGCCTATCCTCTGACTTCATTCAAGTAAAGAATATGTTTCCATGCCTCCACACCATGAAAATAAGACAAACTTTTCAGAGTCATGGTTATGAGGAAGCTAGGATAATCTCTTTGAGACTGTTTCAAAACGCCTAAACCCATATATCTGTAATTTATGATCAAGCATAATCTGAATCTGCTAGACGTTGACATCACTCTTTTTATATTGTAATTAGAAAATATCCAAGACATAAAACCTTCCAATGCAAAATATACTTCCGAGTAATAGATAGGAACAACTAATTCCTTTAAAACGTCTGTATGTTACAAGAATTTCCATGATGCTCCCAACCTGCTCTCTTACTGTACTTATTAAAAACAATATTGAAGCTCAAATTACTGAAATTGCCTCACACACAAAACGTCAGAGGAACTTTCAGCCAGCAAGCACAAAACATGCATTATATACTCCTATCTTCCTAAAACAAAACTGTCGTATGGATGGAGCAGTTAGTCCTGGAATCTGTTTCCAGGCACTTGAAGGAAAATAAAATGATCACGAGTAATCAGTATGGATTCACCAGGCAAAAGTTATGCTTGACCAACGTGACAAGCTACAACAAACTGAGCAGCCTGATGGATGAGGGGAGAGCATTGAATGTTGTCGTCCTGGAGTTCAGCAGGGCCTTTGACACTGTCTTCCATAAGATCCTCACACATAAGCTGTTGACATAAGGGCAGGCAGTGTGGGAGGATAAAAACTGGCTGAACAGACAGCCCAGAGGGTGGTGATCAGTGACACTGTCTATTTAAAAGCTGGTGTCTAGCAGTGTACCTGAGATATCAATACTGTGTCCAAGCCTGTGTAACATCTTCATTAACAGCTGGATGATAGGGCAGAGCATACTCTCATCAAGTTTGCTGATGACAAAAAACTGAGGAGACTGGTTGACACACCAGAGGGTTTTACTGTTTCCCAGAGGGACCTCAAAAGGCTGGAGAAATAAACTAACAGGAATCTCATGAAGTTCAACAAGGTAGTAGCAGTACAAATTCCTGGACCCGGGGAGGAACAGCACCATGCACACCACTGGGGATCACTCAGGTAGAAAGCAGCCTGGCAGACAAGGATCTGCACCCCCCAGACACAAAGTTGATCATGAGCCAGCAGTGTGCCCTTGCCACAACAGCATCCTGGGCTGCACTGGGCAAAGCACTGCCAGAAGGCCGAGGGAGGTCAGAACTGTTTGAATGAGAAGAGCTATACTTATCACAGTTCTAATGGATGAATGTCCAATATGTTCTTAAAAGACATCAGAAATTCAGATTATTTTTAAGCAGCCTACTGAAGTCACTCCCAAGTGCTACCAATCGTGCTTTCCTTTATTCTCCTTGTTCAGCCTGAATCTTCCTTGCTGAAGTTTGTTATCCTATCCTATATATATAGAGCACATTACATACATCTTTTCTTTAACAGCCCTTCACATTTTTTAAGAACATGTTCTTGATTTTCTCTAAACTAAACAATTTCTATTCTTTTGGCCTGTCCTTTACAGTGAATTCTCTTCTCCCTACTTTGGATACTCTCCAACTGGTCAGTGTCTTTGTTGAAGTTCTATCCCTGAAACCGACTGTTTCTTGCAAGCTCTCCTCTTGTTTATACATTCTGGTCTAGCTATGCCATTTTCATACCAGCAAGACACTGGCAGCTCAGGCTCTGGCTATTCTTCCTGCCCAGACAGGAACTTCAGCCCAGCACTTCTTCCAACTGAATTATATGACATCTTCTCCCACTCTGCTACTGTCATGATTGATTTAAATGCCAGTTCCATCTCACCCCGTGCTATATCTGCTCTCACACTTGGGTCACTGGTAGATGTAATGAAAATTGCCTACCATCTAAGTTAAAAACTTTAATCATCAGAATAGATTATCTCCATACTCTGACTTTAATCTGTGGTAAATAGCACCCTCATAGTTTTTACAATTCTGCACATATACGGTGGAATTTTAACGGAGACCACACTCTCTAGCAGACTGTCATGAGAAACAGCAGCAATGTTTTCTTACAAACCATCTAGAAAGTATCTATTGCTCTTCTTTCAACCATAAGGCTTGTAAAGAAAATTGACAGCTTTAACATACACGTTTCATAATTCCAAGGTAATTATTATTCATCCTGTTTTCTCCTAGTAATAGTAAAATTTGTTCCACTATTTCCACGGGAAACTAATTTCAACCAAAGGCAGTGATTTCCCAAGTCTGTTCCTTTTGCTGCTTATTTCTTGCTCCATTATCTACTGACTGAAGTTTTTTAACACCTGAAGAGACTAGAAATGAAGACACTACTTACAGGTTTCCTAAGGAAAAAAAGTGATAGTGCTCCAATTAGGGGCATGTCTCCAATTAGTGGTTCCAGGATAACCCTCATAGTACCATGGATCTGGGAGGGAGAAACAAAAAGACAGTGGAATTGAATTCAGCTTAAGTTTAAATATAATCAGTTCACCGGCAATGTTCAGAGTTCTAATTCATAAAGTTCCCAATTTCGGAAGAATTACATCTATGTATTATATTTATTTATTTATATTTATGTATAAATCTTCATCCAAATCCATAAAATTGTACATACAGATTATATGCTTTGAATTATAAATTCAATTCATTCATCTAAAAGGAGATGGGAGGCAGACAGCTGAGGCCAGGCTCTTCACAGTGGTATGCAGTGACAGAGACAAGGAGCAATGGCCAAAAGCTTGAACATGGGAAGTTCCATACAAACATGTGAAAGAACATCTTTACATTAAGGGTGACAGAGCACAGGAACAGGCTGTCCAGAGAGGCTGTGGAGTCTCCTATGGAGATATTCAAGACTCATCTAGATGCCTACCTGTGCAACCTATTGAAGGGAACCTGCTTTAGCAGGGGAGTTAGACTCAACAAGCTTGAGATCAGTTTCAACCCTTGCAATTTAGTTATTCTGTGACCTACATTATTAGGTAATACCTAAAGCTAAGATGAATGATTCCTCTTATGAACCCACACACCAAATGTACATTTGACTAACTTCATTCTCTCTCTTCTCCAGTAGAATATGGTATTCATTTATAACAATTCTGTATCTGAAAGTACCCTTTTCAGCTCAGCCATGTTACTGAAGTTTTACATAATATCAATGTTATTCAATTTTGAAAAAACAAAAAAAGGCAAGTAACAAAATCACAAAATTAGTGTCTCTTTCTGGCAACTTGTAAACTGTTTAATCTGCAAACTGCAGTGCAGTGACAACTGGATATCAAAATAAAAATTGTACTTCACCTGTATACTTTTTACACCAGCTCTACAGAAGTATCTCTTGATCTCCAAATCAATTTCACAATTTCCAACAAAACTAAGAAAGAAAAACAATAAGGGAATACATTTCATTTTTATATCCTGCACAGTTAGGATTATGTCTTTAATCTCAGCCTACATTAAAAGCATGTTTAAGCAAGATCAAGACTGTTAAAAAACAAAACAACACAAAACAAACCAACAAAAGTACATGATCCTTGGGCTCTCTTCCAAACCAAGCCATTCTATCCGCCTCATAACATCAAAACTATTATCAAAATACCCAGAAATTAATACAAAGATGTATGTTATCATCTCCAGAAATATATTTAAGACAAAACACACTTGTAGCCTTAATTTTGGGAAATTCTAGGAAAGCTGTTATACAAGTCTCAATGACATTATATGGACCTAGGTCCACGTTTATCTAATATAATAAAAGAAGCACTATGCAGAGGCTGTTAGTTTGCTACAAATGGAAGCTGTTTTCAAGTTATCCAGAGACTTGCAAAAACAGACAATATTTAGATATTCAATAAACTGAGCATGCTTAGTAGGATGAGCCACTGAGCAAGGCTTAAACCAAAAGAGACAAGCCTTTTCTGAAAGGGAAGGAAGGATGGAAGCAAATTAGAAAATAATATTAAAAACAACTGAAAATTTTCCCTGAGGAGTTCTTGAACCTCATTTCTGGAGCACCCCTCCCTAGGTCAAATGCTTAAAATTTTGTATGTGCTGGCCAGTAAAACCAAAGCTTCTGCACATTTAATTTCTTCCTGCTGCTCTTGGAGTTTCTGCAAGATTTTCTGTTCCCTCTGAGTTTCAATTCAAACACGGGACAATGACCTGGCACTACTACCAGTTCCTCAAGTCATTCAAGCAGTAAGGATAGATGAATTTTTATTTTTATATCAGCTATCTGATAAAATAGACTGGTATTTTTCCATTCTTCCAAACTTATCCTCAGGAGCCAAAACAGTGTCATAATACTAAAAACAAGGTCAATATCACTTGCTTGAGAAATCCTAGAACTGATACACCTCAATCCTGAAATGTGAATTGGTTAACGGATACTTTCATTTTATAACCTAACAGCAGGAACATTTGGGTTCTTTTTAGATAATGTAAGCAGAGGTTACAAACTGGGTTGGAAGTTGGTGGCTCTTCATATGTCAAATGGCTTTGCTGAAATACAGCTTCGAGTTTGAAATCATTTCTTTTCTGGCATACACAAACATTAAAAGGTAGTAAGATGGAGCTACCAATACAAGATTGTCACTTAAAGTATACTACATGCAGAACTGTATTAACTTTCAAGAGACCTAAGCTGTATAGCAAAGAACTGTTCAGCCACATTTAGAAATCTGATGCAATCTTATTACAGAGAAATTTTTTCTGGGAAATTATGAAGAAAATGGAACCACCCACAAGGCAGAATCAAAAGAATGAAGGTGAGGGTGGCTGCATTCATATCTGTTATTCAAATCACCTGCAGTTTACTGTGCTCTGTGTGATGATGCTATCAGATTTCAAACAAATACAGTAAAAAAGAAAAGCACAAGAGCAGCAGAACATTCTTGTAATGCCCAGGGTTGGAATTTAATTCAGACTACTCAAAGTGACAAGTTTGGGGAACTGGAAGAAAACAACACAATGGGTTTAGGAAGGTGACCATTGCTTTCTCCGGAAAGAATGCAGTTTAAAAATAGGTGTATAATTTTTAATACACAATTTTAAACGATGTAATTTCTTTTTATATCTGTATCTAACTAGCTAGCTATTTATACACACACACACACACACACAGAGCCAACTCTGTAAGTATACATTATAAATTTATGTAACAACATTACAGAAAGGCCAACTCAAACCTGCAATTGAAACTTCAGTCTTGGCACAATGTAACATCAGAGTTATTTGTGTAATGATGACTGGGAAACAATATGTTCATTTAACAATCCACAATAAAATGATCACTAACAGGAGTAAGAAATAGTAATGAACTGCATTTAAGAATGCAATATCAACAACTTACCTCCTTACAATGAAGTTAAACATGACTTTATCCATTAGACATTTATCTGGGTCTGTCAACAGTCAAAGCAGCATAGGACTCCACAACAACATTAACATACAACTTGAAGACTCATTTACTCAGCAAGTTCTATACATTCAGATCATAGTACCCCAGTAAAATTATGGCTCCCGTAATGTACAGACCACAGGGATAGATTACAGTTTAATGAGGACAGACTTGTGTGAATACAAGAATAGCTGTACGGAATCAGATCAGAAGCCAAGCACACTTTATGTGATCACTGCAGTCAGTAAGAAATAGCAGGAGGAAGAAGCCTGAAGAATAGCATGAACACATTTCCCAGATTACAGTGATCTGTAATTCCATATTCTGAACTACTTTCATTATTTTAAAAGGTCTACTAAACCAATTTTTATTTTTGTCTACTGCCAGTGCAGTGGTAGCAAATTTCTCCATTCTAGTCTCAATTGCTAGAAGCTATGATAGTCACCCCATAGTTCAATTTCCATTTTCTGCCTGAAAGACAGTGCTGCTGGTAGCAGTGTCAGGCTGTTAGGCTTGTTATTTAAACTACTTCAAGGAATTTATTTCAGCCTGTTAGACTGGATTCTTCTCCAGCTGTTATCACTTTTCTAACTAGGTTGCAATGTCATGCCATGTAACATATGGCTGGAGATTTCACTCAAGTCTAGGAAATAAGACATTCCTGGAATTTTTTTGGCCCTTGCTCACAGAGGTAATCAACCTCCCAGAACTGAAGCTCAGGATGCAGTAACCAATTTAGATCTTAACACTCTGGAGCCCACCTTAGAAAAAGGAGCCTACAGTCGTAAACACAGCCAGAATTTAGAAAAATATTTCATAATTAAAAATAAACAAGTTTAAAGTTTGGAACTGACTTTGAAAAACAGAGGCTGAGATGCCTAATTATCTTTTCAGTTACTATTGAGGAAGCAGCAAGAAATGCAGAAGGCTGCTTTCTGCAGGATTACAATGGACTGACAAATGAGCCTTTCCACAAGCTACAAACAGGCAAAATAGTCACCATAATTCTTATCTATGACTGTTAAAGACAGAAATGTTGCTGGGTTCACTTAGCATGCTTTCAAAAAACCCTGTAACTGCAGATACTGTTGAGGAAAGTCTTTGGCAAGCACAGGATAGATCTATTTATAAACCTATATGAAAGGGCAAAGAAACCTGAAGCAATTGCCATTATATAATACATAGATTTACTACAGTTGGAGGCATGACCACAAGTTACTTAAGCAGCAAGCATTCTCTTTATCTAATACTGTGTTTATAAAGAATCTAAGAAATTGAGAAAAGACAAGTCACAGAGACCAAATCCTTTGGCAAAGTTATAACGAATTAGAAAAAAAGGCAGTAACTCACAGATCATGCTTTAGATTTGGAAACCTTTTTTTTTTTTTAGTTAACCAATGTTAATTTAATGATGCAGTCATACAGAGAGTTGATATACTATTTCCCTCACTTAAATGCCATTTACAGCATGCAGTTCCTTCCTCCATTCACTTGCAATCAGAAATAACATTTGTGTACCAAAGCAATTCTTCTTCCACCCCAACATAACCACCCACTTAAACAAACAAGACATACTCTAAAGCACAGGCACTGCGGCAATATGAGAATAAAGATCACCTGATCTGAAGATCCAAAATGATCTGCCTTTTGTCCACATTTTCAGTGTACACTTTTACACCATTTATCCTCAGAGGCTGAAAAAAAGAAAACTGAAGCTGAATTTTCTTACTGATACATGCAATATTAACCTCTTAAGTTAGAAATAAAGGTGCATATACACCTAATTAGGTGTGAAGATACCAAGTTAGACATTTACTATAAGCACTATCAAAGGTGTGAAGTAATTCTATCAGTTTAGCTGAAGACAATCAGAAGGATCCACTCAATCACAACCCTTCAGACAATTACTCTTGGTTTAGACCACTAGATTTCAATGTTTACTAGTTCAGTGTCTACTAGAGGCTTTATACCAAACTTCTACCTCAATTTCTCTAGTAAACATCTGATTTCTTTGTACTAGAACACATCTTACACTGTCACAGTATTGTGTCGCTTCCCTGTCCAGGCAGACCTACAATTAAAACTACTTTTCCTTAGAATAAATTTAGTCAGAAAAAATAATAATCCACTAACTACACACACACGCACACCAACAGGTACAGCACTTTATATGCTTTTCATCTTCTCAAAAAGTAAAAATATTGGTTGAAGCAGGTAAGAATAAATAGTGCCCAACTTATTCCAATTAGTGCTAACTTATTCTTAGCTTGGACTGGTCAAACAGGCACTCCCCGCAGGCACATGAGTTACACACTATGATCCCTTCTTCATGAGAATGAACAGCAGGTGAACATCTATCTGTTCCCTGAAACTGTAACACGCAGTAGTGCGAAAAGCTGAGCCAGAAGCCTTGTCACTGGACTCCATACATTACATGCTGTCAAGTACATCTGTTACAAAACAAGATAATTGCACTTGGAACATCTGATAAGAAAAGGATAATGTTTCCTGCTCATTTAATCTAAAGCATTACATGAACAGTATTAAGATCACGTTGCTATGTGCTCTTCACATAACTAGATGCTGCTATACTTTGAGACTTCACCCTGTTCTCAGGCAGACTTCCGCAGTAGAGATAGCAGGAAAATAATAATTAAAACAAAAACAACTCACCATGAAATCTTAACTCTCGTAAAAAAAAAAAAAAACAACCACATTTTTATTTTAATGTTACACCAGAAATCAGAATCATGTTAAACAAGCACCACCAAAAACTATTTCTGTGTATATTTAAACAGGACACATGAAAACAGTACTTAAGGCAGAGCCTCTTAAAAAGACTTGACCAGAAACTGACCTGATGACCAATATCAATCTTCGTAAAACTGAAGGTACTGAGGTGGTTGTTCGCCCCTCTTACTGCTGGTTCTATGGTCTCCCGAAAGAGTTTCTCAATAAATTGGCAAATAAAAGGCCACATTTGTTTTACAGTCTAAGAAAAAGAGAAATAAATAAAGAAACTTACTTATAAAACAGCTTCAGAACTAACTAAAAATATTTTTGAAGGCAGAAGTTAGGAAATACTGTACAATGTTTTGAACACGTCAGTTCTGTAGACAGTTCATTACAGACATAAGGAAGAAATAAAATGATATTAAGATATTTTGTCTTTTATCACACATTCACATGCAGCCTGCACATGCTGAATGTTAAGTACATATAATTTACTATTTCTAATGAACTCACATTCTTCTTTGATCTTTGAATGAAATGCATTTAAATAAAGCCAAGCTACACAGATCAGTATCTTACATTATTATTACAAACACAAATCAAAACTGCAAAATTGATTTATTTTTAGATTGTAGGTCAGGAACTTACAGCAACTGGAAAGCATCCCAGAAAAGTAGAACATAAAAAACTGTGTTTACAGCTGTGATGACTTCCACACAATTATAGCTGTCATTATTCTAATGCCACCTAAAGTCACTCTCCAAAAACCAAACATAATCTCAACCTCATGAAAACAGAGGTAATCTATCACAGCTCTTCCTCATGGCTGACTGGATCAGCAACCAGAAACTTGTAGAAAGAGCACAGAAAGCTAAAACCATCCTATTCTCAGATTCTTTGCTGCTGTCTTTTAGATCTTGAATTCCCTTTCACCTTGGATACCTTGGGAAGCAGTGCCAATTGCTGCCCTTACCTTGTTGAGCCATTCTGCTCTTTCTGTATCTGGAAAATGGACCTAAAAAGAAAAACAAATGAAAAATATAAAATATGTATTGACTGATCATATCCAGTTATTTATAATACAGGAAACCATATAATACGGGATCTCCATACAGACACTATATACAAGTGAACAACACATTAAATACCTAGTGTTCCTGATAAGATTATCAGAATTCAAGGAAATAAATATGTACTCATTTCCAAACTACACAAATACAAGCCCAGGCATACACCTTATAGTGACATCTGGAATTTACTGTTGCTTTAAAACCACAAACAAGCTAAAAAGAAATAATAAGCATAGCTGACAGCTAGTGCAAGATGTCAACTAACTTTACTTCTCATGTTTCAAAGGCTTTTAACACGACTGCCAGAATTCCGACGGCAACTGTTCCTTTCATTTGTGCCAGGTCTTTTGCAATATCAATAAATTACAATTAGAAATACCTATTACGTTCAGCTGAATCTCAAATAGATGGATTTAAGTTCTCCCAACAGCTCTTCAAAAGCCATTTTTAATAATTCCCATTTTCAAGCAGCTGCAGAACTCGGTGAGAGGCAGAGGAGTGATGATGGCATACAGGTGGATGGAAAGTACCCCTCACAACAGGAAAGCAACAAATAGAAGCAGTTTTCCAGAAGGAAAGCATGGTTAGTAACCTCGTCTCTTCCACACAGGCAAGACAGGTAAAAAAGTGTAGTTAGGCAGAAATGAAGTTTGTTTTTCTAATGTTGTGACCAACTTCAACGACAGATGCAGATCACACTACTGAAACACGAAGAGCCTCTGAACACACTAAAAATCCGTGACCTACGTCTGCTGACTTTTGTAACGCAATGTCTCAAATGAATCGCCCAGTCTTAATCTCTTCAGAGCAGAACAGACTGTAACAGTGTAACAGGCTTTACATAGCAATGGTGACTAGTTTTTTTCTCTAATAACCTACTATACATACAAACAGTGAGAGGCACAACTTTCTGAACTGCATTTTCAACAATTTGAATTTCAAAGCCCCTTTAATGACTCTCTTCAAGTTTAATTTTTATTGTATTTTTGCACCAACAATCAGCATAACCATATTCTTGAGTATACTCAAGTTATCTCCAGAGCAGCACCAAATCTCTCCCAGCTGTGCGTGCTGTAGCTGTGCTGCAGGGTTGCTCCCTGAAGTGCAATCAATGTAGTCAGGTATTTTTCCATGCAACTTTTTACAACTGTCTCAAAGATCCAGCAAAACCACTACAAATGGCACCAGGATGATCAGGAGCATCTGCTTCTGACTGTAAGAAAAGCATCCAATAGCATGTATTTTTTTTAGTAGCAGAATTATTTTTCTAAATAAATACATAAATGAAATGAACCTCAATAACTCACCAAGTTGATGCTTTCTTCTCCCTTCTATTTTCCCTTAAGGAATACAGGTAAGATTTCCATTTTAGACCACAGTAAAGATAATTCGTCTTATGTTTAAAAGACACCTGCCTGAGGCCATGTTATTTAATGTACGGCTGGTTCCTTCCATCTGTACTGACTGCTTAGTTATTGGTTGCTCCAGAAGAAAATCTTCAAGTCACTGCAAGCTTTACTATGCAATCACAATATAGCCCACATTCTCAACATAATTTCAATAAAAATAACTGAATTGTTTTCCAGTTATTCCATGAAGGTCTCCCAGATTAGACATCCATCCCTTCTGCTTGCTTTGGAAAGTTAAAACTACAAACAAAAATCCCTGTGTATTAATAAAAGCACATGTGTCCAGCTAACATCAAAACCTAAGATGGTATTACAGTCAGGCTACAACCTCTCCATGCATGACCAGTGGAAGGAGAGTATCCTGAGTAGGGAAATTCAGAGCAGAAGCACAGCTAAGGTGCTTTAAGCCATCTAGAAGTACAGCATAAAAAACAATTTAAACTCAGCCTGAAACTAGATGGTGTGGGAAAAAACGAAACGCTAAAATTAAGTGATCCTTCAGTTATACCTGTCAGATTAATTTGCCTGAAGTTGTTGCCATTTTAACTCAAAACGACTAGGAAAAAAAAATGATTAAAAAAATCAAGAAAAGGAATCCCAGTATTAAGAGTACAATACAGTAGGATTCAAGCTCAGTTTAGCAGCACTTTACTTTTGTGCCTCCCAGTCAGCAAGGCAGGCAGGCTGAGGGACATTTTTGGTGAGAGAGAGCTGAACAGGGCTGACGGTTTGATGCTGTGTATTCCAGGCAGCAATTTCCTTCTCTTCCTCCAGAAGCAGGTGGACGGCTTCCTCATTCACACAGAGGAGTCAGCCCCAAGTTTTCTTCTGCTCTACCCAATGTGAAAAGGCTGCTGCTCAAACACAAGGCACTCTTTTCTGATGAGAAGTAACTGCCCTTAAGTAAATTGACACTAAATGAAAAATGAGAGTGAGCTGGAAGGGAAAGCAGGCACTGCTCATCCCCCCCCACCTCTTCCACTGCCTGCCTCCACCTTCCCTTCCAATAATTCACCTCTGTGTTATTCTGGCAATTTCTTAACTCTGTCAATGACAGAAATATCCTAGCACCTGAATCACATCTTCTGAATCACAAGGCAGAAACAACTGCAACTACTGTTGTAGAACTGCAGGATTCAGTATTCCTGAAACAGAAGCTGAAACAGTTAATAACTAGGGTTCCTCAAAAACACTGCAATTAACTTCAGCCATTTGTTGCCTAAATTAACAAACAACTGCTGTTTCCATTATTTTCCAGCAATCTGATTTGCTTCCGTTCAGCATACTTTGGCAAGGATTCTGTGTTTGCAGTCTTAAATGTATTAAAATCATTAGCCTGTGCAAAGCAAAATCCGTATTCAGTGTTATAAATACAGTTTGCGGTCAGTATGAGAACTAGACAAGAACCATGATACAATTTTACTGAGCATCACTGTGCATGTATGGCACAGAGAATGTCTTCAAATCCAAAAACATCTGTAAGATCCAGAAGGAGGCCGAGTATGGAAAATCAGCTTTGTCATACATACTATTACAGCCCACAGGGTACTCCACAACTGCAACTGGAAAGGCCTACGTAAATCACTGAGACTAACCATGTCCTGAAACTAAAAGCTATGTAAACTAAGCAGCACAGGGTTTGACAGTAATTGGCCGTAAACAAAAACAGATGAATAAATAAATAAACATCTGAAATTCAAAGGGAAAAGAAACCACCCCAACTGTAAGTCAGAGAGATATAGGCAGGGAAGGGCCTTAGAAGCAACTGCTATGGCTCTCTGATCACTGTAAAAACTGTAGTGGAAATAGCAGAAAAAATGGAAACCTATCTTAATGGAAGAAGCAACTGTAATGGCATGCAAGGTTAAGGATTGCATTTATTTATAAACTGGAATGTGAAGCATTTGAATGCTTGGACAACACATCGGAAAACAAAATAAACCATTAAAAAAAAAAAAAAAGAATTCCATGCCCTTTGAGTCAGATCTGCACCTATGAGACAGAGCAGCATTAGACACATATAGTTGATGTCACAGCAAATGTTCCTGCAGCACAGGCTGCTGCACGTGAGCTCCGCTATCAGCCCCACATGCTCCACAAGCTGCCACGAGGCACAGCAGACGTCTGCTCAGCACGCATTTCCCACTGATGTCTGCCATATTTCTCACTGTCCCACAAGTCAGAGCCAGGGCAGGCATGGAGGTGAAAGAAGGAATTCCTTCAGCAACACGGCAACTAAACACACAGCAGATTTGTACTTGTAGGAAGACTGAAACAAGCAGCTTTTCAGCACATCCATGTCTAAATACTAACATGTGAAAGCTTCTATACAAAAGGAATATACCTCAAGTATTGAAAAGGAGATACTCTAATAGTTGAGAAAGTTGTGTTTTGTTGAAGCGTTCTGTTACTTCTGTTATTCTCTTCTTCCTCATGCCATACTGAGAGGTTCAAATGAATGAACAGCAGCTCACACACGAGCTAAATATCCTGATATTTCATAATGGGAACTTCCTAACACATTATAGGATTACACCTGGAAGACAAGGAAAACGATAGCAGCAGTGCACACTGTATTCTTTTGTAAAACCAGGCAAAGGTAGCACAGCACAGATCTTCAGAAAGTGCTGCAAATGGTTGCAGCGCTGTTGTGACAGTCAGCCCACCTACACACACTGCTGAATTTAATCTAAGCCAAAGTACAGAGAGATCACACTCAAACTTTCTGCCATGCTAGCATTAAAACATGAAATTAGGTTGAAAATATTTAATGCTTTTCTAAATGCTGCAAGCAACTCTTATCAATGATCACAGAAGTATCTACATTTCTCTTTTAATATACGAATGCCATTTTGCCTCAATATATTTTTTAAGAAGTTATACAAAACGTGCACAGAATCACAAGGTTGGAAACGACCTGCAAGATCACCTGATCCAACCGTCCTCCCACCACCACTGCTCCCACAAGCACTAAACCAGATCTCGCAGCTCCTCATCCAGCCGCCTCTTGAACACTGCCAGGGACGGCGACTCCACCACCTCCCTGGGCAGCCATCCAGCCCCTGACCACCCTCTGAGAGAAAAAGTTCTTCCTTATGTCTGACCTAAACCTCCTCTGGTGCAACTTGTGGCCATTTCCTCAGGTCCTGTTTGTTGCCTGGGAGAAGAGGTCACATCAGACTGCATATCAGACTGTAACTGGGAAAGTGACCCAGAAGGGCCTTAAAGTCGTGGTAGCTGTGGATCCCTCACTCAGTCCATCCCCACTGCAACACTGCAGTACCACCAGTGTGATCTCATGTGGACATTCCACCCGGCTGCTACAGCAAACACTGCCTTTGGCAACACAAAATAGTGTATTTGCAAAGGAAAATCCTCCCTGAACTGCTCCTTGACAGAGCAACCCAGGACCACTCAACTGAAGGATGCTGAGACAGCAAAGCACAAGTTCAGATTTCTCCATGCATGCCTTTCACTTCAGTACCTACTAAACATGCTTCACTCACACAGGCAGTGAGGCTTGTTGAGAACTGCTGTACTTTTCAACAATTTGACTCATCAGTACAAAACCTACATAAAATTTGCTTAAGTGCTGCTATTTTTGCATGTGAGTGCAAAGAGAGACAGTGCAAGTACACTGCAGAATGAAGTTATCCAGAAACCTATTTTAGCAGCAGCTTGCCATAAAATCCTCTGGGATAAGCATTATAAGCAGCTGCTCTGGAAGAAGGACAGAACAGTAGTCTGCAAGCAGTGGAGCTGGGAAACCCTTCTTCTAGACTGACACTCAGCCTCTGCAACCCCATCTCAAGGAATGCTGGTCAGCCCAGTCAGAAAATCAGTGAGCAACACTCGCTTCCAGAAACATCAGGCCTTAACCCCCTGAAGAACAACACACAAAATATATAACCCTTGCCATAACGTATTTTTTGCTCCTCTGTTTTTTCCCCAGAGTTTAATGCAGGCTTCTGATCTCAAAACAAATTACCAAGAAAAGAAATATAGCCATTAGAAGCTAACTTCACCAAGTAAAGAGATTCATTTTGCTTTCATCTTTCTCTAAAAGAAAAAAAAATCATCACAATAAAAACAGAGGAAAATAAGTTATGCTTCCCAGCTTGATGGGCGGATTTTGTATTTTAAATCTCTCTTCAAGAATAAAAATTCTTTCACATTTCATATAGGAGGGTTTAAATTTAAAAGAACTAATGAAATCACTAGATATAGTAGAAATGCATGGATGAAAACAACCCCAATGCTCACAGATCTAACAAGGCATCTAGCTGGTCTGCCCACAAAAGGCAGCCCTTTGATTACACTGGTTGATTTCATATCCTTTATTCAGAAATCACCAAGAATAAGGACTCACTGAAAGCAATCCCCAAGTTAATGGGAAGTGAAAGATTCCCAACAAAAATATTTCAAGGCATTCTTCAACTGAAACAAAAGATTTACCTTTCCTCTAAATTTCCAGTTGGAAAAGAAGTGAAGCTGAGCACTTCCTGGAGAGAGGTGATCAGCTCTTAGGTTTACCACTTACTATCCAGAAGAGCAATGTGATCTTTTAACTATCCAGAAGACCAAAACTTGCTACCAACTGTTAAGACAGCACAGTGCCCTCTGTCTCACCTTCAGGAAAGCCAGGACAAGTAGAGTTAAGTAAATAGATAAATGAAGGACTGAACAACATGACACATGAAAATGATCAAGAACTGGATTTACATTCAAAGTCTTGCTGCCACACCACGTGACAGACATCTAACTTAACCAGAATTCACAAAGTCAGACATCCCATGACAGCCCATGCTACTATGTCTCCATGTTGCCACAGCTGCCACTGAAAGCAGACTCAGATTTTAAATGGTCAGACTGCTGAACCAAACTCATCAGGACTCTCATTGAATTTTGCCACTTGAAAAATGCACTTTTTGATATGCTGCTCAGTTAATCTCTTGTTATTCTCAGAAGTCATTTAATTCGTTTTCCTCTTGTCTCTAGCAGTCTTAATTACCTTGAAATTTTATCTTTTGGGTTATCTAAGTTTTATAGGGCACTGGCAACTTATTTTTAACGTTACATTTTAAAAAATATCCTATTTTATGTTTGTATTTTTAAGCATAGATGACAAATTCCTTTCCAATTCTCTGGAGAATCCAGGCATGTTCCCAGCGATTCTACTGCATGCCAGAGTGTTTTGCTGTCTTCAAGATCAAGAGATGAAAGATTTCCTTTCTGGATTGCTAAATACAAGCTTTCAAACTAGCTTATACAACCAGTGAGGCAGCACAATTTACTGTCCTTCGAATGGACTTGTGCAAAGCATCTGTCACTGTCCTACATCACATCCTCATCCCTAAACCTGAGAGACATGGATGTGACAGATGTACCACTCAGTTGATAAGGAATGGGCCAGGCGGACACACTTTAAGTGTTGTGGTCCACAGCAATGTTCAGGTAGTGACTGGTGACAAGTGCTGTTCCTCAGGGATCAGTACTGGGACCAGTATTGTTTAGTATCTTTGTTGGTGACGAGGACATCAGGATTGACAGCACTCTCAGAAAGCCTGCCAAAGACACCAAGCTGTTTGTTGCAGTCGACATGGTGGAAAGAAGGGATGTCATCCCAAGTGACCTGGACAGGTTTGAGAAATGGGTTCATGAGCAACGAGGCCAAAGTGCAAGGTTCTGCACTTTGTCCGGAGCAATCGCAAACACAACACTGTCTGGACAGAGAATGGATTGAGATAAGCTCAGAGGAGAAAGACTTGAGAGCACTGGTTGATGAGAAGCCCAACATGGGCCAGATGTGTGCTCACGCAGCCCAGAAGGCCAAGCGTATCCAGGGCTGGAACACCCCTCCCATGTAGAAAGGTTGAAGAAGCTGGGCTTGGTCAGCCTAGAGAAAACAGGCTCCAGAGACATCCCATTGAGGCCCTTCAATATTTTAAAAGAGCTTATAAACAAGATGAAGACTATGGAGATTGACTTTTTCATGGCCTGACGACCCACCCCTGGAGTTGCTCAATGCAAGGCTGGATGGGTACCTGGGCAGCCTGATCTGGTGGGTGGCAATCATGCCCAGGGCAGGGGGGTCGGAATTGGATGTTCTTTAAAGATCCCTTCCAACTCAAGCCATTCTATGACTCTATTAACTTTGCGGGTCTCTTCCAACTCAGGATGTTCTATGATTCTATGCTCTTTAACGATGTCACCTACAACCCAAACCATTCTGATTCTATGAATTGTCTGCAGCTGTGAAAACAAGTGCTGGCTTCTGTATCAAACTGCCCACAACTCATACCGCTTCTATCTGTACTAAAAGGTTAAAGATTTTGTCATAAAAATGGAAGTTGTCCCTATTGCTGCTTTCATGTTCTCAAACACAAGTTCGCAGTTTGCTCACCCCAAAACCAGTAACATTATATGCAAATTCAAGCTGGGTTAACAGCATCCTTAGAAGCCAGACATGAATACAGAACACAGTCATTATATAGTTCTTACACTCTTTCACCTGATTAAGTGCAGCAAAATCTGTACATACTGTATTGCACGCAGTACTATCTACCAGATTTTATTCTTCATATTAAATGATTTTTTAAAACATAATAAAAAAAAATCATACAAGGTTTGACATCTTAAAATCTGCCCATAATTCTTCTAGCTGAAAAACCAGCAGCTTACTATGTAAAATCCAGGAAGTATAAAGGACACATGCAATGCATGGCAGTTTTGTTGAACCTGTAAATACTCAGTGATAAATGCTCTCTGAAACTCTAGAATCATGCTGAGAAACTGACAGAAGACAAAACAGACTAACAAGAAGAAAATAAATGCAAAAAACAAAACCAAAACAAAACAAACCACCAATACCCCACAGTCACAAAGTCTGGGTTCAAATTATGATGACAAATGGTGAGGAGAAAAGCTCTGGTTAACCAACAGCAGAAAATACTGCATGGCACAAAGCATCTCTTTCTTGTTTTTCCATTCAGGCACTTCATTCGACATGCGCAAGAGTTCTCTGAAACTGTCCATGTTTGTTCCTTGTCTTCTCCTTAAGGACACCACCCACTCTATAAATCAGTTACAACACGCTCACCTGTAACACCAGCACTTCATCCAGAAGTGCAAGAAGCTTGCCTGAACAGATACTGAGTGCTGGGAAGTCCAAGCAGACTTCTTAAGGAAAAAACACAGGCACACACAACCAAGTGTCATTTGTACATTTCTGGGCTGGTTCTTATATAAAGCTCAGTGTTTTTAATGATCAGGTCTGCAGCAAGATTTCTAACGTTTGCTTTCTCTGAAGGGACTTTGCCTGCCCTCTCCCCCCACAGAGGGACTGCATCTCAGCACAGTGCACTACATGCTCTTAGTTGTTTACCAAAGATACTCAGAATACGAAACACATTTCCTTGGCACCACTTAGCAAGTCTTGCACTAGGTGAGATCAAAAACCCAGCCTTACTCTGCAACCACAACTGAGGCTTAAGGAACAAGAAAGCAAGCAGTACTATGAGGTTATCTTTGCCTGAACATACTTGCAGTTTCTCCAAAAACTGATTGTATTCCCTAAAGCAGGATCGTGCTGAGAACAGGAAACCAAAGAAATGCAGAACTGGGAGACACTGACCATTGAATTCTAACCCACTGCAGGCATCATTATACTATTTCTGTTTATAAACTCCACCTTTAAACCATGGAGTTTGCTGCCATTACTCAGAACAGAGCAGGAAGGACAGCTCTGGTGTGTTTTTGGTAGCATGGGTTGCTAAGGAAAGACTGAAGCACTCTGCTAGACCAAGTTTCTATACTTAGGTATGCTACATCATGTGTCTGAACTACAAGGTGGAACCAATACTCAGCCTGCCACCCAACTTAATTAACCATTAGCTTCATTCTTATGTATCAGTCTTAGTACTTACTGCAGGCGTATTCATTGGCTTTGACATAAAAAAGTCTTTTCGTTATATATCAAGGAGATCTTAAAAGTATGTTTCCAGTCCTGCCTGCAGCTCATCATTCCTCTACTCATCCAAATTGCAGATCTGTTTAATAGCCTACCTTTCAACTCGAATAACTGCCCCGTGACTGAGCTTAACACCTCTTACCCGTTTTATAACAAGTACAGCAAGTGTGCTTAAATTAGACCTGAAGGGATACCACTTAAAAAAAACAACATCCTCTGCTGACAACACACATGCTTAAGCTACTGAACTGCAGAGTAACATCCAGCAAGCTGCAAATCTGCCACAGAATCCATGCTTTCTGTCAGCCTCAGTTACCATCAGAAATACATTGTACAAAGTTCAGAAGCAGTAAGGTTTTCATATGTAAATACAGTATTTCATTATTCAGGCATTAGAAAAACAAGTAAAATCCTGGTTCCAGTAAAGTAGTTGCCGAACTATGAATTCAACAGGCTCAGGACTTGTGGCAGCTTTATATTCCAGCACTTATAATGTTACACTGATAATAACATGAAAACACCACAAAAACTACATTAGGAAGAACTCTTCAGCAGGTGGAAGCAGTGCGTGGACAAAGTGGCCACAGAGTGCAGATACAGCACTTGAGGTATGTATACAATTAAAAACAGACTGCCAGCCCTGCACCAACACTTAGCTTTGACACTGATATTCACGAGATAAAATCTGAAATAAACAGAGTTTAATACTTACAAGAACTGCAGTTATACACTACATACGGAGTAAGAAGGACAAAAAGTTTTATGTGACAAACTGGGAGTAGTGCTTCTTGAAATAAGTAATTTTAATCACAAAATTAACTGAACAGCAAAACCCTCTCCACAGCACTACAAGATCTACGATCCTCCAAAAACAGATTAACAGTGCTGGGCAGGCACTCCTGACTCTGCAATATCATTGGCTCCATGCTCAGCAAAAACAAAGACAGGGCTCCCCGTGCAGGACTGAAGACAATAAGTGAATGGGTACCACTGGGAGTGCAGCATCTTTTCTCCAAGACATTACCACATGTTGCAGTAGTACAGTCGAAACATTCCTAGGTATTTACTGCTCCTGTTGACCCTTTGACTTGTGCGCACAGCAACATTATACTTTGGTCACCTGACTGTCCTTTCAAGTCTTTATAAATGAACAAAACCAAGGTGGGAAAAAAACACCGCTATGAGTAGTAAGTCTGGAGTTCAGAAATCAACATCTGACGACAGCTGTTTCACTTCAGTCTGCATCAAAACATTCTTCAGTGTCCATTATGAGTTACTATATCGTAAAAAGAACTATGAAAGAAACTGATCACAAAACACTAAAGATACAACTATTCTTTCTAAGCTCAGCTATTTTAAAATATTATTAAATTTGTATCTTTTACACATTCAACAATAACCAAGGCAACCTGCACCTGCTTTATCACTAATAGAGAGAAAAAAGGACCTCAGAAGATACACATCTTGAAATGTAGATAGAGACCTCTGAAAACACTTCTATTAATCGCAAAGGAAGTCTCAAATGAATGCAGACCTGTGTCCAAACCTAGTTTAAGTAAAGTAAACTGTGGTTTCCAACAGTATGCCTAAAAACAATCTGAGTACTAGTACTGGAAATTTCTATCAGCTAAAGACAACAGCCTGAACTGCCAGAAATCAACCCCTCATTCCCTAGAATCTGGCATCAGGAAATCTTGCACATGACGATGACAGAATAACTACAGCACTTAACTGAACTGCTCCAAAATAGAATCATCCTTTACCCGTAGTTTTCTTGACAGGGGATACATCTGTGCGTAAGTAAACTTATGCATGCATTCAAAGTCACTGTTACCACCTGAACTCTCAACAGATTTTACAACAGATACTGTGCTATAGTGCTCATCATTTTATTTTTTTTATTAGTTCTACAAGAGAATATTTACTACATCAGTTAATTAAAACCCAACAGCCGTGCCCAGATTGCTGATTTTAAGCGTGTAAAAGTAGCAGTGAAGCTGTGACCTCATTATTCCAGGTTCTTATTGCAAAGAGCAAAAGGGACCTCCTGCAAAAAATGCACCTCACTCCTTCACACTGACTTAAGACAGATGGCAAAGAGGCTTACATCCCTAGAATGAGGTGCCCAAGCTCAGCAGCATGAATTCATATTTCCGTTTGCTAGAGTAAATGTCATTATTTGTGCTAATTGGCAACAGCTTTTACTGTTGATTGTTGTTTTAGAACCAAATCCCAGCCCATTATGATTAATAGATACTTTCAGCAGACTAACTTTGGTCTGTATGCAGATCTTAATCACATATAATAGCTTTCTTGCAAAAGATATCACTTGAATTTAGAAGAATGAAGTGATGACAGTTCAAGTGGAATCAGACCTCCTGAGTAAAATGCCACAGTTCTTTTCAGCGATCTGCATAAATAGTAATTAATTTATAGTTATATCATTCCAGCTGAAAAAAGTACTTCCAGGAATTCAATGGGAGGCTTTTTCAAACACAACTAGCCTCTGACAAAGAAAAAAAAAAAGCACATTTATTTCCATTATAAAAGGCATACAGTGATGCAAATCAAAATGCACCATTCTAAGTGCCCAGTACAACTCGCTGCGTGCAACACAGCCCCGATTCTGGTCAACACATTTGAAAAATTCTCAGGACACCAAATAGTCAATAAGCTTCACATTTACCTACAAATGATTTTTGCTTCAACTACGTTGAAAACTCTGTCTTCACAACACAGTCACAGATTTGTTTGCTTATGGAGAAATCTTCCATCGAGTGACTTGTAAATGATACTGGAAACAACTAACACCGCCTTTGAGATAGGTATTGCAGTGTTTCATAATCCATGTTCACTTTTGTCCCTGGGAGCTCAATAGAGTTACTTTCTGTTCAAACACTGACATCTCAAATCCTTTGTCATTGACTAATCTGAGCTGTCCCAAATCTCTTTGGTTTTATTATTATTTTTTTTCCATTTCTCTTACTCAGTGGGAGATCACGGCATAACAGCTTTACTTATACATTGCGTTCACCAGAGTTCCACAGATAGGAATGCTATTTCCATGTGCTATGCAATGCAATCAATCACAGCGATAACAAGCAGTGCTGGATTTCATCGCTTTGACTGATGGAAGAAGAAACAAGAACATGCGAAACCCACAAGATGACTGGCAAAAAGAAAAGTCATTTCCCTAAGCACTTCAAGCCTCAGGCAAGAAAACAAATGACCTTACCATCTCTCACCAGTTACATCTAATCTTGAGGCTCCCGTGTTACGTGGGAAGCACAAATCAGACCTTTACAGTAAAGGAAATTCCAAAGTGATCTGTCTGTCAGAACTTAAAATCTGTTACTTTTAGTAATAATTAAAAATTTTGCTCTGTCAAGTGGATCTATTTCTATGATCTTGTCAAAAGCTGAAATGAAAATATCCAACAGTTTTTCAGCTGGCACTGTGAGAACACAGAAGTGAATTGATGTTATTACAGTTTAGGATAAACGCTTCGAAGCAACTGTAAGCAAAAGCTACGATCGCTTCCATCCCTTGAAGAGAGTTTCACATAAAGCAGGAACATCTCCACTTCTTACCTGAAGAAAATACCTGCTAAATATTCAATATGGCAAATACCAGATTCACTTAAAGTGAAGACGAAAGATTGGATGCCGTCCACCAGCACTAACAAACACTGTCCTCTGGTTCCCTATTACCCATCTCCTGAGTTAATGTTTGAACATCTTTAAAAATTGCGCAATAGGTCCCACACCCAGTAGCTCCAAAAGAATTGCCCACCACAACTCCTTTCCAGTTCTGCTTGAACATCCAGAGTAACACCGTGCAGATCCTCTCTGCAGACTTAACTTAGAAAGGTTTAAGACCTGGGAAGAAGGTGAAAACAAACACAAAAACACCCAATTTCAGCTGTAGCAACTTCATTTTTCAGTGACAGCTTTGCCAGCAGGGCTGTTACAGCGTACCACAGTATCACAGACGTCCCTCCCAGCAGTGCCAGAAAAACACAACATTCAGGATACAGGAAACAGGTACACTAAAACCAACCTGTGAGTTCTGGAAAACACCAGACGAGTCCCCATCTACTGCTTTAAAATAACATTTTTGTAGTTCCTCATCTCTCCTACAGGAAAATTAATGTTTTTATTCTTATATGAAAAACAAATCAAGACTGTGGTTCTGAGTGGATCTAATGAACTAAAAAGGAAAAAAAAAAAAAAATACTGCAGAGTTCTTTAGCACATCGAAGTACCAGAATGAACAGATTGGTGCCCTCTTGTTATTCACAATCATTCTCTAGGGTACTCAGAACACACAGGACAGAAACTTCACAGACCACAACTGCAGCACTACGAAAACACAAAGGAACTGCTGGCAAAAGATTTCTGTTACACAGGTAAGGCACAAGAAGTTATTATGTGCAACTTTTACGAAAGTTTTACATGCAGGCCAATCTAGTAAATAACCAATTGCTGCAATAAAAGACTTATGTGAACAAAACACGAATGAGAAAACTGAGGTTATCGAAAAAAGATGGATAACTGAAGCACGTTCATGTCAAAGCAGAGCTCACACCTACCACACCCTGACAAGAGAGAAAAAAGCATTCTGAAGCCCAAATATTTTCCTTAAAAGGCGAACCAAAGTGATCATGAGACTACAGTTTAACCTGTTAATCACTATTAAATCTTCTTGTACTACATACAATTCAAATGACAAAAATACCCATTTCCCCTCTTCCCCACCTTACCATTTCCTGGCTGCTGCTTGCCATGCAACTGGCAGAAAGTGGGCGGGTGGAAAAGTGCCTTCTTTCTGGTTCAAGTATTTTAGGAGAAAGTAATCGGCTGAGGAACACGGTGGTTTAAAATACGTATTTAGTCAGCATCATAAAACTCACTACTAGACTAAGACAACTTCCTAGCACACATCCAAGATAATTTAGCATTTTAATTAACAAGATGAATCAACAGACTGGAGGAGGAGGGAAAGGAAACAAAATAAGAACAGACATTTCTCCATTTGAAGTGTCACACATTCACTGCGGTAACGACAGCCTGCTTGGAAACATCCAGACAGATCAAACTTGCTCACTACCAACAAATCTGGAGAGTTTGTTCTGTGAGGCAGCCGAGGGCACGGCTCATACTTCTCCTCCCAGCAGCAGAATGCCACAAGAGTTCTCGTCAACTTTTTTTGCATACAGAATTACCAGCAGAATTCACTACTGCATTTTGAAGCTAACCAAGTTAGCGGCCTACAGAACATACTGTGTGAGGAAGGGCGTCTGAGAAAGCACAGAAACCTCTTGTCAGACCACGTATTACAAAGAAGCAACAACAGTGCTTAAATACGAAGCAAACTAAGAGCTGCCTCAGCTGACAAATTCTACTTGAGGTATTGTCCTTCCCACAGTTTTCTTTTCAGCAGGGTATTACAAACTGAATGGCACAGGTTTTAAGAACAGAGATGTGGATTGCAATAATGCAGGACTAATTCAAATCAAAACCTGGGGACTTACAGCTACCTCAGCATGCCTTCTGGGTTCTTTTAAAAATTAACTAGGGAGACACTCCTTTTTAAAAATATATTTTTAATTTACTTTATACAAGTGCACCTGTTTCCTTCCCACCTTCCCATAAAGGCAGAAAGTGAGGGAGTACAATGGACGACGGATTGCAAATACATTTAATTTCTTATTTGGTGTTCATCTTCCAAGCATTCCCCAAAGAAACTGTTTCAGTTTGGGTAAATCACATGAGCCAGCATCTATACAAAGGAATGCAAAAACAAACATACAAGAAAAAAAAACCTCAGTTCAAGCAAACAAATTGCACACCTTTTTCTATTTGCACTAAGTACAAATCTCTTCAGTGAAAGTGCTTGCTTTTGAACTACAATGTAAACCTGACCCTGCTGCTATATGATAAGGACAGCGAAATGACAATGTAATGCTTGCTTGTCACATGACAGTTATTTTCAGCCGAGCAAAACCAGCTCCATATTTCCAGTAATGACTTCCTGAGGCATCATTCCAGACTGCTGCAGCTGAACACCGTTAGCCCCATCTCCAGTGTTCAACTGTTACTGAGACTTCTGCAGTCACATCAGGGTGTAGCAGACAAAACTCAGTGCAATGACTCATTATCCAGCAACGCTCTGCTTTGGAAGGTTATTTATATAACTGGAGTTCCGTTGAAAACTGTGTGTTTTAGCAATTTGCTGCACAGAATTTTAATACTAGCTATTTAGCTGACAGCCATCTCAACATTCTACTGTTGTGCTACCTCCCAAACAAAACGCTTCTTTAAAGGTAGCCTCCATCTACTCCTTTCTGATGGTACGCTTAACACACAACCAAACTGCCTCAGTTTCAGCTGGGATGGATTGTTTTCTTCAGAGTGCGTGGCATGCTTTGGTTCCAGGTGAAAAGCAATGTTGCTAACACACAGATGTTTATAGCTGCTGCTAAGCAGTGCTGTACAGAGCCAAGGCCATTCCAGTTTCTCTGAGGAGGAGCTGGGAGGAAGGAGAATTAGAAGAGCTGAATTAAACCGGCAAAAGGGATATTCCACACTATGAAAGTTTTGAAGGGAGGTGGGAGTTCATCTCACAGAATCACGGAATCACAGAATTATCAAGGTTGGAAAAGACCTAAAAGATCATCCAGTCCAACCATCACCAATACTCCCCAGCTAAATCCTATCCCTCAACACAACATCCAAACGTCTCTTGAACACCTCCATGTTCTCCATCTCATTCCCTTCCACTCGCTGGGGAGCTACCTGGGCGTCAGTTGGTGGGTGGTGAGCAATCGTTTGTGCATCATTTGCTATATGCATTCATCTACATGTGCATATATATATATAATAATTATTATTCTTTTCCTTTTCTCTTAGTTATAGCTTCAACCCAAGAGTTCTTTGGTGTTTTTATCAGTTCTCCCTTCCATCCCTCTGGGAAGTGAGCAAACGACTGTGATGGTGAGTACCTGCTGGATTAAACCACAACACAAATGCTGCTATTTTATGCAGAAAAGGTTTCTTATCATTTGCAAGCTGCAGCTGGAGACTGGAAGCTAATGAAATGGTAACTTAAAACAAAACCAACCATAGAATAATTTATGCTGGGAGGAACCTCTGGAGCTCATCTGATCCAACTACCCACTGAAAGCAGGGCTGACTGTGAAGTTGGCTCGAAGTATCCACAGTTGGTATATTTGATAATTAAGTATGCTTAAATGTTATCAAAGAACCCGGACACGCAACCTGACATTATAAATTTTCCAAGTGCGTATTTTGCCTTCCCACAAAAACATCTCAGTGGTGTAATTCGCCACTTGTTTCTAAGAGAGCTCCACTTCATGCACGCTATTGCTCCATTTCACTTCAAACCTGGCCACAGCCTACCACATCCTCCTTTTTGTAGGCAGCAGCACTCATGTGGCAGCACAGTAAGCTAACTCCAGGAAACAATCCAGCTGAATGCTCAGCCTGGCAAAAATCTGTGCTTAGTTGGCCAAGTAGATTCTAATGCTGGCATAAGAAGGCAGTGGGAAAATGCAACTGTGCGCAGGACATGCTTTTTGTCAGGAGTGCACTTTTACTTCATTTTGAAACTGCAGAATCATTTGCTTTGATTGAACTGCTGGACTCCCTGACTCTCTCTGGAATAAGCTTATTTGAGCACAGAGAAAAGCAGGACTTGGCTTACATATAAAAACTAGGGATGCTGTTTATATACGTTCTCATGAATAAGGAATTGTTAACGGGAAGAAGCTTGAAAACTCCCACTGTTCTTCTTTTAACAGTATGACAGGAAGCACATAGATGGAACAGAGCAAAACTGAAAAAGGCTGCAGCATTTAAGCTGCAAAGAAAATAAGACTTCACAAGTCCAACAGACTGGTACACGAAGGTTGGCAGGAGCCACGTAGGAATAAAAATTAGAATTGAGTTGAGGATGAAATAACACTGCAAAGAAGCCGGAGAGCACCTTTCCTTCACCTCTGAAACACCTTATCAATGAAATTCAAGAGCAGATGGGACACAGCTCACCTGCACTATGAGCTTAAGAGAAATAAAGGAATATGCTAAGGAGAGACAGATCAGAAGAAAGCACCTGAAGAAGCTGAAGCAAATGGAATGGATATAGCCAGACCAGGGTACCCACCGAACACACCCAAAGTCAGTAAAGGACTTCGGGCAAGCTGATCTGGTGGAAAGACTCCTGTCCGTGGCGGGGGGCAGGAACTAGTGACTGTAAGGTCCTTTTCCACCCAAAGGATGTTATGATTCTACAGTCCTGACTACTGAAATTCACCTCTGTAATGGAACATCCTAACAAAGCTGAATTTGGACTCATTCCAGTCCAGTGGAGAAAGAATCAACCACTGCTATCAGTTCAATAATCCACCACTCTATACCCTTTATTTTCATTAAGAGTTCACAAACACCATACAAAGATAAGGATTTAATTTTTCTTTGAAGTGCAGCTTCATGGAAATGCAGCTCTACATATATTTCAAGTTCTGCTTGCCAAGCTTACATCAAACTCATAAGCTGTCCCCTGCTATCTCCTGAGCTCCTGGTGGGGTGTTCATTCCCACCTTCCCTAGTAAAGAGCAGTAGCAGGCTAAAAATGTTCAGAACAACTATCCACGTCACCAGCATCAAATACAACAGAATCTATAAAAGGTAATTCTGGAACAGCAACAGAAATAAGAGATTTTTGTATCTATATGATGAACCACACCAACCTAATGATCTACGTTAGGTTATAATCATTTACTGCTGCTTTTGGAACCTGACACACAATATAAAGCTCTACCAAACTAGCTTTCAGATAATACAGAGGATACTTAACCACTGCATTCTTTTAAAACTTCATTTCAAAACAGGTTTTAAAAGCAGCTTCCAGAAACTCACATCTCAGCACAGACATATGGTCAGCAAGAAATTGCTGCAAAGTTCAAAACAAGTTTTGCCAAAGGCAATTTGAGCAATTAGAAAACTTCTGTGCAATTACTAGCAATGGATGAGAAAATGGGAGATAATTTTATTTATATTGCAGCTTAAATCAAAGATGTTTATTTTACTAGAAACAAAACACTACCTGTTCTTTCATTTTACAATGCAGGAACAGGACACTAAAGAATTGCTTTGAATACTCAAAATTTCTATGGCAGACTTTCATTGTTATAAGCTCATATGTAAACATTTGTATAATAACCTTTCTATTTACCAACAGGCCCTCATGCAAAGTAAAGAAAGGAAAAGAATGGAATGCATATCCAACTACATTCTGTGATGCATCAACAATCTCAAGCAGCAGTAATATAAAGCCAGAGGAAACTTGCAGAAGAGGCAGAAAAGGTTGGTTACTCTTGGTTCCTCTGCTCCCTTCTGTAAAACTTCGGTCTCCGCTGCCAAGATCTGTATGACTTCTGCCTCTTCAAATCGGCTAACATCAGCCCCACCCCTATATTCAAAAACTATTCAGGCATGAAAACAGCACTGGCAGACTTGAATGAAGATAAAATAAAGATAGACCTTCCTCACTGATTCAGACAAACAGCATATTTGAAGAATACATTTGAAGCAGTTCCGAAAGTCGCTGGTAACTTAGATAATACCAATTTGTTACAATGAAAAACACCAACAATATGGACACACATTTAGAAAGCCTGATATACCTAAAAACAGCTCCGAAAATCAAACTATTACTTTCAGGTTAATATTTTTCTACAGTATTTGACATCATATTGATAAACATCAGTTCATCACGAGATCCAGCTCAGCATTAAGTAGCCACACACAGAAGTAATTTTTCTTATAAACCACTGCTCAGGAATCACAATCTAACATACCGAACTAACATTTGGAGAGAGGATGAGAAGGATGCATAGCAATGGCTCACAGCCTCTCTTTTCTATTTTGGAAAGTCTCATAAAAGCTCACCTATCATTCCTGCAGCTACAGCAATAACAGCATTAACTGAAGGCGTAGTTAGAAATTAAGAGGAAGATTTTTTTTTGTTCAATGGGAATTAATAAACAAACATGGCATTGCAGAAATCCAGTTGTTTACCAGACGTATTGAGTACATACTTACATCAGTAGGGAGTCTTTGGAGATTCCTGTCCTAAACGGTCAACCTAAGATTCAGTTCACAAGTTCAATTCTACAGCATTCAGAACTCTTTATGCCAAACAGATGTAAGGAGCGTCACCACCTCTATCCTCTGTACGCTGCAGATGTAACTCAGCACAGGATATGACTCTGCAGTTACAGCTCTAACGTTTCTTCTTTCACAAATATACTGAGTTATCAGTCATTACTGAAATCTTCATTGATCTGACCACATAACTGAAGTATTTGACAAGTTCATAGAAGCGTTTTGGGAAAAAAAAGCACATACATATATATTATTCTAACACAAGACTAAATACAAATAACTTCATAGTTTTCTAGGCAACATGTTCCTAGCATACTTAGCACACATACAGAAGCAACTGAACTTTGAGCTATTATTTCCTTTCTTCCCTAAAAAAGGGAGCAAACAACCTGCTGTGATATCAGCACTTGGTAGAAAAAGCCACCCTGACATATCGACTGCCACCAATTCCTACTGCAGCCAAATCAGAACATGCAAAAAAATGTCACTGTGACTTTCAGGAAGTGTAAATAGTTCACAGAATTATTGTGGAAAGGTAAATGTGCAATTTTTATTTTCCCAAATCTATCATCGTTACTAAGGAAAATGACCAAGATGGAAGGCAACAGGACCCAGTAACTGACTGTGAGGTCCCAAGGAGTTGTGACATCAGTAGACATCAGTCTGTCTAGCCTGATCTCATGCCTGGACTCCAGCTGAGCATGTCTGGAAGATCTGGAATGTTGAGCCAGGCTTCGAATCATTGAATGGCTTGGGTTGGAAGGGACCTCAAGGATCAAGTTCCAACTCCTTTGCCACAGGCAGGGTTGCCAGCTGCTAGATCAAGACGTGATCACCTCATCTTCCTTGAGCCACGGTGTGGGGCTACTGGCATCAGTTTCCAGTGTCCACCTCTGCAGCACCACTTGTATCTCCCCAGCTCTGCCTGGCATTTCCCCAGCCCAGGGTGATGGAGGTGACATCACACTGGATCTATCCTGGCTGTGGGCACAGTCAGGATGTCACCTACCTGATCCTTGTCTCCACCAGCTTTACTATGATTGTGTGGCATGGTGAGCGCAGAACAAACCGAGTTGTTCCCTACGTGAGAACTAGATAAAGACCATCAGGTACTTGGTGAGATCAGACAACAGTTTCTTGGAGTGCTCTGTCCCAGAGCCTGCATAACATTCAAATGTCAGCCTGAAGGATGAGAAGGGGGCTGCAGAGCCAGTGCTCAGCTGAGCTTCCCACCTGAGGTCCTGGCAGCACTTTTCTGGGAGCACCCAGGTGACCTCAAACCCCTGTTCCAGTGGCTGCAGGAGCTGGAAATGGTCTCCGTAACAAATGATGGGAAGTTCTGGCAGGACAGAGCACCATTACATGCTTCCTGTGCATATACAGGCTTGACCAAGTGCAGGCACACCATGGTTCATGGAGGATGGAAGGTACACACCTTCCTCTCAGTATGCTTATTAGAGAAAATCACCATATTATAGACAAGGTAGCTGGAGCTCCCGCCCCTACTCATGCTGCCCGCTTTGTGGTCCTGGTGGAAGCCACAGAATCATATGTTTATTTCCATGATTAGAAACCAAGAGAGCATACTTCAGTTTGGAGCTCACATTGAAATAGGCAGATAAACTGGATAACAGCAACCTATCAATAGCAAAGAGATGTCAGACTTGTACATATACCTGGTATCTCTTGCTCAAAATGTGCCTGAAATTAATGAGTCTCCAGGATAACTTTAAAACAGAAGGAAAAAGAACCTGTCCAAGACAGGTTTCACAGACGGTAAAGAGAGTCACACAGAGCTTAATGACTATGACAGCAGGCATCAAAAGTCCCTTTTGATTTGGGTGGTCCCAGTCCTCAGAACTACTCTGTTTTCCAGACTGTACGTAATCTGGAAGCTACATTTATTTGGTTGCAAGATACTTCTAGAATACAGCATACAGTTAGCACAACAAAACAAATAAACAAATGAGGTCTTTAAAATCTGAGAACAAGATTAAAGAAGGGGAAAAAAAAAAAAGGTGATTTACATATGCTAACTGACGTATCAGAAGGCCACACTCAGGGGAAGCCCTGCCTATCGATCAGCTGCTCTCTCACTATACAATGATACACAGCTGTTTGCAGCCAGCACTCATCCTTCTCTCTAACATATGCTGTGGGCAGAAATCCAAAGTCAAGAAGCCCCTTTCTAAATTCAGGTATTCAGACAACTCCACAGAAGAATCAATTGCCATATTATCAAAAGTAATAAAGTTTGAAAAGGAAAAAAAAAGCCAATAGCTCTTACGTTAGCTCTATGATTTCTAATTTAAGACTTGCATTTCAGCTCCAGGCAGTAAACCCATCTCATTTCTTTTAAAGACAGCCCCCACTTTACTACAATATTTCCCCAGAACTCAGGTAAAAGACACAAGAAAACAGAAGCAAAAAGCCTCCTATTTCACACCTATATGCTGTATCTGCTCTGGATGCCCCAAACTTGCATAACTTCCTTATTGGAGCTGGGATGGGCCACATCAGGTGTAAGCCTGACCATGTGAAAACAGCAGCTGGGACAGTTATTGCACCCCTGCTGGGTCACTGCACCCAGCAGAGACGGCTGCCAGAGAGGAACAGGGAGCAGCCAGCAGCAACACTGCATGGGAAGAGTTAGCAAGAACCCTCGGGGCTGCTGTTGGTGAGAGCTGCAAGCCCTGCACAGCAGGTTACTATGGCAGAACAGGCCGGGATGAATGCTGCCAGGTAGCTGGCGGTATGCTGGGTTTAAAAAAGCGTTAACACACCAAAATAAAAATTACAAAGAGAGGGTATTCAGCTTCGGAGCCGTTTCAGCTAAAAACTAAATTAAAAAAAAATGGGAGCTCCGAAGACTTATTAGAAAGCTCCAAACCTCAAAGGAGGGTTTCACTTTCCAAGGAAGCTCTTCACAACCAAGCACAGCGCAGCACAAACGAGGCCACCGCGCACCTCACGGCAGAGCCCCGAAGCCACTCGAACCACCACCTCGTCTTTCTGTCACCGCTAAGGGACGCGTTATTTGAAGACGCAGAGCAGCTCGGACACTGATTTTGTCACCGCCGACCTCAACTTTCTCAGAAAACGCTCCCTCTCCGGTGCGCATCACGGGGACCTCACCGCACGGGCGGGGTAACGCGCGGACCCCCGCGATGGAGCTCACCGTGCGGAGGAAGCCCTGCCTGCCGGCGGGCCGCGATGCCGGGGCGGAGGGATGCTCCGCGGGCCGCTCCAACACCGCCCCACGCAGGACGCGCCCCCCGGGAACGGCGTCCCCGCAGCCCGCCGCCGCCCGCAGGAGGGGCCGCCGAGGCCCCGCCGGGCTCGGAGCCGCCTCGGGAGCGCCGCAGGGTGTTGGCCGCGCGCTCCCTGCCCACTCACCCACGCAGGCAGATCGGCGGAGGAGACGCTGAGCCGCACCGCCTCCTCCTCGTCCTCCAGGAAGGCGAGCGCCCGGCCCAGGCGGGAGGTCTTGCCGCCGCGGTGCCGCCGGATCCAGAAGAGCCCGCACAGGGCGATGAGCACCCAGCTGAAGCTCAGCCCCAGGTAGCCCAGCACGTACACGGGGAAGATGAGCACGAAGCTCCTGGCGAACTGCGACACCAAGCCGGTCACGTCCACGCTCAGCATGGAAGGCGGCGGCGGCGGCGGCTCCGGCCCCGCGTCCCCCCCGGCCGCCGCTTTGTCCGCCGCGGCGGGAGTCCCCGCGCCGGGGCACCGCTTCTCCGCGGCCCCGCTCATGCTCCACCGCGCCGGCGGCTCCTACGAATGCGGCCGCTCCTCCCGCCGCTGCTCCTCCTCCTCCTCGGGCGCTGGCTGCGAGCGAGCAGGGGGCAGGGCGGCGGCGGCGCCTCGCATCCTGCGCCCGGCCCCGCTCGCCGCGCACCGACACCAACCGCCGCCCGCTTCCGGGTTCGGGCCGGCCCGGCCCCAGACGCCGACCGCCGCCGCGGGGAGGGCGCCGCGGGCTGCGCCGCCGCCAGGGGGAGCCTCGCCCTCAGCCGCCGCCATTGGCGCGCGGCGCGGCCGCCCCCTCCTGCCGCCCCCCCAGACCCCTCCGCCCCGTCCGCTGTCCGCCGTCCGCTGCCCCGCGCGGTCCGAGGGGCGGAGCCGCTGCTCAGGGCTCGCCTCGGTGAGCCAGCAGCCCGTGCCCGCTGTCGCGCACACGGTGTGGGAAGGTTCCGTCGGTTACAGCGTTCTGTAGAGAGCTGCTTGGTTTACTTCGCTGGGGGAGATGATAAAGAGACGGAGTGATAAATGAGGAACCACAGGCTGGCCGCTCCCCAGCCGAGGTGCAGGAGGTGTTCCCTGAAGCCCCGCTCCCCGAACAGAGCTGGCTCCTCCGTCGTCTCGCTCACGTGCAGCAGCTCCGGGGTGTCACACACACCCTGATCTGTGGAACCAAGAAATCCCGATTTGCTGCAGGTTTGCGTCTCGTATCTCTGCGACAGCAACATTCGCTTCTCTCATCCTCCCTCCTCCCGTTTCTTTATCTCTTCACTAATTTAAATATAATCATCAGGGTTGCTTATCCATAACTGTGTGCTTATCAGTTTGCTGCTGTGCAGTTGCTGATTAACCTCACTTGTGTTGTTTTTTTTTTTCCCCTTTAGGCTACAAATGGCCAACCTTTGCCTCAGCAGCAGCACCAAATCAGGGTTTGTTTTCCTCTCTTTAGCTACCAATATTCATGCAAGTTGTAGGGCTTTGAGACCGACATTCGCAGGCAAGGACAGGGGAGAGCAAGTCAGGCCAACAGGCTGAAAAGTTATGAAAGCACAATACAAACAGACAAATAGGGAAGCTTCATTATTAGCTTCATTTCCTTAAGGAATGGGGACAACTTCATCTCAGTTATCCAGGGAAATAGAGAGTCAGAAAGGAAATGGCACAAAAGTAAAAGCTGTTTAACCAGTGCTGCACAGAATTGTAAAAAATCTAGACCTCTATGACTGAAGATGTTCCTGTATCATCTTCTCCAATTCCCTCCATGCCTACACTCAGGCTCAGTGGATGACTCGAAGAAAAACTACTTCAAGCCATAAGCTCACGCTGCTCTTTTTTTTAACTGGTTATTTTCCATCTATGGTACATGTTCTTCACTTGTATAATCAAGTTACTGTCAGTATAACAATCCAGAAAGACCAAATGCCACAAAAAGGAACAAAATTAACATTTACAATAATCTGGTGATCCAAACTTGGAAAATGATGATTTTCTTATTTTCAGAGAATGAAAAACTTGCCTGCTGCAACACTTGAGAGACAGAAGGACAGCCTAATACCCTATGAAAGCTTGTTACCTTAAGCTGGGAGTACTGAGAATGACTCTGTGACCATTTGGATACCAACCACATCTAACTAGTAAGTGTGGGTTGGGTTTGTTTGTTTGTTTTGGCCTTTTTTTTCCCCATTTGCTATATTCCTAAGTATCGTTTTGTTTATATATAGGCTTCCTTGTGAAGTCTCCAGTCCTGAGGTTTAGTCTTTGATGGCTCCTTCAATGACTGCAAATACGGTCATTATTTTCTCTTTTTTAATACATCTTGGACTTAAGTGCTCCATTTGACTTCTCCATCTAGTTTCACAGGAAACAGAATACACCTGTTCCATAAACCAAAATGAAATTTCAAAACAAACAAAAAAAAAAGTGATTGAATTAGCATGACATTTTGCCAACTAACACTTTACCATATGCTGCATCTTGTTCTCCTATCCTTTATGTCTCAGTGCGAATTCTGCGAATGAGCTGGATATAGAACTCGTCAAGGAGTACCCTGTACACTCAGCAATACACATGAGAAAAATCTGAATCTTGTAGTAGCATTTGGTATGACAAACATAATTGTAGGCATGACAGCTGAGCACTGATCTTGGGCAGACTAATGAATTAGTCAATACAGAACTCTGATTATTCAGAAGTAAAGGTGATACAGTGCCAATCAAGTAGGCAAATGAAAGCAGGATCTTCTAAGATTAATTTGAGTCTGTTGATGTTACGGATAAATGTAGCATCAACAGAAAGTTCTGATGATAAAGAGGTTACTGCTGACTTCTTAAAGCGTCTGTAGATAACTGATCTGGCTCCACGCAGCATTTGGATGAAGAAATTGGGTGGTATAAAATTAGTATGCTATTATGATAATAGAAACAATAGAATCTTGTTAAGATACAAACTCTGCTGCTGGAGGATAAGTTCAAGTCACTTATTTTATTAGAGCACTCGATACAATGTTCCTGATAAACACGAGTTATTTGTTTGTTCTTATCTTTTTGGTGCTTCACATTATTAAATAATTTGCTCCAGCATCTTGTTTTGTTAAGCTAACTCATTTGCTTCCTGATCTTATTTTTAATACTTATAATAGCAGTCTTCTTGAATGCATCAAGAAACTCTTGAAGGAAGTCACAGCGCAGAGACCACTCTGTTTTCTCCTTAAGTATCTTATGGTGAATTATATCAGCTAGAGAGCTGATTATATTTACCTCAGACAGTATTTTTTTTCTTCTCACCACCATCTTTGTAAGCCTGTTGCCTTCTTGAAACTTTAATGAATGCCTTTTGATTGCAGCATTTCTCTATCCACATTCTTCGTTATTTGTCTATGTTCTCTCTTTTTATATGATTCTTTTTTGTTGTTTTTTAAAACAGCTTTCCCCAGGGTCAAATGTGGGATAACAATAGTTGGCCATGATGCTTTTTTCTCCAAGTAAGTAGCGATGCTATTCTTCAGAATAACTGATCTTAATTATAAGTCTGGATTATTTTTTTTTTGGAGGGTGAAAAAAATTGGTAAAATTTAGTTTATGTATATTGAATAGAAATCTGAGAATGTTTACTCAGATCGGACTTAGATTTGGAATTAGTGCGGAAAATACATTTTTATTGATGTGTACTTCTGTTTTCAATTTTGTCCAGCTACCTCAAGCTGCTTCAGATCATCTAGTACAAATTATTATTTATTGATGCTGATACTATTGCATGATATTTATATGTACTTTCCACTATAATGTATTCTCAAGTTTTTACCTTGATCACTACCTTATCTCCCCCAGCAGGACTCTTACAAGTTATAGTTCAAAACTAAAGACGCAGGTCACTTCAGAGGTCCACATTTTTTCTCTTTCTGTTCAAAAACCTGGAGGTGTGACTACCATAAGAATTTTGAACACTTTGTAAGATGTCATTTATGCAGCTATATTGCTATTATTAGCATTTAAGTTTTCTTCTCATCTTTAGCAGAGATTGGTTTAAAAAAAGTGATACAAATCCAGCTATGGCCTGGATTCTAGCAAGTCTCTTCCTTAATACAAAACCTGATTTCCTTTATTTTTTTTATTTTTATAATAAAATAAGTATTTTAAATCATGGTGTAAGGGTGCCATGTTGTCCCTATGAGGGTAGATATTCCCAATAATTCTTTTGCTATAATTCTGTAGTATGTCATCCTATACACATCAAAAGCAATACTACATCACAGGATTAGAGGAACATGTAGAAGCTAAAGTCTTATTAAAATACCTAGGGTTACCAAAAGCCTTGTTTACAGAACACTTTTCTTTCCAAAAGAAGCTTGGACATCTTTTTACGCTATCTAGTAATACAGTAGACATGTAAATTTTTTTGCCTTTATTCACATGACCATCATCTGTCATTATAAAAACAGAACTACTAACATTTTTTTCCCACTAGATTAGTAAGAGACTGCAGTTTATTTTGGTAAAGAACAGAAACACAGAAACATGCACAAATTTTAGTTCTGTTATTCTACAGCTGTTACTCCAATTTGTGTTCTTGTGCAGCAGTTAAGATTCAGTTTGATCGCTGGCTTTGAGTTTTGAAAAAGTCTGTACAAACCCCCTAGTGGTGTCTTCCCACACCTGTGATTTTTCTCCTGTCATAAAGCTGCTTGACTGGTATACTTTGCTAGGGAGAATAAAAAGCTATTAGTAGCCAGAACTGTTGGATTTTATTTTAGTAACTAATACATATGCGCATTCTAAAGAAGTAGATGGTACATCCGAAAGTTGAAATAAAAGGTACTTTGTTCTGTCTAATCTTTGGTATTGCTGTCACATTTGCTGGCTTGAGTTATTTGTAATTGCTATATTGTTATTAAAAATAAAAGTTCAAGTCGACTACGTGAAGGTAGTGTTTGTCCTTCAGGCTCTATATGAAGGACATCACCTCTGTAGAGCATCCTTTACTAAGCAAATGCCTATTTCCATGTACTTACAACACCATCACCATCTTGGCTAAAAAGCTTTTTGAGTTAATTTAAGTCAGCTTGCAAGTACATTTCTATTTGTTCAGGAAGGAAGATATAAAATGCTTATGGATCATCATTGCTTGGCCAAAGACTGCTTAATTATTCACATGGATATTTATAATTAGTTTAGTATCCATAGATACTCATATTTAGTGGATGTAATGTAGGTCTTAAGTTTCAAGAGGGGAGATGTAGGTAAGATGTGAGGGAATTTTGTCACTGTGAGGGCGGTGAGGCGCTGGCACAGCTACCAAAGGAGCTGGGGACGCCCCATCACCGGAGGTGTTCAAGGCCAGGTTGGACGGGGCTCTGTGCAGCCTGAGCTGGTGCCTGATGTAGTGGTTGGCAGCCCAGGTTGGAACAGGATGATCTTTGAGGTCCCTTCTAGCCCAAGCCATTCTATGATCCTATGTCATACTTAATTTATAAAAAAAAATCAAGATTTTCTTCTCTGAATTGTTTCCTTAATTTGCTTTTCTGCTATGCGATGAAAGGAAATACTTCATATTCCAGACAGCGAGGCAAACTTTATATTATTAACACTGCATCACAAGGAAACGTGGAAAGGAAAAAAGGAGAAACCTGCACCAATGATTGGTACGTGCTTGTCAAGAGACTGTTTAAGGCCGAGGGCTGCGTTTCATCACTGGGGTCAGCGCAGCAATTCCTCCGCAACTAGAACAGCACCGCGGGGATTTTTCGTTGTTGTTCGACTGACAGAAAGAAACACCCCGCCAGCGCCCGCAGGAGCTTCTACCAGAGCTCCGAAGCGGCACAGCGCGTTTCTCCGCGATAAAGGCGCCGTGAGAGCCGCCCGCTCGCTGCCTTCAGGCCACCGGCGCCCGCCTGCGTCACGCGCCGGGCAGCCGGCCGTGCGGTAACCGGGCCGCTCTGCCGCTTGGGGACCGGCGGCAGCTCTGCGACACGTAGATTTTAGGCGTGATGCAGCGTCACCCTCAGCGCTCTCCTTCGCACGGTAATTCACTGCGATGGCACGATCCGTGCTTAGGGACGGTTTCGCGGTTCTCAGCCCGTAGAGGACCAGCAGCGAGCACACCGACGAAAGCAGCGCAGCGCGAGGAGGAGCGCCTCCCGCCGCCGCAGCCTGGGCGCCACACGGCGCTCCCGCCCCTCGCAGCGCCGCCATCCCCGCTCCCACAACCCCGTGCGGCGCCGCCCGGCCGCCTTCTCTCCCGCCGCCGGTCGCTAGGCGGGTCCGGACGCGGCCGCCGCGCCTTCGTGCCCTCCCGGAGGCGGCCGGCCGGCGGCGCGGGGCGGGACGTGCCGCCCCGCCATGGAGGGCGATAAGGTGAGGGGTCGACCTGCGGGAGGCGGGGCGGCCCTCAGCTGGGCCCTGCGGGATGGCGGCGCGGCTCCTCCGCCCGGCCCCGCGCCGCTCGACGAGGTCCCGTCCTGTCGCCCGGCCGAGCGTCGCTGCCGCCCCGCGCTCCTCTCATCTGCGCGCCCCGGGGCTCCCTGCGCCGCTCCGTCGGCTCCCGGTTCTGTTGGCGTCAGTCAAGTGGTGGTAGTGAGGAAGTCCTTATTCTTGTAATGGAATGATCCTCTCCCGCGTTATCCGCTGGAGAAGCGGCCTTCGTTCTTGAGCGTGTCGTGGGAGTGGGAGAGCAGCTGGGGAGCCGCCGGAGACAGAGGGAAAAAGATCTGCTGCTGCCCTCGAGTATCTAAAGAGGTTGTGTGGAACAAGGTGGAGCCAGAGTCTTCACTGAAACGATCAGTGAGAGAACACAGCAACCCCCAGTACCAGTGAGGGAAATTGTGACATGGTATAAGGGAAACGTTTTCACCTTTTTCACGCTCAAACCCTGGGACTGGGTTCCCCATGCTATCTCCAAGCTCAGAGATATTAAAAAGTAAGTCTCTGATCTGGAATGAAGGTAGAAGCAGGAGGTTGAACCCAGTAACACTGACACACTGGTTACTTCCCCAAGGTGTGTAGCCCATCTGTGTTTACCCACTTGGTCTGTAATACTGTTGAATGGCCATCATTGGAAAAACAAAGAATTTTGAGCTTCCTTAAAGGGGTATGCCTGTCTTCATAGACACTGGCCATGAGGTTTTATGGAAACAGCTGGTTAATCCAGTAGAAGTCTGAGCTTCAAGCCTCCTCTCTTCAAGTCTAGTCAAATCAGATACGTTGCAAGAACCTGATAAGCAAGTACCTGACACATATACATTGACTAAATCAAATTAACGGTCACATAACAAAATTTAGCATTACTTGCCATCTGTATCTTGATCCTTGCCTGATTTACTTCTCACTGAAATTGACTGCTGCCTTGCTATCTTTTCTGTTCTAGAGAAGAACCAAAGAAGATACTTGGAAATCAGAAGAACTTAGGAAACATCTTAGGGTAATTTCATTTCTATTAATTTTTTTAATAACTTACCTTGTAGAGATGGCATCTATTGACAGTCTAAACAGAGAGGTATGACTGCTTGTTGTACTTGAAACTCTGTGTTCTGGCATCTTTAGCTCTACAAGGTTTTTCTGCTATGCTTTAAAACTGCACTGTTGAATACCAACAGTACAGGTCATTAATACATAGCTATTACCTTTCTTTCCACAATGGGCTATTCTGGAACCTGTCTACTCTAGCTATGTCCAGTGTCTGGCACATTCAACCACTTCTAGCTATGCAAGTCATATAATATTACTGTTCAGATTTCATAATTAAGTAAATGGAAATAATACCACTGATGTGGGAATCACGTTACACAATGGGGTCCAATTTGCCAACCACCCAAATCCAAGTTACACCTCTGCTTAACACATACTTACTCAGTTTCCTACATCTACATTTTAAATTGTAATTACTGTTGTTATCAGTTATGTTAGTCATGTGCTTTTAAGCTGGTTAATTACTTTATCCCTTGGCCAAATACACATTCAGGCTGTGCTCAGTAGCACTATTCACGTTCATCACTTGTTCTTTTTAAGAGCTGTTTTCCAGTGCTCATCTTTCTTTCTGTCTTGTGCAGATACTCACTAGTTCTTTGATAATCAGTAGATACTCTACTTGTTTGTTACCTAACTTTCTGCCAATTGCATTTCAAAGCTTCTCATTAGTTCAGTGCTGGTGCTGTAGTAAGTGCTTTGTGCTTTCTAGATACTTGGTAATATTTCCTCTACTTCCATGTAAGGTGAAGCTAACAAATTTGGCTTGAAATGTTTTGGTCCCACCAGAAATAGAGTGATTGGGCTCTCATTACTGTGAAACAGATGGATAAAGTTTAATTCACTTTACTCATTGACTGTAATCAAATAAAGTTCTGTTTGTTCTGCATTAAATAAATAGCCAAAATCTTGGATGTAGCTAAACCAGTGGGAGTTTTGGTACATGGTTCAGAAATGTTCAAATATAACTTCTCATAATGTTGAAAAGATACAAGCATAGTAGCATCCTCATGGGATCTATGCCAAAAATTCTCTTTTACAACTTTTTATGCTGTGTTCTCTTTTCTGTTCAAGCAAAACCTAGTCTTCTATTCTAATGGCAGTTGCAGGATGTCCATTTATCCATCATTGCTCTTTATTTTTGTTATATATTTTACAAGATGGCACAGTTTCTCTACATGAGCTAAACAATTTAAGAGACTCAGATAATATTTTGGCCTAACTCTAAACAGAATAATGCACAGTTCTACTGTATTTTTTATTTTTTTTTACCAAAATCTTTTCACATACATTGGAAGTGCATCTTATGAATCTCACTTATGTTCTTTCTAACAGATTTTTTTTTTTTTTTTGTACATCAGGCATCACAGTTAGAGAGTCAAAATGAAGACAAAAAGCACAGAGAAAAGAAACTGCAGAAAGAGAAGGTTGGTCATGACATAGGCACTCATAAAGATGAACGCAAAGACAGAGGGAAGAGCAAGGAAAGAACGAGAGAGAGACTGAGATCTGTTGAAAGAGACAGGGATAAAATGAGAGAAAGGGGAAAAGAACACCACAGAGATCAAGACAGAGAGAGACATCAAGATAAGCTTAAAGAATCAAGTTTAGAGAAGGAAAGATACAGTGTAATTAAAGATAAAGACAGGGAGAGCAATAGAGAACGTGAAAAAATGCATAAAAGACATGAGATAAAGCAAACAGATATGCAAAATAATCTGAAATCATTTGAAGGAAGAGATAAAGGACATCACAGAAGAAGAGAAAAAAGCAGGCATCGTTTGGGTAAGTTGCTTTGTGTTTGTGTTGCTCTTTTGCTTTGAAATATTTGTTTTCTAGGTAGAAATTCAGAGAGGATGAAGACAAGCAGGTTTGAGTGCCTTATGAAATATGTATGTTTATGGAATCCTGTGGCATATTTTTTATTTTTAAATTTTGATGCTGGTTTCCCTTTCTTTGAGAAGATAATGAATTTCACTGTTTTTGTTGGTTAGTTGACTAGAATGGTAAGCACCTTCCTGCCCATACATTCTCTGCTGCTTGATGCATTTGAATCCCAAAGAGTAGTTAGTAGCATGTGTAGTTACTCTTACCATTTCAAAAGAACAGAGGGGTTCATCAGGAAAGTAGAAAACTTTATAGAGGGAATTTCAACAGAATCTTATTTTAGAAAGTTAGTTATTTTAGAAAGTTTAGTGTGTTTTAGAAAGTCACTGTCAATGAAATAATGTTTTCTACATGCAGTTTTCTACAGTTATGTACAAAGTTAGAGTATAAAATGTGCACTTTTTTTTACATATTTTCTAGAAGAGGAAAAAACAAGAGGTGAAGAGCGAGAAAGAAGACATACAGGGAAGAAGGTAAGGGAAAGGAATGCAGTGTTTTGTGGTGGGGCAAGATAAGATTGTAAAATAAGAAAGAAACTGGATCAGACCACACTCCCCAAGAAATTCAAGAGCTGCATGTAAAGCAAGGTTCTCACAAGTGTACAAAATATACAACAAAACATGACTGAGCCATTCTATTTGAAGGAGATACTTCATTCCTTTTTTAAAAAAAAAAAAAAAAGGAATTTTGGGTTTTATTTTTGTACAGCTTTGTTAGATTTTCTCATCTGCTATTTATGCTTTGTTGCAAGGAGATTGGTAGGTATACACCTTATTTTATGATAGATGGCCTAGTAATTAAATAATTAAATAATTAAATTTGTATGTGAAGAATATGTAATCAAAAGAGACTGCAGTAAACTATGCGATGCCCCTGAAGAAATACAGGAATCTGAAGTGTTGTGGTAATTCAAAACTTGCTTCTACATCATTGCTTATGAAAAAAATAGACCAGGAGATCCATAATGGCAGAATGAGATAGTAATTAGCAAATCTGTCCATTTTTATCCATTTAAACATTGTATTTGTAACATAAAACAATCTTGTAGAGCTCTCTATTATTTTTCTTATTTTGCAGGATAGTAATACGAAAACCAGCACTGACACATTTTTAGCAGACAAAGTTGGAGGAGGTGAACATGGACACAAGTTACAGAAAGATAAAGAATTGGATAAAGAAGAAGAAAGGAGATACAGGGAAAAAAAAGAACATTCTATTAGGTCAGAAAAAGACAGACTTTCAAAAGAGAGAAGTCATAAATCTTACAAAAAAGAGGAGGAGGAAAGACATAAATCAAAGAGATCTACAGAGGAATATTCTCATGGAGACAGAGGACGACCAGCAGAAGATAGGAAGAGAGGAAAAAGTGGGGAAAATGAAAGAAAGAAGCTTGATCTTAGGGTTAGTGTCTTTGTTTTTACACTTAAAAGCATTATCATTTGCTCTCATTGTTTATATATAATTACTGATAGGGTGAACAATCAAAATAGTAGGATTCTATGTCAGCATTTTCTGAAATTTAAGGCTAAGATGGTAGCTTAAAATACTGCATCTGCATTTAAGTGTTTGAACCCAGAGCTGATTCTTCCCATGAAATTCAAACAGGAAACCTTATGTATATGTCAGATTTTTATTTTTTTTAAATAAAATTCTTGATTACTGTGACATTCAAAAGTGAAGAGCAGGTTGGAGATGCATTAAAATGTGTTGACTTACTCAAGTAGTTGTTACTGTATATACTCAGCTATGCTGATGATTCTGTTTTAGAGTTACATTCCTTTTTCTGATGTTTGTGGATAGATAAAAAGGAAATTTATCTTGAATGACCTATTGAGTACATTTCCAGACTTAGACATACCTTCAGAATATAGACTAGAAGAGTCAAGTCATACACTGGGAAACCATTGTTAACTAGTGTCGTAACATTAAGGTATCCTTTAAATAAGTTAATACTTAAAGGTTGAGTTAAATAAAGGAGAAGGCTCAAGGTCCCTTTTCCTTTACTCTCCCAAGTATTTAATATGTTCAGGAGAAACTCGTGTTATGTGTATAACATATATTTTGGTTTCTTTCTTTAACATAGCTGTAAAGAGGAGAGTATTCTGAAAATAGTTAACACACAGAATTCGTACAAGCAATGACCAATGTCCAATGTGTTGTTGCAATTAATTTATTATAAACCTGTTTCTCTACTACTACTCATATAGGCATATGTACATATTTCCCTCTAGCATTTCTGACACTTGAATATTGTGAATTCTTTTACAGAAGAGTGAACACAAAACAGAGGAGGAGAATCAAGGAGAAAAAATGAGCCATGAGCATGTAAGGTAAATCCAGAGATTTAAGATGAGTGTGTGCTATATGGCATCTACTCAGATGCAGTCACCGCTAAAGCATTAAGCAAGAATTCTTGATCTCATAAAATCTATTGTTTTTTCTCAGTATGATTTATTTAAAAATGTGCATATTTATATTCTATTTGTTCTTTTTTCTGCACCACAGTAGTGGGAGAAATGTTGCTGTCCTTGCGAACTACAGATATATTAATGTAGGCACTTAGCTCAGGAGACAAAAATGCTGTTGTTTTACCACCTTAAATTCTCTTTGTACTCGTGTGGACAAATGTAAGGCTTATGACAAACACCACCCTATTCTTACTGTTGCTTTTTCATCTTTGTCAGTCCAACCGCCACTATATATGAGCACTTTCTTCCATATTAAGAAGAACCCAGAACAGTCTTGAAGTCTGATACTCAGTTTCTGAAATAATCAAAGAAATTGTTAAGGAGCAGGTGTGGTTCTTGATTTTCTCTTTGATCTTATTGTCCTCATAAAGAAACCTTCAGAATGAAACACCTGCTTTGAATGTCAGACTATGATTTACATAGATTAGCACATGTTATACCAGTATTATCTTGATGTCCAGCTGACTGCAGGTATTAATAAAATGAATATGTTTGGGTTTCATATATTTTTCCTCTTTAATTATTCTTCTGCATTGATGGAATTACTGACATTGCATGTGGACAAGTTTATTTTCCAATTCTTGGCTGTCTGATCTCTTTGTGGTTTCATTCTGACTTTATATCAAAAAGAGATCTATAAAAGTGTTTGTAGAAATATTCCTGTTTATATTGGAAAGTTTCAGGGTTTTTTTCATTTGCAGGAAGAAACTCATTTTTTTTCATACAAACAAAAAAAAACCAACCATGCTTTCTTCTGAGTTAACTGTTAAAATTGACATTCTGTTTTTCGGTAGGACTGGAAAAGATAAAGGAGAAATCAGTGAAAAAGAGAAAAGACACGCAAGTCAAGAGGTATAATACCTGATTTTGGATCTTAGGATGTTGTGTTTTTCCTTGGATTAATAACGGGTTGCCGCTGGCATTGCACTAATCCCCAGATTTAGCTCACTTTTAGGTATGAGTTGTTTGTGGTGAGGATATAAACTTCCAAGAATTATCTCTATAATTCGTGGGGGAAGATAAGCGGTTTAATTATTCTAGGTTTGGTCTTACACATTAATTTCTCTGTCTTCTCTCTATTGTTGGCAGTAGAAGGCAAAGTAGGAGGGGGTAGTTCAGCCAAATTCCATGGGGAAATTTTGCCCAGTTTTGTCCAGGTTGTTCCAAATGGACAGCCTAATATAATCTATTCTTGACCCTAAGATTAGTGTGGAAAATGACTGAAAGTGGCAGCCAGACATGTGAGTACTGCAATTCTAGATGTGCCAGTTTGATGACTGAAAAACAAGGTATCCATATACGCTGTTTATGCTTTTGTAACACCTGTAATACGTCTGAGATGCCTCTTTGAAAAACAGGTAGTTATCAATCTATGCTGTAGTTACCGCTGATAGGAATGGGATTGTAGGCACTGAGCTAGACAAACTGCTGACATGAATTTCATGAGTTTCCAATGCCTGGTCCAGGTGCAGAGTCAGGAAGCTCTTGAACAATCATGAAAGGGTCAAGTGTGTGACTGACTGAAAATTGGATGGTTTGATGTGTGTTGGTTAAGCTTTTGTTTTTGTTTTTTTTTATTATGTTGAGGTTATTACCACGTCAGTTATTTTAAACAAGTTCAGTAAGGTAAAGGAAGCTTCTCTGAAGTTTTTTCAGAGATACCATAAATCTTACTGCATGTAAGTGTAGTAGAGAATTGAATGTTAACAAAGTTTTGTATATGTAAGACTTATTTTCTCATTGCATGCATGTATCTCTTTTCCTGATTCCAACATCTGCATTATTTCATCAACAAATAGAGTCCTGCAGTATGATTTAGGTATAGAGATATTTTTATGTAATCCCCTAAAAAATTGAACAGTTTTATTTTGTTGTTAGAAAATATGATTTTGGTGATACTGTGTAACAGTTTCACTTACTGCTTTTGTTTAGGAAGTTAAAGGTACACACATCTACAATTCAGACCCAGAGCTGGATAACTTTTCAGCAGATTATGAAGATGATTTTGAAGTAAGTAAAAACATAAAATTGTTCTTTTGAAATAATTCTGAAGTGTCAAAATATTGGTTAACTTTATTTACAGAAATATAAACTGAAGGATATGGAATGATTTTTACTTTTATGTTCTAGTGACCTTAACATGGCTATCTAAATAAGCAACTAGAATGTTATGTTGAAACTCTCTACTTTGTGTTTACTTAGATACCATTGGTGATAGGGAACCAACTTTCTCTTTTGCTGAAGTCTTCATAAGATGCCTGTTCTATCTGGCTGGCTTTCAATTATTTAAGTAGGTTTCTATGAAAAATGCTGTACTTTTTAATGGCAGCATATTACCAATTTAATGAGGCAAAAATGTCCTCATTATTTTTCAATGCAAGAATACATTGGAAAAAGTACTGACATGTAGAAATCCTTTCACTTATTTGTTTGATTGGACTCTCTTATTTTTAGTTCTCTTTCATTAGTTTAAAGATAAAATAGTATACCAAATGGACTTTCGATGCTACCTGAACCAACTGCATTGCCATCTTTGTTCAGCTACAGTAGAATTCATCTCCACTGAGGTCTGATGCCTACCATTGAGGTTTCCACTAAAGTAGCCCTTTGCATTCAGCACTTCTAAAGCTTCTTCATATCTTTTGTTAAGTGGTTTCATGAGCATGAGATAAATTATCTTAGCTGTGTTTAAAACAGTCTTTATTATGTGCTTAAGGATGGACTTGGAAACAGAGGACCTTAGGAAAAATTGAGGGTGCCATTGAAGGCATTGAATATAACTAGCAAATAAACAACTTTGTGTGGGTGTGAAGCATTTACAGTACTGAACACACTATGTTCTTCGAAGAATACATAATTTGCCTAAACAAATAGCCCCTACTTTAGGATATTAAAAAAAAATAAAAGGAAAAAGAATCATATTTGAGGCACTGACGAACAACACCAGGGGACTTTCTTCCCTTGGTTAAAATACCAACAATATCAGCACACATTGTTTTTTTATATGAAGTAGTAGTTACGTTTAAGTTCCGTTCAGTTAGAGGATTTGTAGCCATATGAATGAGAATTTTGTTTTTATTAGGAATGCACTTCCTGATTTGTTAAGATGATCTTGAAGAATACGTCTGTAATCCATGTTTATTAGCTAATGAAAGCACTGTTACTTCTAAAGGATTATGAAGATGATTTTGATGATTATGATGAAGACAAAAGTGAAGAAGGAGATACAGAAGACAAACTAAGAGAGATTCATTTTTCCAAACCGTCAGAAATTGAAGAAATTCAAAGAGCAATTAATGCAGAAAATGATAGAATCTGTACTTCACTGCCACTGAAAATTAAAAATGAAAAACGGGAACCAGTCACGGGTATGTGAGTAGGGACCAGTCTTTTTATATTAAATGTATGAGTAACCCATACAGCTTATGAGTAAACAGGCCATTTCTTCCTGGAGTCTGCCAAAAGGCAGAAATCTGGTCTTTTAGATGAGTCACTTAGGTTTGTGGGTTAAGTGCTGTAACTTCTCATATTGCTAAAGAATGTTTCCAAGGCATTACTAATCATTAAAAATGTGAAGTATAAAAATGTACCGACTAACATTTAATATGTCATATTTTGGGTAAGGGAAGGATGAGGAGGTCTGGATTTTGAAATGTGATAGAACAGTTTGAGTCTTCTGGTGACATTCATTGGCCTTTTTTAATCAAGATTGTAGTCACTGCTCTGATAGGGAAGGAGTGAAAAAAGCATATACTGCTTACATGTGTAGTTCTGATTCACTTTCAAGATGCAGTCTTACATTTAGTTGATCTGATGCCTCTGAGTCCCAGATCTGTTTATTTAGCAAGCTACACTTGTGGTTCCCCTTTACACTCTCTACTTTTGTGAAAGGCAGAATAGCATTGATGTGGAAAAGAATTTTAGACAAGTTTTTACTCTAGTTATTACGGAGTATGGCAGAACTAAGATGATCATAGAAGAAGAGCATCGTGTTTCTTTGAGCCTTCAATGGTATCAGTAGATTCTCAGTTAGGTTTTTGTCACTAATTAAAAGCACTACATTGCAAGATGGATTTCTTCTTGTAGTAGATTAATGTAATTCTTATTATCTTACTATTAATATGGAATTGATAATAGAAATCTATTCAAGCTCTAGATCTAATGAAGAGTATGGAATTCTTATATGTAATGTTTATAGAGAGATTACAAATTCAGAATTACAGTACCTACTGCCTTCTTGTAAATTACACAATTTTTTTTGAAGTTCCAAAGTTTTGTTTTGGTTAAAATGTTATCAATCATTCTAGTAAAAAATTTAGAAGTTTCAAACCCCTTTCACACTGCCTAGTAGTAAGTGCACTCTTCCTCTGAGGAAGTGAAGCATTATGAGTCCTGTCTGGAAGTTAAATATTTAGCTCATTTGGCTTTCACCTGACCAGGGAAGAGAGTAAAAGTTAAGATGATACCAAATACTGAACTTCATACACAGCTTAATTGTTGCTTTAAAAAAAAAACAAAACAGTATTCAGTGATTATATTTTCATCCAGTTATGCTTCTGTTGATGAGTCTTCTGGTAGCTGTAGAGATGAATTCTTCTGTAGAGATGTAGCATGCACCTGGTGTATTGTATATGAATTTAGTATGACTTAAAATTGATCATAGGTTTACATACAGGATAAGAGTGAACCAGCTAATGAGAGAAGAAAGGAAGAGGCACTTTCTGCATCAGTCTTCTAAAGTGAAAATTGCAGTGTTCACCTGCACTGAGTGGCTGGTAAAGGGTCATAATAAGGGGAAAAGGCTGGGCAATTACTGAAGTTAAAAAGCTTATTATACCAACAGTGTGCTAGAGGTTGTGTAATATGCCATCCAGTAACTTTTTAGTAGCTTTGTGGTAATAAATCTGTCACTTTTTATACTTTCTTCTTTATGTTTTAGTGCCATGTGAACTGTGAATTATAAAAGTAACAACATTTTATAATATTACAGAAAAGCAATACCCTCCTGCCAGAAACTCTTTTTGTGGAATATTCATGGATTTTGAAACAGCAAATCGAAGACAGAGTAGCCAAAGCATGGCTAGTAAGCAGAAGTAAGTGTGTTTTAAATAACCCACATCAAATGTCAACATGTAAGATGTCTTTTGTTCATTATATTTCAAATATCAGAAGTTTAGAAACCTGTGAGGTTTAGAGTCAAGTATTATTTTGTAACCTAAAAGTAATTAGTTCTTAAGTAGGCTTTGTTATATGTCATTTTACAGTGAAAATTTACCTTTGTATCGGTTTATGTAGCGTTTTATTACACGATGAGTTACCAGCATTGTCATTTCTCTGTATAATTCTTCAGTCACTTAATTAGATACTGATTTACAGTACAAAAGAGCAAGCCTCAGGGCTCTGCTGAACTGCAATTTCTTGAAATGTTCAAGATGCTGTATGGTACATACTGTTTCCAAAGTAGCATATTCCCTTTTTGGGATAACATGAGTTGGTGTAAAAACATGTTATTACTGATTTTAAAATGGTCTAGTCTTGAGACTTCTAGACTATTCTATGCTAAACAACCACAGCAATGCTTATTTCTTGTGGAACTTGCCAGGAGCTCCAGGGCTTACCTGAAGCACTGTGTATCTCTCTAATTTGCTGTTAAATGAACTGGATACATAAATCTAAGAATTAGTTTTATTGTTAGTACTGGATTCTGTTGCTTTGTGGCTGCTCATCAGTGGCTGATGTTCACAGACGAAAAATGTAATTGTCTAAGCTAACTTAAATTGATATGCCCAGATTTCATGTGAGTTCATTGGTTAGGTGTTCTCAGTGTACAGTGGTGAGACATAAGAAAATTCAGGTAGGCTCTGTCTGAAGAATCATCTTCTGAATTATTTGTTACTCTCTCCTGATTATGGAAGGAATTTGAGCAAACAGTTCAGATAAATAACTTCAGACAACTGAAGTCCAGTGAAGTGAATCCCCCCATCATTGTCTGATTCACATGCCTTTCATATGAATGTATATAGCACCACTTTGTAGAACCTATATGAATACTATGCATATAACTTTCTTTACATGCATAAAATATATATAGCCTGTGAAGATAACTAGCATTTTCTTGGAAGCAGAAAAGGTTTCTGAAACTTAATACTGTGATAATAAATTACTACCAGTAAGTAGACTGACAGCATCCCGTAACGAGCTGCAGAGCTTTGGACTTGAATATGTAATGATGAGGCTAGTTCATGTAATGTAAGAATTTTCTGAATGTGTCATTTAAGATTCCTAATGAGAAAGCTATTTGCATGAGTTTGAATTATATCTCAGCAATCTGTTCCCACAGTGGTTCTGAAGAGGTGATGTATTAGGAAGCAGAATTAAAAATAATGTGGATAAGAAAATGCAGTAAATATAATTTAGCAGCAAAAGGGAATGTGAAAATTCCCCATATACAGTAAAAAAAAAAATCCAACAGAAAACACTGGAAGAGCAATTCCATCTTATGTTACTTTAGCCATTTTCCTTTTTAAGGACTATCTTACTGAGAAAATTACAACTAAAATATACATCTGGAACACGGCTTAAGTATGGAATTGGCCCATAACTTAATGAGTTGAATTTATACTAAGTATACTAAAGAAATCTGTAAGTGGAAAAGGGGAAAAGACAACAAAATGTTCCCATTGCCAAGCAATCTATATTCATGCTATAGCACGAATGTGTACTTCAAGCAGTGAACTTTTGAAATGTAAATGTCTTAACAAATTTATGACATCAAAATGGATAGATTATTGTGTCCATTGGGACAAAAATTGATTTTTCATTAGCCATGTATCATAGAAGTGAAGTAGTAGGGTGCTAATGCAGAAAATCAAGTTACTTTTCTTGTTGAATGCGGTGTACTTGGTCTTAACTAATTTTGTGTTTCTCTTTTGAAATGTATTCTAAAGAAAACGGAGTGCAGAGCTTCTCCCACTAATTGATCTGGACTTCTCAGTTAGTTTTTCTTTGTTGGATTTGCCTCCTGTAAATGAGTATGACATGTATATTAGGAACTATGGTAAAATGAACACTAAGCAGGTAAGTAATGAATGTTGTAATATTTTCATCTTGAAAAATGTCTTTTCTTGTTTTGGAAAACAGTTCCCCTTGCAAAAATTAAAGCTAATAAGATCGCTCATTAATAAATTGTTACTTTTCATGTCTAGTCTTTTGTTACCATAAAGCAATAATATTAAAGCTTTGGGGCCAAATAGGCCATTTCCTTTCTGCATTAGAAGAGATCTTTCTTCCTTCCCTGTTTTATAAAGGACTTTCTGTATGTTTCTGGCTCCCTGCCCCAGGTATTCTGGGTTTAGTCTGTACACGTAATATGAAATGTTCTGTATTTTTTCAGTAGGTCAAATAGTCTTGGTCAAAATGTGTTTACATGTGTGTATGGTTACACTGTTTGTGTTGATATGCTTAGATTTGAATTCAGGAACTGAAGTGAGAGAGCACATGAATTTAAACATGAATATTTCTATCCAGTTATGTATTGTGTTGTCATTCTTAGCTGTGTTACTCATCTCACTTTGTCTTTATACTTCAGGCCTATGTTCAGTGTAATGAGGACAATCTTGACAGAGACATTCAGACTGAGGAGGTTGAGACATTGGAGAAATGGACACAGCATCCAGGAGAAAGTGCTCTTGTATCTGGAGGTGAATAATGTTTAATGTTAGTCAATTGTAGGTATACACACGTAATCTTTCTGTATTGAATCTTCCTAAAGTCAGAACTTGTGATGTGTCGACAGAAATCTGCTGTAGGCACTGAGTTCCCTGATGGAGAGAGTGGAGAATATGTGGCAGAAATAGTTTCTTCCTCCTGGATTGTTGGTAGTGGATATGACTCCCCAGTAGAGCATGTTATTCAGTACTATAGTTGCTGCTGAAGAGAAGTAGATTCCTGCTTCTCTCCCTGTGTTTAAAACTTACACTGTTCTTATGGTTTTCATTGATTTCCTTTTGAGTCAAGCTTCATGTTTCTTTTTGTTGTTGTATTGGGTTGTTTTTATTTTCCTAGGTCCTGTAAATGGCCAGGAGATGTCAGCAAATGGAGCTCAATCACCCAAAATTGATTCACTGAGATTAGCAAATTTCCTTCGATCAGCAGGCCAGGTATACTTACATACTTAACATCCTTTATGAGTTGTGGAATTGTGTGCATAAATATACAATGTGGCAGATCACTCACAGTACTTGTTCTGTCTAATCTAAATAATTTACCTAAATAGTACTTCCTATCAGTGAAATTCATCTCTCTGTAAAGGCATGGAACCAGATCTGTGCTAAGGTGTATTTGTAAAAGCGTAAAATAAACGTGAGAGTTGGTAAAGGTTTGTTAAATTCATCTGCTTTTTGAAGCCAAATAGGAAAACTGAAAGATAAGGTGACCCTTTTACTTCTATAAATGTAATTATGTTTGAAAGGTGATTGCTGTTTTGCTAGAGGAAGATCAAGCTGCAGCACAACCCCGATGGAAACAAAGATCTCAACAAACCAGTCTGTCTATTAGTGATAGCTGCTTCCAGTTAAATACTAACCAACCATTCCTCCACGGTAAGGGAACTTTATTCTACACTTCTTGGTATACAGTTTGAACTCTTCCTTCTGCAAAATATCATGCTTTTTATCATAACTGAGGTACAGACAGCACATATCAGGATATAGATGATGTAATGCTAACTTTTCTTTAATTGTTCTAATCTTGCTGGAATGGTTTCACACGGGTTACATCCTAGCTGATGCAGAACCAGAAGTATAGCCACTGATCAGCATGATATCATGATGTCCTATTGTATCTTCTTGCATCTGTTGCTGAAAAGCCATCTCACAGGGTGTCATTCCATGTAGACTCTTTAGACTGAAAGTAGGGCCAAAATAATAAATGAAGCAAAGTCATTGAATGGGGAAAAATATAACCTGATATACTTGAAGTGCGCTGTGTCTTCCCCACGTGAACTGTAAAAGTTCAAATGAAAAGAGAAATGAAAAAGTATCTAGGATTGTGTGAGGAAGACCTATTATAACCCAAACATGTAGGTATGCTAATGTGAGCATGTGAGATGAACCAGAATTCTGGCCTGTGCTGTTTCCTGTTTGAGACTCCCCTTAATTTTCAGTGTACATACTGACATCAGGTCAGACTCTTTCACTGGCTTGCTTATGCTCAGAATAATCATATTACTAATTTCCTAAATCTATTCCTTTTTGCTTTCTATTCCCTTGTCTTGGATTCCTTCTCTGACCCCTCCTCTTTTCTTGAATAGCACTAAAAGCAATCTTCACAGACATATTCTTCATAATTATGCGTTAGCTTATTTAGCTGTTGTTATGGCAGCTAAGTATGATTTTTCATCTCCAGTGATTTTTTTTTTTAATTTTTTTCTTTCTCAATTTTTTTTTTTTCTCCAATGTTTTAGACCGGAAAATATCCTGCCTATATGTCTCTCAAGTTCAGAGGCAGGCACTGCTTTCTGTTCATGGATTACCTGAAAAAGCGGGTGTTGCTTTACTGAACAGAAAGAGCATCATATGTGTTTGGAACATCTGGCAGCCCTCCTGTCCTCAGAAAGTTTTAATATGTGACTCTGAGGTATGTTTTAATAATGCTGTATAGTTGAATAGATGACACTATTATGTATATTCTGTTGTTGTTTTTTTGGGGGGTTATTTTTGTCTGGCTGCAAGATACAGCATCTTCTGAAAAAAAAACAACCCACATTTGAGCCTAGTGAACGAACAGTATTCTATTTAATACTAGAGTTTAGTGATGATCTTTGTTTTGCTGTTGCTTTTGTAATGTTAGCTCTATTTAATGGTTTAAAGGTAAATGCAAGTAGAACAGGGGGCTCAGATGTTGTCATGACATCGTTACTCCTCTCTATGATACAGTTGAATTACTTCCTTCTGCTTTGTGGCAGGGCCTGCAGGCTACACAACTGTTCTGACAAGTGAGGGCCTACTGCAAGTTTTGTGTCCTACTTTTAAATAAATTGTCCTTCTGCAGCACACACCTGTAATCTGTCTTTCCTGGATTTTCATGCCCAAGAGGAACGTATTTCAGGCTTACCAAATCATTGATCTTTTCCATTGTATCAATGATGTATATTTTTCCTACTTAACAGGTCTTATGTTGCTGCTTTAGTCCCAGTAAAACAACGTTAGTTTTTGCTGGAACAGCAGATGGCTCATTGTTGGTGTGGGATCTTCGAGAAGACACAAGAATGCATCCTCACTTCACATTCAGTGAAACTGATTGGACATTTAGGGTTCCAACATTTTCCACTGGTTGGTATAAATGTACTCTGATGACTCACTTTGTGGACAGTGAAACAATTCCACTACAAATTCTGCTAACACTGTTTCTCAGTAGTCTTGTTTAGCCACTGCAGAGGTTACGTTTAGTCTATTGAGGGTGGAGCATCATCCTTTGAAGTCCCCACTGGAGGAGCACAGCAACAAATAAGAACATTGTAGCCATTTGTTCCATTGATTTGGAATAGCTTAAATTAGTGTTAATCACATACTGGAAAGCCAGAAGGCAGTTCACTTTCCAGAAGTGTTTGTGGGTGAACTTCCTTTTATGTTTTCTTATCATTGTATTTTTCCTTTTTTCTACACCTCTGATCCTTTAGTGTATGATCAAATAATGCAGGTTTTTGTAAACTTCTTTATAATCCATAGGTGACAAATCCAGAAGCTAAAGAAGTATATTATGACATATGAACAATATGCTTGTAGACCCAATCCTAATTAATTAACTCTGCATTTGAATTGGTGCATGAGAGCCTCACAATTTATGAATCTGATGAAAATGAGTGAATCTTTATGCCTGCTTTTTACCCTTGTTTTCCGTGCATGTCTAAATAGAGGAGCAAGTCATTGCTTTTACTGAAATATTCAACGTATGTAGTTGTATGTTGAGAAACTGGGAATAAGATATATAGTGCAGCATTTTGACCTTTGATTCATCTCAATCTCATTTGTAATTTGGTGTCATTTTACTTTGTACTGTGTTGTACCCTAAAATAAAAAATAACACACAACCATTTTTTGTTAATGAATGCAAAATTAGTCCCTCTGTTTATTTATCTTTTTCTTGTGAGAAGGAACTATAAATATTACAAATGCACCAAACTTATTTTGTTCACAAGTATACCTAATTGCAGTAGCCATGTTAAAGTAGACACAAATTGGTTGTTGATAGGCTTTTGATTTCTCTTAGTAGAATGAAGACATTTGGACTCGCATTGCACAGAGGGCTGGTAGTCAAACACATGGTGAACTGTTTATTTAGGGATAACTCCTGTCAATTAAATAATACTTTGGGAAAAAAAAAAAAGTGAAAGTATTTGCTTTCAATTTTGTCTTTTCTATTTTGTGAACAGTGATTTATGTTTTCCTCTGTTGTTTATGAAGGTTGAAATTAACATAGTTCTCTTCATGGTGGCCCGGAAATGGAAGATTTTAATTAAATGTGTGATAAAGCAACATAAATGCTGCAACAGTAATTTGGAAAATTGGAAGCAAAAATGAATGATGAAGCACTGATTTATCTAACAGTGTTTTGTTAATTTAGAAAACCGTTTGCAGTATTGTATTTTTACTTTCTAAAAGTAACTTGTAAAGACTTTTTAAAAGCAACTCACTATGGAGTTCATTATTTGGGCGTATCTTTGTAATCATTTTCTGCTATAAGCTAAAAAGTGGTTATAATTTTGTTGTTTTTGTTGAAAATAGTTGTATGGGAACTGGGTTCATGGACTGAACCTCTGATTGATCACCTGAGGCAAGCAGTGAGTCAGCCATGGGAGCACAGGTGAAGGCAATTCACCTGTGCTGCTGGAAGGGGTGGAGCCTGGCTGCACCTCTCCTAGGCCCATTTAAGAGCTGACTACCAGTGGGGAAGGATCTCTTCTGGAGATCCCTTCTTCTGGAGTTTCATAGTGAGCCCAGGATACGAGTAAGCATTTTGTCTATTCTGTTTTGGTATGATAACTGCTTAGCGAAACTCTCTGGTATATTTCATAACTATAACATCTGTACATTCATTGATTATACTATAGTGTAGTGTTTACTTTGAATTATTCTTATTTACAGATGGTATTCTAAATTCAGTCAACCACACCTCTCCTATACTAGCAGTGGAGCCTGTCTCAACTCCTCTCTGTGCTGATCAGAATTATGGTCTTGCAAGCCTCTTTCATCAGGAGGGTATGTAAACTGCTCTGTAAAGAATCAGTATGTCTGAGTCTTTAGGTATCTAGTAAAATAAATATGTTCTAGCCAAATTCTAGGTTTTTTTAAATTGCATTCTGCCTTCTAAATTCCTTTTAGTATCAATTACATAAAATGTTCTCATTTATTTTCCGTTCTGACTTCTGTTCAGTGCAATTTCACATCAGATGAGAGTGCTTGCTTGTAGTAATGTCCGTTTTCAAGACAATATTTTGTTCTTCCGCGAAAAATGTTATCATTCAAAAACTCCATTTAGGGAAGTTTTAATCCTTCCAGAAATATCCAGAAATTACAGTCCATATTATTAGAGCAACGTGTTCTTATCTGACAGCTCTTAAAATGTGTGACTGTAATTGGTGCTTCTTCCTGCACCCTTTGCGTAAATGACCAGCCTTTATAAAGAAGCTTTTACCCTTATGTTCCCAAATTCTCAGGCAGTGTGATAGAGGAGATATTATTAATTCCGTTGCAAGAATATAAAAGTTTCAGAGACTGCATTAATCCAGGAAATGTTTGAAATCCTTTGATATCATGTAGGATGAAGGTGATTGTGTGGATATGAATTGTTACTGTTCTTCCATAGAAATGTCAGGCCCTCCATTTCAGATAGCTTCAATGGATGAAAATGGAATCCTTAATACGTGGGTGAGTAATATGTATATGAAAAGGTAGAATATAACATCAGAATAATAGAAAAAAGCAGCAATGCAAGTTTTGCATTTTTGATGAGAATTTCCTCTCTGCAAAATACAGCATTGCTAGCCATTCTGTTGGAATTCTCTTCAAACTGTTTGACCTGACTCCCTAATGCCAGGCAAAACTATTAACAGGAACATCACAAAACATGTGATCCGTAGTTCTGCTTCATAGGAATACATTCAATTATTTCTAACAGTTGAATGATGGACCTTGGCTGTCATTCATGCACATTATTTTGTTTGAATCACAGTGGTTTAGAGAGTGTACTGCATGTATGGGACAAGTCATGTTTGTAATTTATATGAAATAAATGTTGAAGAGGCAAAATGTAGAGATCTCTGGATAAGATTATCCTGCTGTTTTTTTGTTGTTGTTGTTCCCAGTTAAACCAACAAGATGCTAGCTACCATTCTAAGTATAGGAAGAGATTTACCGTTTTCTGCCTTCCATTAGGGAATTTCTGGTGGGCAAGTGAAACTATTTTTAGCATTGCAAACATTGTCAGGGAGTAGAGAATCTACCTGTAATCATTATAAGGTTAGACTTTAAAGGAATGTTTAGTAGGCATGTAATACATTATTACAATCATTTTTAAAAAAGTCTAAGGTCTGGTAAATGTTTATTTTTTAATGTTGGTTATTGACTTTACAGGTAGTTGTAGAATTACAGAAAGTGGATCTAGCTGGTTCACAAACTGATTTAGGTAAGTACTGTATAAAGCTTTTGAGATTGTGAAGTTACTGAGGAGGAAGAATGGTCTGTGGTGACAGCAAATAATCTAGGAGAAAACAACGTTGTTGACAAAAAAATTCATTCTGAATAGGGCATACCTTTGCTACTTTGGGATGTATGGTAGGTATCAGGAGCCTTAGCTTCACTACTGTCTGAATCTCTTCTGCTAATTTTGTGCTGCTGATTGCCACCAAGGGCAAGCACATTTCTTGTAATGACAAAGAGTATCTGTGTGTCCTTTTCTTGAAGAAATATGTGATTTTGTGCTATTCTTTGTCTAGCTTCAGTTTCAGCCAAATTTGTTATATTGCTATTGTTGTTAGCTATATCTCCATTCCAAAAATGATGGTGAAACTTCTCTTTTTGGTGAGGTATTTAATTCAGTGTGAGAAAGAAGGTTCTGTAAAAGGAAAACAAAAGGAAAAAGTCCTTACTGAATTACCAAATAAAGAAAAATATTTTGTTCTTGGAAAAAATGTGGACTTGCTTTTTTATCTGTCTGAAAATGGCTGTGATTAAAATTCTGGTCTGGTTTTAAGCACACATAAGCAGTGAAGCATTGCTAACAAGAGTTGTTGATCAGTTTTGTTTTATAATTTCCTGTGCCTTACCTGGCTATATTAAGTTGCTAACATTGGGTATTTCTGTCTGAAGAAGAGTACATTTTAAAGCTATGGTGATGGGCTGAGCATAATTTTAATTCTGCTGGTGTTCATTTTTTTTCATTTGCAAAAACTTTTTGAGTTTGAAGAATTTTGGTCAGTAGTAACAAGTAACATGGGATAGCTTCTTGTAAACATTCTTACTGTCTCGTTACTGTAAGTAGTTGTGAGGGATCAAGTCAAAGGTTAGAACTCCTTAGATTTTAATTCGGAAACAAATTGTAAGACGATGTAAGATTCTTATTAACACATTAGAAATTACATCTGTAATTAGAAATTACATCTACATTAACATATTAGAAATTACGTCATTTTATTATGAAGTATCTTTTAATAGCTCTGGTTTTATTTTGAGTGCGTGAATCTGTTTGAGTAATTCATTTCTATAATTTTAGGCTTAATTCCTGGAGGGAAAGTGAAGTTAGTACATAGCTCTACCAGGGAATTGAATAGCAGGTAAGAAAATGGAGGCATTTGGATTTTACATGTGCATCTCATACGGCTAATTCTCCTTGCGCTTTGTTGAATTCCTGTTACATAAGGGATATTTCACTATATTTACATTATTTTTTTTTATGTTTTTTTGATGCCTAGATTTCCTAGAGCTGTCCATGCACATTGGATCAAGAGTTTCTGTAATATACATGCTTATCTTTTACCTTTCTGTTTTTCCTAGTCTTTTCCCAAAGGATGTGTGCCTGAGAATGCCTCAGACACTGACAGTTAAATTTCTGCCAGCTGATCCAAATCATTTCATTGTTGGAACAAATGTTGTGAGTAATATGCTAACATTTACATCATTGTCATTTTTGGTTTGGGGTGTGAACCCATTTACTTGGATTTTTATCCAAGCTATGAGACTGTATATAAAATTTGTACTTTGAAAATACTGTCAAAATATGGTTACTTTTGCTAACTTCACAAAACAGCTACCTTTAAAGGTTGTTAGGTGAATATATGAATGTAAACTCTTGAATTACTAGCATTATCTTGTAATACTGATAATGCAAATAATTTTTGCTTTGTTTTGTTTTTGTAGGGTCTGGTAGGCCATGGTACAAGACATGATTTAAAAGTTCTTCCAAAGCTATTCAGACCCCAGGAGAGTAGGATGAGATCAATAAGCATCAATGCAATTGATTTCTTCCCGTTTGGAAAGTCTCTCTTTTTGGTATGAAAACATTTTTATTCAATGCAAGCTTATTTTTAATTGTGTATCGCAGGGAAATTTTCCAGCGTGACAAATTTAACTAGATGTGTTAATTGATTTACTTAGCTAATTCCAACTGCAAAGAAGGGTGACAAACAAATATTGTGTCCTGATGCTCTAACTTTGCTTATGTACAGGGTGGAGGATCCGGGGCTCACAGAAACAGATGTCAATCTCATGGACGCCTTTGGCTTTGTAACTTATTCTGATATTACTGAAATTCAGCATTACTAGCAGGTCTTTTGCAGTGATGATGCTTAAGCTGTTTTTCACTCTCATTTGTATGCATTTCAATAATATAATTTTGGAAATAAGATACCTGTGAAAGAAATGTCTGTGGAGCATTTGTGGGCATTCCTTGCCATATTTTCCACTTCATGGCTTTGCTGCTGGCCTGCTGACAACCCCTTTCTCTTGGTATGCCTGGCAGCAAATGCATCCTGCATGTGGTCAGGTGTCTTCAAACTTGACTCTGCAGTTCCTATCGACACACAGTATTTTACTATCTCATGATAGTTTATTCAATGTAAACTGACTCTAGCTGCATATCTGCTTTCTATCTACTTATCCCTGCATATACTTGGTACTTGATCCTCTCTTAAATAATGTAGATTGTTAAATATGCCATGATTTACGTGACTTCATTGGGATTGCTAGAGGTATAAAATGAATGCATTTGGCCACAGTGTACCAGTTTACCTTGTGTCACTGTGTGCAGTCTCAGAACTTTCATGTACCTCTGTGAAAGTTTTTTCCTTTTTCACAAGTGTATGTATTTGAAGTGATACTGATCTAGAGTTTGTATTTAAAGAATCCTTTTGACTGTGAGTACAATTTGCAGAGTCATCTTTAAAAGTAATCATGATTTGAAAATCTTAAGAGTCTTCCTAAAGTGATAAAGGCCACAGAATAACAAAATGTCTGGAATTAGTGATATCTGCCTGCCTTTGGATTTTGCTGTTAGTTATCAGTTTAATATCATTATACTGTTGAGCACAGTCTGTTTTACTGAAAACTGTTCCTGGTTTTGCAGTTTACCTGTGTCACTAAGTAGCCTTCTGAATTGGTCTCAAGTCTCAGACCTCAACCTGGGTCAGACTACTGTCACATTGTGCTGATTATAGTATTAGTGAAATTGATAGTTAGAAAACTTTTTTAAATGGGAAATTGGAGCTTCATCCCAAGATCAGTGGATTTGATTACTCTAGTACACTCAGTGCAGACTTGCTGCTTTTGAACTCAAGGTCACATTAAAAGTTAAAATCTGGCTAGACTATACAGTGAAATATGATAGATATGTGCCACCCAATCTATATAACTAATTTTATTTATATGCCTGGAATTGAAGTGATTTTTTTTTTTAACCTGTTTGTTTTCTTCTTCTTGACTATGGTGTATAGGTTGGCTGTTCAGATGGAAGCATTAGATTACACCAAATGACATCAGAGTATCCCCTCATGCAGTGGAATGACAGCACAAATGGGCAGCCAGTTATTGCCCTGCAGTGGGCTTTAACAAGACCTGCTGTGTTTTTTGTCCTTGATGCGTCATCTAATATTTACATCTGGGATCTTCTGGAAAATGATTTGTTTCCTGTGGCAAAGCAAACTATTGCATCAGAGAAGTACGTACATTACAGTATTATGCTATCACCAAAATACTAATATTCTTATGATCTACATTTTGTTTAGAGTTTGGGTGGAGACTTCTTAATGTTAAACAACCATTACAATTTGCTTTTCTAATTGTATTTTTAAACTTGTGAAATTTAGAAAGAGAAACTATATCTAGTGTAGTTTTAGTCTGTACTCATTTACATGCCATTTTATACAGTCTGACAAAGAAGTAATGTTAGTATAAATCAAAATCAGAAATAATGTTATCACTGGGACAGCTGTTTTTTCTGTATGTGGAAAAGTTGCTGTTTACATGTGGAGGAAGGTGTTACATCCACTGAAATCAGTGGACTGCCTGAGGACAAAGATAATTTTCTGGATCAGGATCAGCCCCAAAAACACACAAATGAAATATTGGCAAATATTTTCGATTCCTGTATACATTAAGCTATTCAGTATAAAGACACATTGTGCTAATTGTCACAAACTATAATATTTTTGGCTAGCAATACATTCACCAAGACTAAAACCAGGGCAGTCTCACAGTGCTATTCCTCTAGTGAGTTTACACTCACTGCATACGTAGGTATTCTGTAGATTGATCCGTGAGTTCACTTTACCTTTTCTGAATTACAGTCTTGAGGACTCTCTTTCCTACTGGGAACATTCCTGGGAGAATCTCTCTTCCGTAGGCTTAAGTTATTTTGGTGAATATCCTTCTAACTAAAAGTTTTCTTTATTGTTTTTCCAGCTATAGATAGCAAAGTGCAGCTAATTTGGGAAGTAAATATATTTTTTTTAAATAGTTTTACTCTGTGGCTTAGAAAAATACCACTAAAAGTATCCAGTTTATTTTTGCAAGCTTTAAATAATTTTAAGTTAGGGTTAGAAGCTGATGATGAAATCTGTGAACAGGGGAAAAATTTCCTCTTAAGTGATTGCTTCTGGTGAAAGGCTAGAAAACACGCTGGGACTCAAAGCAGGGAGGAATATTACACTATGATAATGAGAAGATACCAGGAATCATTTAGATAAATATAAGTAACTTGCTAAAACACTTTGTCTCGAATAACCATACCACCCTCTTCTTCCTCCCTTTTGATTTCAGTGTTATAACTATGGCTCTACTTGGAGAACCGGAAAAAACAAATGGATTGTTAGGAATTGTGCTGGCCAGCAACTGTGGAGAGATTGACATTCATTATATAAAGAAGAAGTGGGCATTACCTCAGCCTGAGGAATCTGAAAAACTAAATTTGATTCTGTTACGGTCTTGTTAGAAGCAGAAAACAGTTTGGTGCAAAATATTTATGGTTTTTGATTGCATTTAAAAGATTTGTAGCATAATTTTCTACATTACTTGTATATATTTTAAATAAAATGTGTGCATTATTTTAGTTGAAAATATGTATTTTATCCTAAAAATGACTGAATCAAATTTGGCTTATTGTACAAAAAAAAAAAGATGATCTGTATTTTGTATTTCTGTGTTGAAAGAATTTTAGATTTGTATATTTTCCAAAATTTCTTAAAATATATTCCTATAACTGACACTACTGTTTTTCATTATTGCATTCAGAAGTAAATGATTGCAATCCTTTGTCTGGCAAACATAAAATTTTGCCTCTGTGTAAGCAACCTGAATGTACTGCAGCTTTTATCTCTGGTCTTTTTACATGCTAATGCTTGGTAAAGCTTTTTGGTGTCTGCCTGAAATCATCATGCAAACAAATTCACACTCCACAATGCATTACTGCTGACGTTATCACAGAACCTTTGCAAAATGAATACCTGGAAGCTCAAGTTGTGCTGATACATACACTGAATCAAACACTGGATGATGTGCTTGAGACATTTACTGAGATTCTTAATCCTTTGGGATTTCTGATGTAAACTAACCTGTTTAATCCTGTAAATCATTTTGAAAGCTCTTCTAGGGAGAAAGGGGAGAGGTTTTTTGTAACATTCTGCTTTTTATATACTGTTGGTAAAGTTTGGAACAAAGTCGCCCACAGAAAATGTCCTTAATTCTTGTAGCCTTTCCAACTTCTCATTTAAAGATTGTGAAAGAAAATGTGGTTTATACAGAACAGAGATCTGGGGAAGAAAAGGACAATTGAAAGATAATATATTCTGAACTTACATACATCTAAGCAATGTAAAAAACAGACTGAAATAATTTGTAAATTTTAATTCATTGCAAACTTTGTTTTTCTATATAAGCTGTTCCTTAAATTGAGCAAACTCAGAGTGGCCACGTGGTGGTGCCAAGCCACTGCAGTAAGAGATGAGTACTTCATATAATCAACAATACACCACTCTGAGACTGAACTTCTTTTACGCGTTCTCTTCTCAAAAACAGTATGGAATATAGGATCACCAAGGTTGGAAAAGACTTTTGAGCTCATCCAGTCCAACTGTCCACCTATCACCAATTTTTCCCACTAAATCATGTTCCTCAATACAACATCTAAATGTTTCTGGATCACTTCTAGGGATGGTGACCCCACCACCTCCCTGGGCAGCCCATTCCAGTGCCTGACCACTCTCAGAGAAGAGCTGCGATGCAGAGCCTGATGAAGTACAGGTATGACATATTATATAGTTTAGACATCTGTGGTCAGCCAGAGATTTTATAACAGGCATGAAAAAGAGCCACTTCTCATCTTCATTGTGGGGTTTCTACAGAAATGTATTTATCATGCAGGAGAATCTCAGCAGTAGTTGCTTTGCTTTTCTTCCTTTCAAATGTGCGTTAATGAAAGCCTTTCTGACCACGAGTCAGAAAAGTAGCAAGTATTGGTACACTGTAATGCAAGGAAAACATTGCATGCATAAGCAAAGCAGTACTTAATTTTCCATCAACCATTTCTGATGATTGTGAAGTTAATATTGCTAACATAAGGTATTGGATTTTTCTTAAGTCTCAACAGCAAGCAAAACTGCAGTTAATTAGAAATGAAAAGCTGTAGATGAAAGAAGCCCACTGTTAATTCCTAAGTGTTTTCATATCCACAGCATTTTTCTTGGCAGTTTTGATGTATGTACGTATGCATGCAAACGCTCTACTTCTACTGAATGATCTTTATTTAGGAGGTAAATACTGCTATTGTGAAACATTTAAAACAGTCTCAATAATAAATATATGTATTTCACCTTTGAGCAATTTAGGAGTACATATTTTTCACAGAATCAACTGTGGTTAAAACACACTGACTCACATAATAGAAACTTAACGCTCAAGTGACATAAAAGCTAAATCACTATCCACTCATATTAGTAACTATTATGAAGCATCACCTCTAGATCATAAGCCAGCAAATCCTGGCAGCAAAGCTGAAATATTTTAAATATGCAAAATGCCAGAAAGTTTTGGACAAAGTTCTGCTCTTATTTTCCACTTTATGAACATGCTTTGAAAGCTTCTTCTATTTAGAACATAAATATTAATAGTGTTTTTATTGGATTTTGTCCTCTCACAGATGGGAAAATTAAGTTTTCAGTAGCTAAATAAGTTAACAGGAACAGAATTCTTGAATCAGATGGCTCATTTCTTACAACTGTTTTAAAATGCTATTATTAATCTGTCAGCCTGTATTTGCTGTCAAGATTGGGAGAACAGGAATAGCATGACTCTGCTTTTGTACCAGCATATTTATTTTTAATTGCACTGAATGTGACCATCCCAGCAAATACAATTTTGCTTTAATTAATCATAGCTGTCATTTGGCTAAGATGTGAAAGGCACAGGAGCACCACAGCTTCCACAGCAAAGGGGAGATGCTGAAACAGCTAGAATATGTATAGCAGAACATAGCTAAATCCTAAGATTATTCTTTTTGTAGGCAGATGTTTTTTTTTTTTTCCTGAAGGAGTTGGAAAGTATATCAACATTTGTTCTACGTGTTGAAATTTGCTGGAACAAAGCAGGCAAATTATTAAAGTTTCATTGAATTACCCAGAATGCTGGCCTATCTGTAGAATTCACATGGTCAGGAAGTGAGCAGAATCTGGCCATCAGTGGCACACAAATCAGAGTTAAGAAGATGCTGGAACAGGAAGACAGCTAATGATTTAGCTGTATTATCATTGCTGGCTTCATTTCCTATCAGGTTTATCAGGACTCTATTCATAGACAAGTGCTTGTCCATGCATTTTTGAGTCTGTGAGGTCATTGTGAGGAAGAAAGTATTTCTGTTTACAGCTGCCCATGAAAAGTCATGAAAATAAAAGTCAGCTAACTTCTCTTCAGCGACTCCTAAATTTTTTAGGAACTATATTGATATAAAATCTTTAATTCCTGAGGTAGGCCTCTCTGTGCCTTATTGAAACCAGTTGAGAAGGACTAACTTCTTGATGTTACAATGGTGGGTTTGGTTAGATGGTTTGGATTGGAAGGGGCCTTTTATATCATCTAGTTTCAACCCCCACTGTTATATGCAGGGACACCTCCCACCAGATCAGCTTGCTCACGGCCCCATCCATCCTGGCACCAAGTCCCTGTCCATAACTTGATCATGCATTGTTCTGGACTCTTCCAGGAGTGGCTGAGACATCAATTAAATTAAGGGCAGTGCTTAATTGTCCCTTGGGTGTTGTCTGGGCTCACAGTCACCTGGGGGTCATCCCTTACACCATCCTGTGACTCAAACACTCTGAGGTTTTCAATAGGGATGATCTGCACATTGTGACTACTGAGAGAAAAGGAAGAGAGGTCACAAGACATCATACATTTAATGACTGCAAGGCCCATTATTAGAAACAAAAGTACCAGATGTTGCTATACAACTGCAAATAACATCCGGATTCATGAGTTTTTGCAAAACACTTACCTGATCCATCAGTGCATTCAGTGATGCTGTTAGCTTGAGGATAATGGAGAGTGTGGAATACCCACTGAATCCCTTCCTCCTTGGCTCAAGAGGAAGCCCTTGTAGCTGTGAAGTGTGAGCCACTGATGCTTTAAATTTCCCCCTGAAGGCAAAGTATGCTGAACCATCTTGAGACCTCTTACTGTGTTTTCCCCAGTGTCTGCTGTACAGTCAGTGGCCATGGTGAGACCACATACATGCTCTGGTGGGAGTGAAGTTATAATTTCCCACCCGGTGGTTTAAATGGACTGGTATAACTCATCTGCCAGGAGTGCCACAATATTTCTTTATCCCAAACATGCAGGAGAGGCACTTTACTTGGATGGTCTGTGCTAAGTCATAAATGACCTTATGAACAGGATTTTTTCCCCCGCTGGACAGACACACCTGCTTTATCCATTGGTCAATTTGTCCTCCAGGAAAAGGGGAGTTTGGGAGTTTGGGCCTGAGCAAGGCTGTTCTGTAGTCAGGTCAGTTGTTTGTTGTTAAGGTGATGGTCTAATCATGCAAGTGTTTGATCTGATTCCAGGTATAACACAGATAGGAGCTTCTTGTTGGTCAACTGTCCAGGGAAAGTCCTCTTTTCAAAGGAAATAAAAATATGTTGTCACTGTCTGAACTTCACAAATCGCAGTGTGCTTTGCAGCATTTGCTGTGCCTCCAGTTGTTAAAACTGAAGCAAAGCTCACTTAAAACAATGGTTACATCCCAGGGGATTTCACAGGTGGAAATCAGGAATCAACACACCAAAGCATGACAAAACCAATGATGTCAAATACAGAAATCACACCCTCAATTGCAGTTCACAAAAGCTTACCATGAAGTGGTAAATGATACATACATTTAAAAAAACCTTTTTTTCTTTTTTACTTCTTTAGATCAGCCATGACCAGCAAATTGTTTAAGAAGTCAGCAAATGCTGACTCCTTCCTTGCATGCTTTCCACAGCCTTTTTCCTACAAATGCTGTGATTTACCAGGGTTTTCCTTCTTGTGTTCTGCAGCCACTGGTAACAATCTCACTATATAGGTGATTAAATTATATTGATTAATGGGATCAGTTTGGGCTGTTTCAAGTGTTTTAATCGATCACTGGTAGTGGAAGCTGGGGGTTTTACTACAGCAGACACTGCACTGGCAGCAGTAAAGCAGTCTCTGTGTCTGACGATGTCCAGCAGTCCACATTGAAAAACTTTTTAATATACTTCATAGACTGAATTAAAGCCAGTGGGAACCAATGGAAATGTTTCTGTGCAAAATTTGTTTGTGCTCTAAAAACTGTGAGAAAGTTTGGAAAGTAAATTTCTCCCAGAAGGTCTTTATTTTTTCCTGTTTTCATATACTTGTGTTTATAGGAATTGATCACCCCTTGCTTCCAGACACAAACTCTTCTCTCTGTTTGCTTTCAGAATCTATATTGTTTTCTCCTGTGTAGTCAACACTACTATGGTTTGATGTCAGGTAATGGGACACTTCAGAGAGGTCAAAGCATTCAATCTCTGTTCAGTACTGTAAGGTGGAAAAGTTTCTCTGAACTTAGTGCTGAAGAAAATAGTTTGAACTGAACTGCTGAACTGAAGTGCTGAAGAAAATAGTTTGTAAATCCAGTAAAATACTCTGGGTGAATTGAGCTGCACAATAAGAAAAGTACTGTGTGTTGTCCGTCTCTACCTGCTCACAGTGGCAAGCTGAGCACTCACAGCAAGATAAGCACAGCTTGGAGCATCCTCCTTTCCATCAGATCCACTTTGGGATGACAAGGGAACAAGCAGAATGCAGATTTAATAGTGCCTTGTCCTCTGTGGTGGTGCTCATTCAGGTACTCTAGGAGTTGTGTTGTATACACATTTTCCATTTGTAAACAGAAACATTGTCTTGCCAATCTCAGTAGCTGAGTGTAATGTGGTCCTGAGTTAAGTTGGCTTTAGGCAGTCATGAGGGCATCAGACCAGCCTTAGAGAGGCATTCTGGAGTAGGATCGTTCAGTGATACTGATGGGCTTTGTTCTGAGTGCAAAGAAATCTGGATTTTTGTCTTCATACAGGTTACTGACAGTGTTACATACAGACCAATAAATTACAGGTACTTGTACACAGAAAAATCTCCTTTTTTTTTTTTTCATGGATATACTTTAAACTTTTTGACATTGCACCTTTAAACTGAACTTCAGCTCCAGATAATTTATAACCTATTATAAGCTAAAGAGGCTGAAGTGCTCTGCTTTCATTTTACGCTGGTGCAACTCAATTGAAACCGGCGATGCTATCTTAGTAAAAGCAGAAATAAAGCAATCTTGTAATAGCCCACAGTATCCATTGACATTTATAGCCTGATTATTTTGATTATTTTTCACCTTTAGTTGAACCCTTACTTCTATTGGATTCATTAAATTTTGTAACATATTTGTTGCCTTTTCCCCTAGATGTTAAGTAGTTTTTGCTCTTAGATTTTGAAATATAACAGCCTCGCTGGAAACTAATCCCTTACACTGGTCAGAAAACCTGTTGCTGCTGAATAGGTTTAATACAACAAACGCAGAGCAGTTTGGATACATTATTAGCTTTCTAACACAAGGTAGCCACAGGGTTTTTTTAAGAGGCCTTTTCTCTTAGCCAGGAGTTCTGCTTCACCAGCTGATAGTTTCATTGCTATTTCTTTTTTATGGTGCCTGCCGTGTGACCAGGCAAAACCATTCAACTACCCTAAGCCACAGCTGCTGTGCTCCAACTCAAAACTGCAGTGTTTTTTCTCTCTGTGAGAGAAAAAAAAAAGAAATAACACAGCAGCTGGTTTGACTTTACAGGACACGTTTTAATCCATGTGGGTCTTCTTGGAGACAGAAGGATGTGTGCTGTTTAGAGACACAGGGATATTCTTCAAGAATCATGCAGAAAGCACAGTCCATAATCACGTATTGGTATCATCTTTAAAGAGCAGACTCAGACTTGCACTGAGCTACATAAAGACTGCAATTATAATGACTATACTCGGTAGAGCAAAATTTTTATGCTGCTCCCTAAGACTTAAGAGAAAAAAATAATAAACTTTCCTCAACTAACATCGTATTTGACAAGGAGTCAGGAGTCAATTTCTGTTATACTGAAAAAAGAAATGACCAAGAAAACACTCTTTGTCCCACAGAGCTTACATGATTTGGGTGGAAAAGATTTTTGTTGATTGCTGCATTTATTTGCAATGGTAACATGATACTCACACAGTTGAGCCAAAGGGCAGACTGATTAATTCCAGAGAAGCAGAATACAAGCAAAAAATGACTGTGAAACCACCACTGTAACCTTCAGTTGGAAAACTAAAGATTACTAAGGTTGCTTTAGATATCCAACTATTTTTCACATTGGAGGGCAGTGTTAAAGGGCTTCATTTAAAGATAAATTCATCCTATGTAATAACATTTGCACTAAGTTTAATGCAATTCTCTCACTAAAGTTGTTGGGATTTGAGTTTGGAATTTGCATTATAGAAAGACTCCACGTTGATGTTTATTTTGAGTTTCCTTAGGTGTTCAGTTTACCTGCTCAACACTTTCAGCTGTTCAGCAAAGAAGCTTCACTAAGCAAATACATTATTACTTACATGAGGAATGCATGCCCTACAAACACAACTGGCTTTCAGTTGGTCACGATTTCAAAGACTTAACAGACCAGACATTTATGCTTGCTTGAGCTCTAATTTGTATTCTTTCTGTACTTTACAAAGATAAGGATTGCACAATGTACGACATCCTGTCTTAAAAAAAAAACCCTCCAGCTGCTATGTGTCTCCATTGGTCTTTTTGGTAATCTGTCTACATGAAAATAGTCATATTTAGACATAGGTCAGCTTCATCCCATCTACACTGGCCAACTGCAAATGTTGAAGAAATAGGGAATAACACAGGAAGCATGTTATGATACTTTTCTTCCAAGTATGGTATGTCTTCCAAGCTTCTGGCAATCTGTGGCATAGGAATTTTCTGACTCACAGATGGTAACAGATCACACTGTTTAAGAGAAAGGAAGACGCTTTTTCCCATTAATTCATCTCACAGCTTTTTAAAATCTATTTTTATTTTGGCCTCCAAAAGTTTCGCGGTAGTATATTCCACTAATAACTATACTGTATAAATGAATACCACTGTTTTAAGTCTCCTGGCTATTCATTTCATTCACCATGTCCTAGGTCATGTGTGATTTGAAATGGGAAAGTTTAGCTAGCAGATAAATAGAGAAATGATGTTTTCCCATGCTGTCCCTGTATATTAATGACTCTTCATAAAGAAATTCTTCCAAATCCTCATCATCCATCTCCCCTTTGAGGTGAGTTGTATTTAGAGAAGGATTTAGGCTCAAATGTTAACTCACTTTCAACCTGCACAGCAGTACAATGAGCTTTTCTGTTATAGTTACACCTGAGAATACCAGTAAATTGCATCAGCCCCTGCTTCAAGGACACTTGCTTTAGATAAGGAAGGTAGATATGTGTTGAAATTAGACTCACACAGAGCCTGGGAGCTTAGGCACTGGCACAGTGTTGTAGTCTGTTTGACTCCAGTAGAGGTTACCAATGGAATGTGTCAATTTTTAAAATACAGAATACGTATTTTGGCATAGCATAAGATTAGTGATGTAGAAGGTCAACCAAGTCCAGCTGACGTGACAGTAGAGATCTACGTTTAATTTTCCCAGATAAATGAGCAAGGTGCCTTCATTTAGGGAGTGAAGATTTCCAAAGCAGACCAGAAATAAGGGAGCTCAGCTGAGCATCACTGGGGAAAGTGAAGAGGTTACCATCCTTACACAGAGAATCTGGAAAAGAACAAACACCCTGCAATCCAGTGGAATCTTTGGGCTTGTCAACTCGAAGTTACAGGACACAAATCTCCACAAACCCCAGGTTCCTGTGATTTCCGCCACTCCTTTGGCACAGCTGTACCCAGTAAGCCTCATCTATCAGAGGATGGACTGCTTTTGTCCTTACTGCTGGCTGCTCAGCTGACCAATATACGGATTTGTCATTTTGACAACAATAAGTGTATGGCTTTTTAGTGTTTTGCTTCTGAATGTCTCTGAAGAGATGTTCCATTTCAGAGTGAAAAAAAAAACCAACAACAAACCAAAACAAATGGATATCCAAGCCTGAGTTACAAGAGATGTGGTAGTATGTGATGGCAATGAATCCTCTGCATAATGCAATGGAAAAGCGGTGATTCTTTGGAAAATAACATATTATCTTTGAGTTTACAGAAGACAGCAATACAGTTTTTCATAATCCTGGCTCAGTAGCATCTTTTTATTCTAAATTGTATTTACTCATTCCAAAATATTATTTTTGAAACTTTTCAGAAGCTAGAAAATCAGAATGAGTCAAGGTAACACATTAACATCTATTGGATTAAACTGACAGTTAACAAGTTTGTAAGAAATTTTTGGATAAGACAGAACTTATTGATAAGTACTGACTGTCACTGAAGTTTGAAGTTGAAGGTCATGGAGAACAGTGATATCAACAAATTCCTAAGAACCAAAGGCAAGTTGTAGTTTTCTTGTTTGCAAGACCCACTTTCCAATAACTGCTGAAATGCTGAAATGAGTAGGGAATATGGAAAATACCAACCAGAGGAAGGTTTTAAATATAAATGAAATCAAATCATATATATTTTCTGTACACACACACACTTTTCCCTTTTCACAACTTAGATATCTGATATCTTAATTTGGGTGATTTAGAGACCTAAAATCCCTGTACCCACACTCTACCTATGTAACACCTTTCTATATACTCACCCAGCTGAACTGAATCATTGCAATATTTTGCCTTTTCTTAGCGTGTGTTCACAGTGACTCCGAAGGAGAAGCTCAGAAATGCAATGAGCACCATTGCACTAGACAGATAAGCTGGAGGAAAACCACAATCCCCAAAGGATCTACAAGCTTCAGCAAGCGTACTGGAGTCCTTGGGGCCAAGAAGGCCCCCTTCATTAACTTAGCCTTCACCCATACTCATGGTTGTTTCCACCATCAAAACAGTCATGTCTTTGATTTAAAGCACTTTTGTATTTTGGTTTACAAATATCTCTACTCAGTATTTTGTCAGTTTGTCACATGCATTGTAATCAGGTCATAGCAGTACCCAGTGAACGAGATTAGTGGGAAAAATCTGTCAGAAAGTTTGATGCTTGACTTAAGACTATGGCTCATAAAACTCTGCTACCCTAAAATAATTATTAACTGCTGAAATCAATTTCAAGTAATTTTCTGTTCCAAATTAAAGTGCATCTTTGCAGCATAATTAAGTAATTTAATTTACAGACATAGTTATTATTTATGCCTATCATTCATATATTATAAGTAGCTTGCTACAATCTACATTTCTAAGTTTGATGGGTACATTAACATACATAATTTAAATCAATAAATTCTTAAAACTCGAACATCCATAAAGGCTCAGCTAACAACCACCTTAATGCCTTTAAAATATATTCTAACATACTGTGATTGTCACTCAGGCTATTTTCACTATAGCACATACACATCAATTTGCAATAATAGCAATAACATCACTTAAGATATTGTTTAAAATAATGTTTCTAATATAGAATAAAATTATCAACAGAAAAGAGGGAAGGCAAGAAAGGGGAACCATTTCATTCTGGTTGCATAAAGAATAGGCAGATGTACCCAAATGCAGGAAGCTGCTCACACAGAATTTTGGATTTTATTGAAATATGTTTTGACTTATGGATCAAAAGTAGGGAGAGTAAACAGGCTGCAAAGTGGGATCGTGAATCAAAAACCATCATGGATTTACTAGCATTTGTTTTCCATTTGCATTATAAGCTTTTGAGCATAATTTGAATGAAAGTCTTTACGTGTTTACAACCCTTAACTCTGGTGACTGCCCAGCAGCCTTGCAAGGAGCTACTGGAATCTCACATACTGTATTTAATGCTCAAGTAGCACAGAAACAGCTGCCTTAGAAACACTTTATATGGAACAGTACAGCCATCCCTGCTGATGGAATCCAATTTTCCACGATGACCACCCAGTTGTGAGCCTGTGAAAATAACAAACTGCAGGTGTCAGAGCAACACTGCTAAGCTGCTGCAGTGATGTACACCAGTGGTGTAATTACTGGCACACCTGTGGAAAATAAAACCAAAATACTCACAAATAAGTGGAAAATAAATATCAAATTCTACCAGTCTCGCCTCTTGTAGTTCTTCATGAATGCTCAGGAAGAGACAAAGTGTGAGGAACTGACACAATGGGAAAAGACAGGAGCTCAGAAAGGGGCTGAGCTCTGGGCAGGATTCAGCTCAATAGGCAGCATGCAGGGCTTGAGGGAATCAGCAACATGTTGTGGGCATTTAACAACTCCTTTACCCATCACAACCCCATCACACCAATCTCATCTGCCCTCTCTGCAGGCAGGCAGGCAGGCAGGCAGGCAAGCAAGTAGGCAGGCTATTCACCTTCATGAAGACATAGAAGGGGGTAAGGAGAGTAATCCCACTCTGAGCTTGTTTTCTGACATGCCAGTGACATGTGTACAGCTTTGCTATTTTTGCACCCAGATCAAAACCTCATTCTTTTAGCTTGCTGCCAAATTCACAGAAGGCAATCAGTATTTTTCAATACACAGTGGCACAGATACCACATGCGTGTCTCACCATGAATCACTGGCAAACCCAGAATGTTCTAAATACTAGAGTGCTGATGCAAAATATATATTCTGTTTACATCTGCAGTTTTCTGCCACTTTCTCATTCCCAAACTCAATCCCACGCAGTCTTCTCTGCACTGCTAACACGTAGTACGTGTCAGCCGTGGAGACATTAGCATTGCAGCAAGACACAGCATACTACAACAGCCTTTATTCTAGTAAGGAGAGGGGTGTAATTGTCACATCTGCCAGAAATTAGGCTGTAAAACACACTTGTTTTCTAAAGAGAGCCATTTCAAAATAAACCAATTTAAAAAAAAGTCCCTGGCAAAGACATTGTTTGCAAAAACTTGAGATATCCAGCACTTTATTATTCGCACTCAGTCCAAAAGTGTTCGCTATAGAGATTTATGCTGAGGGCGCTGAAACAATCTACAGAGAAGGGCAATAGTACCATGAATGAGAGTGCTGTAGCAGCCTGCCTGCTGCATTCAGTAGATTGTTGGCAGCAGTTAGAAAAGTAATGACAGTAAGAATTGTGCTGTTCATCAAAGTGACGTTTGCAAGGAAGTAAGTGGTGACAAGAGAAGGGCCAGAGACGGCGTGCAACTCTCACATAATGAACTGGTGGAGAAGGCAAGCAGGCTGGGGAAATTAATTTTCTCAGGCAGTCTCACCTGCCTCTCATCTCAGGTTTGATACCACATCATCTCTGCTGACCTCATAGGCCTCAGGACATATCTGCTTTGCCTGGGGTGTCACACAACCAGCATTTGGGTCCCCACTCAGACTCACTTTATAATGCACTGCTCCTCTAGCTAACTAAATAGAACTAACATTTGCCTGCCATCCAGGGTAGGGTAGAAAAGGGTCAGGACTTGAGAGGAGAATTTTAGCTGTTTGGAAAACATGCAGGTTGAAATGCTCCAGCTATTCTATTTTTTATTTTTATCCTAATCTTTAAATAATGAGGCAGCCTCTTTATGGCTTTTTTTCTTTCTAAAAATAAATGTGTTCAGGCAAACAGGGTGCGAGCTGGAAGGCTGCCTGGCTCCCAGTCCGTGCGAGGTGTGAGTCCCAGCTGAGGCTGCTGGGCTGCTGCCAGGCTACTGCAAACTGAGCACTGGTGGCTGCCTCCAGCACTGGCTCTTTCCAGCAACAATGACATTATTTACAGCTACGTGCAGATTTCCAGATGGGTCTGGAGGGGAAAAAGCAGTAGCAGTTACACTTGCATTGACTGAAATAGTCCTTCTTAGCTTATGATCCTCGCAAAGCACTTGATGGCTGTTGGACTTGGCAGAAAGGGGCTCGTCTGGGGACAGCAGTCCAAGGCTCCTAGCCCTGAGGGTCAGCAGTGCACTGAGGCTGCAGCCCATCTCTGTGCACATAAGAAAAAGATGTTGTTTTTTCTCTTTTTTTCAGCAAAGCTGAAATCAGCTCACAGCTTTTCTATGTTTTGCAGAAGATTGAAGTAAATTCATAACTACACAATAACATTTAAAGCCTTGCTTTGTGTTATTAGTTCTATAAATCTCTCCCTTTTAAAAACACAGCTACATGAAAGACACACAGGACTGGACAGCTGGCTTCTAACTTCATCTGTCAGCAAGCAGCCTATTTTTTTCTGTAATATTAGAGTCACATATCACAATTTCCTTTGTCTCTCTCACTTACGGGTGGAACCATGCCACTTGGAGCAGTTCCTCTCCCAGGTGGAACAAAACATTGCAAAATGATCTTAGAGCAGACAAACCCTACTAAATGGAGTGAGTAAGTGAGGAGAAATCTGCAGTGCCTTAAGACAGGATGAATTCTTCCCTCACCTCTCCTTAATGACTATGGAAAGCTCACACACCTTCAGGTGAGTAAAGTTGGAGTCCTCAGTACAGACGCCAGGTTGCATTTGTGAAGTTCTATTAAGTATGAAAATGAAACTCTAATCAGTATAAATACTTGAATAGCAAATTACAATTATTACATTTTTCAGTGTCTTCAGGAAACCAAAGGACAGGATAACACAAAGAATATTCTGAATGTGGCCTTAAATCACCACAATGCTGCTTAACAGACTTGGGCAGACTGCTAAATGAAGATAATAATTATCTCAGCTTCAACGTGGAGAGAAACCAAAGGCTGTGACTAATGCATAGTTGCTGCACAGAGACTAATATATACTCTGTTCCACAAAGCTCCCAGCTAATACGTGTAACTCCAAATTCAGACCATTTTGTGCACAGGATTTCTGAGAGATGGAGGAAAGAGAGGTACTTTTCTGTTTTACTGCAAATGCAACAAACAGGGTGATGCCATAAGTTTTCCTGGCCAAAGGCAAAATGTGATGACAATCCCAAAGATTTCCATCAGCATCAAAGAGACTGTGATTTGATTTATTTCTCTAAAACTTCTGCCTGAGGAACAGAGGATGGCGTCCCATAGCAGGGCCTGCACCCAGTGGCTGCTAATGGAGGAACATTTCTGGAACTGTGAGGGAAATGAAGCCACTTTTAGAGAGTGGTTGCTAACCTCAGCTGTCTCACTTCTCAGATCTAAGTCCCAGTCATTAGGATTACTTGAGCATGGCTCTGAATTCTGATCCATTAAAACTCAGAAATGCTTTTTTCCTTTTGGAAAGTGGGGTTAAATGGAGAGAGTGCTTTGTAACTTCTGCTGGCATGTTTATGATTCACTGCCAACGAAAGTGCCATTTGCTCATCCCTCTTGGGACAATGCTTCCTGACAACCTGAAATCATAAATGTAATGATTTGGCTCATGTCATCACCATCCCTCCCAGCCACAGCTGTGCTGCACCCACCTTATTGCACTGAACTGATGCATGATGCACTGCTGAGAGCTGAAATTCTGCCCTCTGCACAAAATAAAGCACAGACCAGCCTACCCCTTTTCAGCTCAATCCTCGCCACCATGCAGTACTACCCAGAATGAAGCACCTTTTAAATGTCTTCCAACACTTATTAATACAAGAACAGTTTGGGGCTCCTGCTTCTCACTGCAATCTGCCCATCTTCTTCCTCCAGCGTTCGGACTCTTAGGGACCAGATGCTGCTTCCTCCTGTGGTAGGACAGAACCAACTCCAATACACGAGAAAAGCTCATTGTCCTGTCAGCTGTCTTTACAGACTGCTGGTATTAAAGGAGAAAAAGCCTGCAGGGGCTCAACACAGGCTATTGAAAATGAAATCGCTGCACAGTCAAGAGAATAGTTAATCCCCATTTGCTTTGGCTATCAGTTCTGTGCATGGTTTGCACACGATACACACACATACATGAGCACACATATATCTATATACAAAGATGTCTACTCTGAAAACACGAAGCTGGAAATAAATGCCATTTCACATAAATACACTTTCAGTGTTCTTCTGTTTTGTTTTTATGTGTGTTTTGATCATCGTTACCTGAGCGTCTTCATATTAGTACTAGGCTGTCACCAATTAGCACCAGGCTCTGAGCAGTATTTCAATCACTTCAGAAGACTACAGTGCATCACCAGATTGCATAGAAGTCAGATTAGGTAGAAGGCAGAACACAATTTTCTCCAACTCCTCCTGGGCCCTCAGAGACAATCTGTCTCTCTTTGGCATTAATCCATGTTAAGGTTCCATAATCATCTATTAAACCACGTGGGCTGAGGGTGGATGTAAGTTTAGTGTTGAAAACAAGTTTGTGCTGGAAGGCATGGCTGAATCATTGCTTTTTTTCCACTGTTCCAGAACTGCTCTACTGAAGATCTGCTCCCCAAGATTCCACTCGCTGTCCTTAGTCCTTCTCTCCACTTTTGTGAAGCTTCTGTACATTGGTTACTGGTTGTATCCATCCAGCATGCTGAGGAGGCATTGCTGAAACCTCCAGTCCCAAGTTCAAGATGTGTTTCTATAGCAGCCTGGCCTGTGCCAGAGAGGGGCCTGAATATGGGGGTATGGGCAGTAGTCATGAGATAGAAATACCATTAGAAAACAAAGCAGCTCACAGATGAAAATAAGCTAAACATTTGCATCTTTTTAAACAAGAGTGAGTAGTCACAAATACTGAGCCTGTAGGCCTCATTGCATCAGAGAAACTGTTCATATTACATCCTCAGCTGCAAGCAGTAAAGTTCCAGCTTCTTTAAGTGACTGTTTACATACTTGTGGACTGTCCCAAATGTACTGAGACAAGTCAGGTAGCTGAAGCAAACTTGCTTCATTTAGCAGTGAGGTAAGCAGAAAGCAAGTGCCTGCTCAGCAGCTCTTTAGAGATGGAGCAGCACCAAGTAGGAGTAGCCCAGCTTCTGATGATGACAGGACATCCCAGAGGAAAATGCAGGAAGATCAAGTAGAGATATGTGAAACCCTGAGGTATTCAATTTCAGTATTTTTTGCTCTTTCTGATTATATATTTTTTTTTCTTGTTACAGCCAAGGGATGGGAAGGCCAGCTTAGGCTTTGTTGTGTGGTTTGCATTTTTTCAGGTCATCTCAGCTTTTGATTAGGAACCAGGTGACCTCATACTTCAAATACGTCCTGTAGGATACTAAGATAATTATTGAGAACTTCTTTAAAAAAAAAATATATATATATAATTCAAAAGTGCAGGAATCTTTTTTTTTTAAATTAAAAATAGTTTCTGGAGTATTCCACTGTATCTGGCTCTTTTCAAAATATGGCTATTTTCAACACTTTTGTTACAGTTTCTTAAATTTGTTGTTGCTAACCAGCAGCAGCAGCAGCAATGTATTCGTATTAACTTGGCTCTGTTCCTGCTGCTTTGTTCTACCACTGGAATATCTGCTACAGTCCTAGATAGTTGTTTTTATCTGTCAAAGTGCTGTTTACACTTTCACCTAAATTTGCTCTATTTCATTTCATATATTAATTTTTATGATTTCCATCATCCAGACACCCTTTTGCCAAGCTGACCTTTTAAGATTTATTGTATTGTAAAAATAGCACCTCACACCTCATAAACAATGTCTGTACCTCTGATTGTTAAACCAGTATTACAAATAGCACATGGAGAACCATCTATATAACTCTTGTTAAATTGTCTGTAGCAACTGAAGTGGAGATTCACTGCATGCCAGACCCTTGAATGTGTCTCTTTATGGCCTAACTGTGGTGAAGATCTTAACACATGATGGTAAGTAACAGGAAAGGAAAGTTAGAGTGATTAAGGTTTTTATCACTGTATGTAGGCATGCCTGTTAAGGCAGAAGTAAAGAGGTCAAACAGTGTATGGCTAGGATGGGTATAGATCATGGAAAACTTAAACATGAAAATGAGTTGGTAAAATACTCCTGAGAGTTTTGGAAGTGTGAATCTGCCTCCTTAGCACTTCATGGCACCTTAGGGAGTCTTAGAAAAAGGGTTAATCTTTTCAAGAACTGCCACTGCCTTGTCTGTGTAGCTTGTCTGCGTTAAGAACAATGTGATGGTATGGCATAAAAGCTCAGTATTCTTTTTCTGAAGCAATGAAAGTATTTCTCAACTGCCATGTCTGGTCAGACAACATTTTGTAGACTCGAGTTTCAGGTGACCTGATTAGTTTAAAGCAAGGTTGTGTTCCACAAATGAAATTGCAGAAGACACTTCACAGCTAAACTTCCTCCATTCTGAAAGGGAACCAACACAACAGATGAGGGAAACCTTGAATCTGCCGAAACTAGTGGGAAAATTTGCATATATTTTGATAAATTTGAACGTTCTGAGATAATTTTGCAAAATTTAGAGAGAAAGCATCACCCAGAGTGGTGATTTCTACTCTACAACGTGACCACTGCTGTCCAAATTGTCATCTTCAGCTGTGAAACCAAGGGATGAGTCAGGTGAGTTTCATCAGCTTGTCATTCTCAATTCTTCCAGCAGCACTAAATTCACAGGAGCCAAGAGAGCGGGTTCTGATTAGAGTAAATATTATTTACGGAGAGGTGCAGAATAGACAAACTTATCATGCCTTTATGTAAACTTGCTTGAAAGAACAGCAAGCTGATTTTTCAACATCTATTTAGATATTGATATTGGTAGAGAGTGAAAATTAGTGATTTTCCCTGGAGGTTTTATTATGATTTGTGTAGCATGTTTCATGCTGAGGACACAGGATTCTGTTCTGACATTCACTGCTAAAATTCAAATAAATTAGGAAAGAACCAATGGGAATGGTGAGCTATTCCATTTCCCCATTCTGCTTCTGTGAGATCAGCATATCTTTAGCAGATGTATATCTAAAACATGCACACACAATGCCTAATCCAAAGCATATATCTTACTGTATATACACTTGTTGGGAATTCTTTCATCTCCCTTGGTGACCTACTCCAGGATCTATCAGTTCCTACAGCACATGTGCTTTCCTAACCCAATCTCCTCTGCCTACAGATGCAGTTGATTCCATCTGGTTTTACACTGGTGGAAATGGAAAACTGTGAATTAATTCGCTCTCGTAACAATCCTTACTTATATATGAAGACTATCATCACGTTTCTGTGATACTTCTCTATTCCACAATACATAGAGATAATTCTTCCAATTTTTTCTAAGGCTTTGAGAAATTTTAAGAATATGGTTATTTTATTTTTCTCCTCTAAACTGTTTCTCATTTATTTAGAGCATTAAGTGAAATGCCCAAAACAAAATATCCGTGCTACAGCAGCAAATCCATTACATAAATTAAAGTGTATACAGGGACTGAAAAGTAGAATGACTTGCATTGAAAATAAAATTATTTCAAAATGCCATTATTTATTGCTATCACAATTCTCACAAGGAGAAAGGAAATCTTTCACAAATGGATCCACTGCCAGTACTACTTAATATATTTCTATCAGAGATGATTAATAAAATAGTTATCCTGTTTTTTCTTTGTCTTCTTACTGTTCCAGTCTGAATGAACCTTCCATGGCATCAGTTTGGACCAGCACTGTTATTTGGCTCCTCCTGAGGAAAAAGGACCAGCCTCGTTGGCGACTCTTTAATCCTGATTTATTTTCTGCCCTAAGTGTCTTTCAGGTATTGTAGTTTTGCAAAGACAGACAGAAATGCAACATCTCTCCATTTAATATCTGACTGTCTTCCAATAGTCTGCTGGGAGATCAGGTTCATGTCTCCGGGCAGCTGGGGCTGACATGGCACCTGGTAGAGCAAAGCAGCAAGGAAAATTGAACACAGTGTCCTCCCAAATAATTGCTGTTCAAGATGAGGGCAGATTCTCTGAGATTATTAGAACGTGTAACTGGAGCAAGAGATATGTCCTTGCTTTTTGGGCTAACACTTATTCTGCCTGCCAAGAAGGACATTTAGCTTGAGGTTATTGATAGCAAGAAGGAAATTTTCATTTCCCTTTATGTAATGATATTCTGTTGTAAAACTGAGACTTTGAAATATGCAAAGGAGGTTTATGTGCAATGGGACAGAAGAATTCTCCAGCTGTAGAATTGGCTGCAGTTACGAAATAGGAAGTGCTTGTTTTAAAGTGTGTGAGACACTGTGCTGGCTTGCAGCATAAATTATGCATCTTCCCCTTCCTGCAGGCCTGCACTGTGTGTTCATGACTGAACACACAGTCCTTGGCCACAGTGGAAAGAAACCGTCTGGATAACAAAGGAAATGGAAGATTTGCTACTAAGCAGAACAGCCATCTCTCACTGAGCCAGTTGTCCTTAGTGACATCGGAGCGTGCTGTTAGGATGGATGTGGTGACATTCATGAGGAAGGAGCACTATCAAAAAAAAAAAACAGTTCTCAATTCTGAAAACAGTTCTCAATTTCTGAAAGCCCATCCCAAGTAATTATCGTCCCAGTAGATGAAGGGCAAAAAGAAGAAAAGCAAGCATTTTCAGGGAAATGAAGATAAGTCCACCTCTGGAAAAGATTTCTTTACTGTTGTTTCATTCCAAACAGAATGAATCTTTTTGACACTGTGTTCAGATTTACTCACTCTGTGCTTGTCTTCCTCTCCTATATATTTACACCATTGATTCTAAGTAAGGTTTAAAAGCTTGTTTAAATTCCAGCTTCATTTATGAGTCTCGCTAATACCATGCAGACATGCACTCAGGCTCAGACCCAATGCCCCGAGCACCTGAGACTCAGGGCACTCTGAAGGATGCTTTTGAGTGGGCTGCTTATCAGACTGGGTTGGGGCTTTTGCACTGAGGAATGGAAGGAAAAGCTCCCAGCTGAATTTGACACAGCTACTGAGAGCAAATTTGACTCAGAAGAGAATTAACCCCAGCACAGACCCTGTGTCAGGGAGCAGCTGGTAACATGGCTGGACAGTGACTGCAGACAGAGCATGGACATTCCTTCTGCTCTCATTGGCAATGTACAAATGTCTTTGTGCTCTCTGTTATGCAAAATGCAAACACATGATTTTCCCTTTGCTTTCTATCACCAACCATGCAGAATATTGGAAGCAATCTTCTCCTCAAATGAGTATTATTTCCTGAACTATCTCTTTAAATAAGTACAAGGCAGACAAATAGATGAAGAGCACAGTACAGAAATTAGAGTTTAACATTACTTGAAATGATAATAAGTGTTAGCTAGTGGTGTAACTTTTCAAAAAGAATGTAATCTACTAACTTGGTAATAGACATAAGTTGTAAACACGACCTTCAGATAAGCATGAGAGAGCAAATGCATGGAGCGTCATTGGTGAAGAGAAGATTGTGCTGGGTGAGTTGGTGACCTCTGACTCTGAATGGAAATCCTCAGAACTCAGAAAAGCATGAAAAAGACAATGCATTTCCCAGATTATGGCTACAGAGCTGTATATTCCTCATCATGTGGTCTGGAAGACAGTCTGGGAAGTGTTGTATTACTTCAACTGTTCTGGGAGATATATGCTATGTTTGCTACATCCAAGAGCAAACCATAAAGTATATCCAATACAGAACAGTCATTAAAAGGCACTGACACTAGTTTAGTTTAGGTTAGGGAGTAGTCAAGCTATGGCAGTGAAACAGAACATATTGCTATAAAAGATGAGGCTCTCTGGCTGAATCAGGGCTGCAGACCTTTTCTATGTCTTTGTAAGAAAAGCATACTCATGCAAAATACCGCCTGGCCCTCATAAAACTGTACTCCACTTCTGAGTGCTTTATTTATAGGATATGTAGTGCAGTGACATTTTAAATGCTTTTTCTTTGAATGGTAATAATGATTTAATGATTATTTAAGCAATTTTATCAAATGGTCCTCTATTTAGGAAACTGAAATATGTGGAGAGTGTTGCCATGTAAATGTCAGTGAAAGTAATTAAGTGGAGAGAAAAGTAAGAATATATCACTTGTTCTCTTTTTTTCCCTCTCCCCATAAGATGTTAAAAAGTATGTATAATTATGATGTCCTAGGAAATATTATGGGATAGAAATATAGCATGATTTAACAAGTGTTTTTCATCTCCTCTACTGCATTTGCCACATGGTATTTCTATAAATACTCAGAATGTAGAACAAATGATCTGTAAAGTCCCTACATGTAATTTAGGGTATATAGGACTCCAATAACTTGGAGTCCCTACATGTAATTTAATGGTGAACAGTCATCTCTGAGTGTAAACTTCTACCTCCATTACAGCAGAAAATAGTTAATCAGGAGACTGGTAGCCTGAAAGTTCCTGACCGTTTCCAAATAAAGTTTCTAGCTGCTAAACATGTTGTCCAATTACTGTGTGAGCCTCTGTTAATGGAAAATCTTTAGTACAGATGAGGTGATATGCTTAAAACAGTGTTTTAGCAAGATTTATCAGATGTCTTTCAGTCTTCATGTCACAGAAGTGCTGAAGTAATGGTTGATTTAGCTGATATTTGAGAATGAATATTTTAATCCAGTTGACTTCTGACATTTCTTATAGCTGGCTGGGGCTCTCTTCCATGATGCCAGGATTCTATAATCTTTTCAAAAAAAAAAAAAAAAACAAAAACAACCTAAAACCCAAAACCCTGAACAGTCAAATTAGGGCAAATTAAGACAAAAAGAAGACAAGGCAGGACTCTCTAGAAATTCCTGATATTCCTGAAACTTTTTTTTCAGCATGAATGTCACTGAAAGCTTCTCTTTCTTTCCTTGTATATTTATATGAATTCCAGTTTTGCAGTGATGTATCTGTATGTTGATTCGTCTTCATATACAGCGTGTTCTCTTCTCGATGAATTATTTCACTGGTTAATTTTCACTAGTACAGCAGCATAAATTTCATTAGATGTTTTTCCATCCTGCAGAGATAGATATTTCTGAAGAAACATTTATCACTGACTGCAGAAAACATTCTTGATTCGTGAGCTGTGTTCCATTTACCTTTCCCATGATTTCTTTGCTTATTCTTCCTGTTTTCTACATAAAAGTCCAATGCAAAATCTCTTAATGTAGTCCATCACTTAAAGACAATTATTAGTTGCAATTCTTTTCTGGCTATTAAATATGCTGCATTATTTTATGAATATTTCCAGCAATTGAGGTTATCCTGTAACTTGTTTTTATTTTGAATAAATCAGGACAAAAAGAAACCCTTACTATTTATTCAACTATTCTACTAAACAAAAAGAAATTCAGAAATCATCTGTTGTAGGTGGTGTTTTGTTGTAAACTGTGATGTGTATATTGTTAATATACATATGCTTATATATGTAGGTATATATACACATACATACATATAACCAGAACAGCTTTCTGCACTAGGAGTTGAAGGCTGGTGTTCCTGTAGCTGTTCATTGTAATTAATTTTGTCATACTGTTACTCTACTTTGGTGCTGAGATGTTTGCATGACCTGAAAGAGAAACAGACTTTATGCCATCATTGTAGTTTATGTGCTACAACCTCTTTGCTAGGTGTGAAGTAGAGGGTACAGGTTGGTTGTTCATTGTCCCTTGAGAAAAAGAGGGGCTGGGGGTTGGATTGGTTCAGCACACCATGCACACAGGTTGGAGTCCACTGAAACAAAATCATTTTTGTTATGTTTCAAGTTTAAGATTCCATCTCTTTGTTTTTTTGTTTTTATTTTTTGTTGCAATGTGGTGTACATCTTAGCTGCCCTCTTCTCTAAAGTCTCTTCCAGTCACCAGTGGTACTTTTGTATCTGGATGACATCTGTTAATTGGCCTGTGTTAAATATTTAGGTCTCTCCAGGGTCACAGTGCTGGGTTTCTTGCCAAAGGACTTGATAAAAAAGAGCTGCTGAGAAACCACAGCTCCTTACCAGCAGATATGACTTGCCTGGTAGTGACCAAACTCAACTGTTATTTTCAGGATATTAAGAAGCATAACACTTTTTACAGTTAACAAGCAGACAAACAAACTGAAAATACCATGGTGAAACAACAATATCTGACCACTGCCTAGATAGAGTCAGCAACAGATAAATGATCTTTGGAAAGAAAGTCCCTATGACAGACCAATCAAAGGAACTCCCATGGCCCTCATCTTACAGCTGTTGCCACAGCACATTTCAGTCCTACTTCCAGGACAGGACTGTTTTGGACAAACTGGAGAAAAAATATTTTATCATTCCTCTGGTCTACAGCAAACCTCAGATCATTAGACAGCAACTCTTGGTGATCTCATTCTTTTTTCTCATGTCTCAGTCTGCAATCATATGTGGAGAGTGACCTCTCAATTCTCAGCTGGACACTGAATGAGAATATCTTCACCTTCATGTAACAGGTACATAACAAGCCACTTAGGACCAATAAGAGGAATTATGGGCCTGAGAAAACAAACGAATTATTTATTCATCTTCTTGCTCTGTCTTCAAGCCATAATTCTAGACAGCCCACTCCAACATGGCTGAAATGTTCACCTCTTGCCCTTGGTACAGCAGGAGTGTCCCTCACCCCATGTTTTGTCTGGACTGCCAAAGACCTATAAGGCCAAGAACAAAAGGTCTTCTATCTGTTCAATTTTCTGTGAATGTATTTTAATCACTAGTTTCAAAACTCTACGTATTTTATAAACATTAACTGGATTTATTGCCTATGACTTCATACTTCTTCCAGGAATTAACTTTTTGAAGTGCTTTTCCACAGAATATTGCAACTAAGATATGCCTGCTCCATTGTAAACTTACTGGCACTAATCTGTCTTTTCACACAGACAACATGACTTTTTCCCAGGCTGCTGGAATTTAGACTCATCCCTTAAGTATGTACCAGATCAATATAGGGAATAGGTATCCCTGACCTTTTCCTATGCTTTGAAGCCTCCACAGTCAAAGGTTTCTAGAAGAGAATGTGTCAAGACAGTATCTACTCTAATCCCAGTGACTTGTTCCAGTGGCTAGCTGTTCTATCCAACTGAAAATGTCATTGCTCAAGAACATGTTGGTCCTCAGTGTAGAAGAACCTAATAGAACTACATAATGGAGTAGTCCAGTGAATGCTGATAAACACAGAATGTCTTTGAAGATCTGTATTCCACGAGAAAAAAGATGGGTCCATCTGTTTTCATGAGGACAACAAAAAAGAAACAGTACTAGTCATAATATTCTTGTCATTCATGTCCCTGGTCAACTACAAAAGGAGCAGCAACATTGCATGTTATGGACCTATTTTGTATAATACTTATTGTTTTCATTATTTAGTCAATTCAGTCATACATATATACATAAACATTATCAATCTCTTGCTTAAAAGTTAACCCAGACTACATTTTTAGGCAACCTTTCTGTTTTCCTAGCGAAGCTGAGCCTGTACTGAAATGGAAAGGCAGAATCATGAACCAGTGATCCATATTGATGAATAACCTCTCAAAGGACCTTGAGACATGGTGACAATCAGCCACCTAGTCAATTGTCTTTAGAATGAAAAATGAGCAGTAGTGGGAACTGGAGCCCTGATAACTTCTAAGATAGTGATCTCCATCTTATTTTATTTATTAGCCTTTAACCTTGAAAAATGAAATGATAAAATTCCTTTGTAGAGTGAGAAAAGGCAATTCTACCTGCCTCTAGTTGGCTCTTTGAAAGGAGTTGCTCAGAAGATGATTCTGTCTGTCATTTAGATTAAGGCATGGGTGTCCAACTTTTTGACTTGTCTGGGCTGCAGTCACTGAAGAGGAATTCTCTAGGGCATGCATTTACAAAGGTTGCTCTGAAAGTAATCCCTCCAAGTTATTTCAACAGAAACTATAACTGACAGAAATATCACCATAACACTATTTAATATTGCAAATTCTCAGCTACAAAACAGTTTTTTTCAGCACAGTGACCACCGCTAGCTATGCATTTTCACCAGTGATGAACAAGAGCCAGCATGGTGTGCTTGTAACAATCTGCATGAGCAGAGGTGACCTAAGGCAGCTCTCATCACTGCTGAAACGCACCACCCACCACCTCATTGTGCTCACATCCACTCTTTAGTCTCCATAAATGTTCAGCAAGTATCGATGAATGTCATTGTGTGCAACGTTCTCTGCATGGAGGAACTAAGTATCATATCTTTGCTTCAAACACATTCCCATGACCACTGCCCCTGTGCTGCCATCTGTCACATGGCCACAAAGTGTAATGGGATATTAGTGTGACGTCTAATGCTGTACCACCAGCATCCACCTCTGAAGTAGTGGGCCAACATCATAAAACAGGAGGCATTACTTTCAGAGTAGCTCTCACAAAATGTAGTTAATAATATATAAGTAACAAAACATTTTACTTTTACATACACATAAGCCCTTACCAACAATACACCAAACATTTTCAGATAGGCCATTAAACAAAACTCAGAGGAAATGAGCTTTTATATATAGATATATACATATAGGTCAGTGCTGCATTACCACAGACACTAAATGGCACACTTCATCTCTGCTGTCAAAAACCTCAAATACAAAAGCAGTGAGATGAGCAGACAAATAAAATCAATTTAGTTCAGCAGTGTAAGTGTGTGGGTTGCATTTCTTACCAAGATTAAAAACAGACAGTTAAATGACTGCTGTGTGTGAAATGGCTTGGTTTGTTTCATGTGTATTCAGTATTATGTTAGCAATATATCCCTTATGAGGAGCAACAGAGGAAATAACTCTTGCATTTGTTGTTTAATTGCGGTAGGAACATGACAGCACATTTACTGCTAGCAAAAAGCTCTAGATGTCACTCTGAAACTCTCTGATTCTTTTTCCATTTTGGGCTCCCCTGAGGTGACATTTTCAAACATCTTTGACCTTGAGTCACATCAACTATGCAAGTTGCTATTTGCTTATGTAAACTGTGCACTAGCATACACAAGTATGTATTACAGCTATGAGCTGACTTTGCTTAAAAATTCCAGCCTGAGTGAAATATACACTGAATGTTTCTGCACAGAGAGCCCTTCACGCTGTTCTTTAGTACTGCTATTAGCATCATACCACCATCACAAAGAAGTAGAAAACATCATGAATAGAAGATGACAATATTTTTAACACTATAATAAATCACAGCACCAGGAAGTAATTAACACAATAACACTTAACCTTGTGTGAAGCGTTGTATGCCCTCCCTTCATTCTGTTGAATAATGTAGTGCTTCTAAAATAAAATAAAATTTCAGGATCAGTTAAGAGAGGGTTGTATGGAACTATACCACTGCAGACTGGGACTTGATCCAAAATCCATTTAAATATCATGAGAAGCAGGTGATGACTGGTCAAACTGCATCTCAGGCACATGCTTCATCTGTATGAGATCCTTAATTGAATATAAATGTTTTGCCAGAGAAGCAGGAAAAAGAGATTTGCTTAGTCAAGATCTTTGGAAAAAAGAAAAAAAAAAAAAAAAAAGATTATCCTGTCAGCCCAGAATGGTAAATATTATATGTGGTTTGGTTTCTAAAGTGCTTCCTTGTAACTTAAACTAGTTCAATGCCAATTCACTGAGCTATAGATTAATATTAAATAGCTATGGATTAATATTAAATAGCTCTGTATCAAGCCAGCAGCAATTCAGCTGGCACTGCATAGACTTGTCATCTTCAGGTAGCACTGGTGGCCCTGCAGACTGGAATGTTTCACTTGGACTTTTATTTATCAGGATGCATCAGTTTGACATACTGAATACGAGATTAATAATCTAAATGTTTTCCTCAGGCATCCAATTAAATAATTTTGAAAAATTAATTAGTTTTTCTTCCCTTAATGTTTGAACTCACAGTAATCTTATTAATGCTGAGATATGATACAATCATAAAACTAAGCTTTGTTTGAAACTCATTGGGCAAATTTTGAGGCTCTTGAATAAGTAATTAGATTAACTGCTCTAGAAATGCTGCATGCATGCCAAGTGAAATGAGAGACTGCAAGACACTGGACAAATACAGGCTTTGTGTAAAAACTGTGTGAGCAGGAAGATTTGGATTTATCTAAATGGATTTATTTACTGTGTCGATTTATGCCTTGACTCACTGAAGTACTTAGCAGATGAGGCATTTCAGAGATTTGTTTAGGAATAACCACACACTGATGTCCATAGACAAACCTCTGCTGAGAAAAAGTTCCCAAGCTTGTTGCTTTCTGATATAAACTTTCATCAAGCAAACATGCATGGGAACTCTATGCATAACAAATAATTAGCAGGCACGAAGAATGGGCCTCGAATACTGTGAGTGGTTCTCAATGAATAAAGCTGCAAATAATTGATACTAAGAAAGGAAATTTATTATGACATCGTTCAAGAATAATCCTTACTAAAAATCCTGTAAAACCAGGCTGTCATGGCCCTGAGGGCATCCTCACGCTGATGGTTGCACTGTTGCAGCCTGGTGCTGTGAAAGCCCTGACCCTGGTCTGATAACAGAACCCATTCCTGTCCCATGCTCAGGAAGCGCTTGGTGCTTGGGCTGAGGTTGCCCTTGGTGCCCCACAGCTGCCCTGTAGGCTGCCTCACAGCCTAGAGCCTCGCCACACGGAGCTGCCGTTCTGCACTGCCCAGCACGGAGCACGGGCCTGCAGGAGCAGTATTTTTCAGCGAGGTTCTTCAAGTTTAAGGGTCTTTTTTAAGAACCAGACATAAATAAGTCTGTTAAGATTGACAGAGATATAACAGACCATCACATTTTATCTACAAAATCTGCACAATCAGATTTGTTTCTCAGATAACCAGTGCTAAGTGGTTAACCCACAGAAATGGAAGTGGCTTGGGAAGTCAAGTAACAAAGGAGAAATTAAATCTCCATTTCCTTGGAGGACTTTCTGTCACACTGGCAAAAGCAGAATAAAGTCATCTAGCGTAGAGAAATCAGAGCTCTGCTTCATGTACAGCAGCAAATCATTTACCTTTTAGATGGTAACGATTCCTGTCGCAAGAGGGCATCAAGCTCCCTTGTGGGTATTGGGGAAAAGGCGTGCACTCCTTTGCTGTTGCAGAACAAAGGGCTTTTTTAGTAGGTGCTCACAGCCTTTTATACCCTCAGCACAACGGTTTTCCCGCGCAGCCAAGGCTGGTTACACCTAACGCCTGGGAGCCTTGAGGGTGTTTACGTCCGCCTCAAGTCATTGTTGAGCTTTAGCACTCCTCAGCGATACAACCACCTTCTTTATCCTACAGATTTCCACGAAAGTGGTGTGATATAATGTTAGATCCTTCAGGAAGGGCATGGAAAATGCACTGGCTGTGAGAGGTGCTGGCCTAAGTGCCGTGAGTATTACTTTTAAGAAGCATAGGCACTCATTACTATACATCATTTGTGTTAATAGAAGTTTTATCCCGATAAAACTTCTCATAAGTTCTCATAAGTCTTCCTCATAAGAAGCCATTACAAGCTGGTGAAGACTCAGTAGAAATAGAGCAGTGCAGCTGCTCAAATGCAGAGCAAGTAACTTCTTCCCTCTCAAATTTGGGTAAATGTTTGACAAGCAAGGAATGCACTGAGTTAAAGATCTGAATTATAATGAAACTTGTAAAACAGATTAGATTAGGGAATGTGCAAAAGAAGCTTTTTTCTTAACGCTGGCAGAAAGACAAGATGAATGTACAGCATCTTACATGAATATGGCCTGGAGAATACTCTAGAGAAAAATAAACCATTATCTCCTTAAAATGTGGCTTTTGTAACAAATATTTACTGTAAAAACACAGAAGATGGAATAGAATGTTTTATATTAAAGAATCTGTAGTCATTTCAGTATATGGTATTAAAATCCTGTCTTGTTAATGGTCAGATTGTCCTAGATACAATGGCAAAATAAAGGGCAAAAATTTGAAGACAAGTGAAAAAAGGATGGAAATGTCCTCAAATATAATTCTATGAACAGTTAAACCAACTGTATAGAAAGTGAAAATAACATTTCTATTCCCTCTCTCTTCAGTGCTACTACAGAAAAATGATTTCCATCCTTCCGTGTTTCTTTTTCATGAGTTCTGAAATCATGAAGTATCAAAATTTTATGCATACAGCAATTATGGAAAAGCCAAATTCAGAATAGCTAATGAAGCGCATATTGAAATGACCATCAAATCAGTATTAGATATAGGGAAAAAAAAAAAAACCAAAAAAAACAAAAACACAAAAAAAACCCAACAAAACAAACAAACAAGGAAAGAATCTGTAGCATGGAAAAAGGGGCAAAAACAGTCTTCATAGAAACAGAATGGAAAGAGTAACTTTTTAATATGAAAACAAACTCGGGGAGGACTTGGCAAGATGGATACTGGCTAGCAGAAATTTTGCTTAAAGAGATGTCTTCTTACATCAGGACATTTCAGAAGGATACCCCAGAACTTGGAAGAGAAAGAAAGCAACCACACATGAGCTATAATTGAAAGCTGAGCATGATAAGCTAAAACAGAGAAACCTTGACTGGGGTCTCAGATCTTCCTGAAGATAAAGCAGATGTTAGCCTTGTGTTATTACCTATTGCTAATAATCAAATATTTGTAAAGAGGAAAGTGGCAGTGCTTCTGTTAGGTTTTAAATACCTAAGCATTTATCTGCGTCCATTCAGCAAATTCTTCCATTAAATTATTTTTAGTCATCTAATTTAATTTATTATAACTCCATGATGATATTTGCCTTTTCAATTTTTCTCATTTAATAAGAGTTTTGGACAGTGCATGATAAACTAACAAGGACTTGCTTTTAAGTGAAATTCCTCTCACAGCTTCTCAACCATTTCTGATACTGACACTGAAAAGAATGTATGGCTCATACTTAAGAATTTGTTTCTGTATGTTTTTATTTCTTTAGAGAAAAAACATTTCTATTGAACAAAGAAGCATTCTGTTATGAGCTTTTCAAATACAGCCATACCATAAATCTGTAGCCGAGGTAACTCTCAGTTACTGAGTATTTTTTTTCCATTTCCCTAGGAATTAAATTAGGCTAATTAAGGGCTTCACTGATTTTCCTTGAGTATAATTGTAGTATTTCCTAAGACAGGGTAAAATCCTGTGGGAAAAAAAGTGAGAAGCTTATCCTGGGATGAAGTAGAGGAGAAATGGATATTCTGTTTCTTTATGTTCTCCTTTTCATTGATGACAAATTACTTTTCAGTCAACTCAAAGTATGCCTGTATTGCCATATGTGGAAAAGAAAGACTAAAAATTACAGGAAAGAATGATCAGATTCCTGTCCAACATTTCTTTTTCTTTCTTTCTTTCTTTTTTTTCTGTAATATTTCATGTAAAATCATAGGACTTTGGTGATAGGAAGCTTTCCCAGTAGAGCATTCTGAAAAGAAGAAATTGAATACATTATGGATGGGATTCAGAAATGTCTTCTATATTCTTTTATGAGCTTCATTTTGTTTGAAGGCAGTTTTATTCAGGAAGTTATTTTTGTCAGCTATGCCTGACAAAAGAATGCAGATGGGGGATAAAACCCTAGCAGTACATATACGTGGCTGTCGCCTTATGTATAAGAATTATTTATAGCCTCTCAGGAAAGGCCCTTATATAGTTTTCTGGAAATGTTGGCTTGGTGCTCAAAGATGATCCAAAGCCAAAGACAATATTAGGTAAGGATCTTTAATTAAGGTCCACTTGTATGCATTTTTTAACAAATAGCACATTTGTAGAAATCAGTGGTGCAGCGCATGTAGCAAAGAGAGAAGATAGAAGATAAAAAGAGAAGAAAAACACAGTCAGAGGGGCAGAATATCTTTCCCATTAGGACAGATGAAATAGCCTAGCACATTCTGGTTTAGAAGATGTCTGTGGAGAGTTACCACAGAATCAACTCACAAGTTGAGCAACAGGGGAAACATTACTCACAATTTCTCGTAATAACAAACTTAGGGGACACTGAATTAAATTACTACGTTACAATAAGTAAATTATGAGGTTAAAATAAAATAAAATAAAATAAAAAATTCAGATATATAAAGAAATTTAGAACTCTGAGGATGCTGTGGAGATCAAAAGGGAATAATTCGGCTGGGTCCAATTCATGGACAAGAAATGTACCAATTTATATTAAGTTATGGCTCAGAAGATTCCCAGGATGTGAATGGCTGCAAACTGGGAGAATGCAAGCAAGAGAGAGTCATTTTATCCATAGTTTATTTCCTACTACTTTTACTTCTGCATCCACCAAAAATTCCTGCCAGAAACAGATTAATCAGCCAGGTTTATCTCTGGATTGAGAGAGTATGGCATTTATGTTCCAGATGAAAATCCCTGGGCCTGACATGAGCAGGTATGGCTGCAGCTACTTCTGAACATTGTGCTCCAGGATATTGGGAGGGATAGTTTACATTGCACGTACATAACACCTTTATGAATAAATTAAATGTATCATAAAACAAAGCTCCTATGAGATGTGAATCAGGCAATGCCACCTTGACGAACAAATACTTAAAAGAACAGGAAAAAAATTCTCAACTCTGTCCACACATTTATGTCAGCAGTAAATAGAATTTATGGGTGGATTTTGTCATAGTCTATTCTTACAATCATTTTGCTGTTTGCTGCAATTGTCAGGGCGAAACATCTCTGTAAGAACATAAAGATAATGGCACAGTTAAATTTAGTTGACTATTTTAATCTGAAAATTCAGCCTCTAAACACACGCAATTGATAGTATGTGTATGAGTCATGGAAACTTGCTTTTTATGAAGAAAATTACTAATGTTCGGTTCTGACTTTTCTCATTACTTTTTATATCTCCAGTTTCCTTCCAGGATGCAGTGTAGTTATTATTGATCCATAACATTTATAGGAATTTAAATGTACTTCAGATGCTGGGTAGCCTGGCTCCTGCTATTTCAAAGTGCTTGTGACTTTTCAAGCTCTTCTACTTTCTTTCTTTATGAATTGGTCATTATTGAACAGATATTTAATGATGAACTCCTGCTTTCCCTAGGCTGTAAGGCAATGCTATCACAAACAGCTTGTCAAGTCTTCTGCTCTGTGCTTCCAGTGCAGCACGACTGGGAAGGTCAGCTGTGAGCAACAGCAAAAATGTACCAAGTCCAGAAGGGTGAAGGAGGTTCATACTATCTGACATTGGGCTGTCCTGAAGTCATCCAGCAGAACATTTGAAAGTGCATCGATATGAAAAAAAAAGCCCTATAGAACTGCCAGGAGAGTAGTTTCAAAATATCAAAAAGAAACCAGTTTATTGCTTAATTAGCTGCCTGATCACAACTTTCCAACAAAAACACTTCATTTGCTCTTTCCAGCTACATCTAGAGAGAAGCTGCAGTTCTTTGCAGAAAAATCACACAGCTGCCCTCCCTTGCACAAAATCCCACAGAGCTTGCTATACATGTGTAGAAGAACTCAAAGTCATGACCTGAACCAGTGATTGAGCACCTGGTGGGAAGGCAGGATTAACCCAGGGGAGCTCAGGTGCGTGCAATGTACCCTAGTGACTGGAAGGGGTGAAGCCATGATCCTCCCCTTCCCAGACCTCATTTATGGGTTGACAGTGGTGGTAGGGGAATTTTATTGGAGATCCCTGCTTAAGGTCTTCCAAGGGTAAGCAGATTTTTTTTGTTTCTTTGTTTCCCTTTTGTTTCTGTGTCCCTGGCTGCTGCATTTGATCATACCTTGACTTGCTGCAGACTAGGACTTTGCTACTATGCTATCATTGCTGTGCTTTCCCTTGCATTGCAACATTACAGAATGTCATATGCTGTATTGTTTGAATTCTACATGTTACCCTCAGTAATAAATACTGCACATTGAATCCTACAAGTACTGTTAGTATTCTCTGCCATTTACTCATGAATGGAATATGGTATGGATTGGATGAAGTCCTAAACGCCATGTATTTGGGAAAGGGATATTGGTCAAATCAAGTAGCTTTGTTCCAGTTTCACCAGTTGTGACTTTGTCTTTAGCTCTACTTATAGACTCACAGGGAGAGAAGAACTTTGGGTCTGGCAAAAAATAATTGCTTTTAAAATTATTCACATAGTGATTCATAAAGCTTTAATAGTGCTTATTCAGAGGGCCATGATAGAGAAAAGCAGAAAAATGTGAGTAAAATGACAAAATAGGCAATATCATGCAAATTCAAGGAGAAAATTCTCCTTTTTGGAAAAGGAAGTGTTCTAAGGTGTTCAGGAGCACGAAACTCAAAAGTGAGGTTCTGTAGCAGATAAACGAATGCAACAAGGCACTCCAGCTTGAGTAGGTAAAGGAGGAGAAAACTGCTGCAGTGTTCTGTCCTTACAGATGGACAAAAGTAAGGGAAGGCAGGAAGCAGGTGCTGCTGCCTTGAATAGAGCAAGAAAAGCTTCATATTAACGTAACAGGTTTTATTCCACTTTTGTTGAATGTGGGATGAAGGGAACTAAGGAATGTTTTTATTATTGAATAACACCTACTTAAATGTGGATGTAAGGCTAGAAATTCAAATGGGTCTCAGATTAAGCTTCTTTGTAGGAGTGAGGCACAAATCCCTTGCTGGTACCATACCATCACCTGTGTGGCTCCAGCAAGTACAACGGAACAGTAGTTAAAAATTTGAGTATTTAGAGTCATGAAGCTTTATGGTAAGCAAATATCTGATGCTTCTTGCTGTTTTTTGTTGTTGTTGTTTGTTTGTTTTCTTTCTTTCATTTATTTTCCCACAAAGAACTCCTAGGATATCAGGACATCTGTGTGTCTTACTTGTGGAAGGGATGAACATGAAGCATAGGTCTTTCATCATTCTCAGACTGTGGTTAAACCACCCCTGCTGAGGCTTCTGTGCTGGGAAGGCTGTTTGTTGCCAAGGGATATGAAGAATAGATTAAATAAGACATAGTTGAAGTTGGCGTAGGCAATAAGTTACCTTGCAGGAATTTGACTCTGTCTATCTGAAATTCATAGCCCTAAAAAGACAGAGAGGAAACTGATCTCTTTTAGTAAAGAAACAACACTTTAACTATTCAAGAGTAAAAAAAAAAATAATAATAATAATAAAAAAATTGAAGGGTAAATTAATGAGCTGTCACAGAATCTGGCATTTTGCTTAGATGCGTTTAAGCTGTAGCCTGCTGACTACCAAAATTGTACCATTAGTGAACCACTTGCAACAAAACAGGTGCAAACTGGAGTATTCCAAAAAAGCAAAGCCAAGATTATTGTGTTTTAGTTCAGGAGGATGGTTAAAGACATAGAAGGTCCAAACAAAAAAAAAACTCTTATACAGTTGAAAGACCTCAAGCCACATGAAAGTCTTCAGAATTTTATTTTTTCATGAATGATTTTGGCTTCAGAGTTAAATTGGTTGTGATGAATGACAGGCTAGCCTGGGATCAGCCAGGCTTAAATTAGTAGGATTGGTAGTCATGGGGCTCATGTTCTTATGGTTCTATTCCAGTAGGTAACTTCTGCCAAAAAGTCTTTATGTTAGCCAAATTGACTGTAGGTGGGATTCACAGTTAGCATAATCCTTCAGCTGCCATAGTCATGGCACAGTGTTAGGTGGTAAGACAGAGTCACTATTTATATGATGTGCCTTCCAACTATCTTACCTTGTCTGTAAGTGCTGTAAAAGTGCCTTCTTAGTCTGCTGATGTGAAAGGCTTTTGTCTTTTTTATCTTAGTGTTCCCCAACTTTATTCTTCACTCAGAAAACATTTTGTTTCCTCATATGCAGAGAGCCAGAAAATGGCCTGTGCTAAAACATGTAACATTTCAACTTTGGAGGAGAGAAATACAGATGATCAGTCCATAGGTGGATTATGCCTAAAAGTCTGAACTATTTGGCCTGTATAACTCACTGTAAACTTGAGCAAAACTGTTCAGACTCTATATGCAGTGAATATTTGTGACAATTTAGCTCCCAGTTTAGCTTCATGCCATATGCATGTGGAAAGTGCTCATTCAGAGTTCCCCGTGAAGATTGGCCCCAATGCTGATTGAATCAAATGGGCTCTTCAGCAAAGCTGTCACACCTCTTTTTCCCACCTCCTCCTACATGTGATCCCCCTAACCAGCCTTCCCTTAGCTCTTCCATTTTCCTACCATAAAATCTTATTGCCTTAGACTCTTTAGCTTTGAACCATTTATTCCCTAAATTCACATCCTTTTTTTCCTCCAAACTCTCAAAAATCATTCTGTACATTTTTCCTGTAATTTACTGTTTTGAGTTGATCTGAATTTAAGAAAAATGCTCTAAAGCAGTCAACTGTAAGTCAGTAAGGAATGTCAGAAGCCACTTTCCACCCTGTGAGCCAGCCAAACACTTGAGTATCCAGATTATCCAAATAAATCACTTTTTTTTAAACCTGTTGACACATTTATTGCATGAGGAAAGTTAAAAGCCACTCAAAACTATTGCCAAATGCTGAGATGAATAATTACTACGCAGAGGAAACAAACCATTCATCAAAGACATTTTGGGGACATATATAAAAGTAGAATTGTACTATTCATGGACCAGTATATGAAAAAGTAATTGGAAGAATTTTTCTAAGCTTGTGTTGAATATGGAGCACAATAAAGGGTGAAGATAGCTAAGCTAACACTAGAGATCTCTTTATAGGACTCAAATTTTCTTCCATAGTACTTATGCCACCAGTACCGTCTGTTCATTCAGGCACAATGGAGCCATGTCAGACTGAATCTACAGCTGAAACAAGTGTCTGAAACAGCATTAATAGAGTATCTTGTAATAATTGGCAAACTATAAGAATTCAAGGATTTTTGTTGTTCACTTATGTTTAAAATTCTGATTTGGCAAAGTTTGTAAACTTCTAATCCCTGCCAGACCAGACACAATAATGCAGTTGAAATTCTGTAGACACATAGGAGTGTGGAGACATGCAAAGACCATGAGGTCTAATGCCCTGGTGTTTTAGTAGCATACTACTTCCTCTAAATCATATAAAGAATTTTTTTTTTTTCAAGATGCTATTAGGCTTTTTCAAAATTTCAGTCCTCTGCTGAAATATCTTTGTAGTTTCCAGCCTCAATTCATGAGATGCCAACCAGTACCTGGCTTTTCTGTGGGAATTGTTAAGTACCTTCTTACCGTATGTCATGGGATTGGAACCAAGTAGTGATTGTCTGTGACTTAATTTAAACTAAATTATGTGTGAGAAATATTGATTGTAGATATGTTCAGGTTAAGGGGCAGTGGCACTGCAGGGCTCGCTGATCCCAGCACAGGGACGTGGCCTTTCTTGCTGCAGCCCTTTCAGATCCCTAGTGCCCTGGGACAGGATGGGCTTTCCCAGAAGCAGAATCCCTGCTCAGGCTAGATTTCTGGCTTTGTAATCAGCCCCAAATGGGATTTATAAATAGGAGGCTTAACTGTGATGCTTAAAGTTAGATAAAAGAAAATTGGGCCTGCATAGTAAAGTCAGTATTGCCTCTGTCTTTCAAGCTGGGGTCATCCATCTTCAGGGCATCAGGCAAGTAACCAGAGCTACAGACTGTGCCAGGTACATGCTGGGCTTTTAAAGGATTGTTTTAAACTCATTAACAATATATTCCACAGGTTACAAGTCAAAATGGTCCTTCCAAGTATTTAGACTTATTAATTTCTGTCCTGTAGTCACAGGACAAGGTATTATGGTTTTTATAGGCATAATCATAGAAATGGTTCTTCAAAGATGATGTGTATGTGAAGGAAGGAGTATTTTTTTTGTTGTGTTCTTATTGTTGAGTAAGGCCAAGTTAAGTGCTCTCTAGCAGAGGCAATATGGTTGGGATACTTCTCTGAATCAGCAAAAATGACTTAATTTTCTAACTCACAACTGCCTAATATAAAATCATTCTTTACAACACAATTTTCTATAGTATTTAGATTACATTTCAATTTTCTTCTCATGAATACAGTTCTGCATAACAACATATTTCCCTGTAGTCAGGAACCATTATTAATCACATTGTTATAAACTTGCCTATTGATTCATTCATTATTGCAAAGTATTCTTCATATCCTACAGAGATAGCACCTTGGACTTTTTCTGCCTAATTAGGAGCAGGTGAAGAATGTAAGTAAGAAACCAGGGATGAGCAGTGGCCAGTGGGTATTGCTAAATGGAGCCTTTCAGAACAGAGAATCTCACAGCTCAATAGGCTTGTATTGAAAAGCAGTCCCAATTATGAAGGCACTAGCTTAGAAATGAAGAACTTCAACGTAGAGCTTGGCTCTTTGATTTCATTTTCCAGAGTTAATATGAATTTAATTGCACAGGGCACTGACTGTATTTTGCAGTATATATCTAGAAAAAGTCTTTATTTTGACTGTTAAAAATATATAACTAGTTTGATTCTCTCTCTCTCTCTCTCTCTCTCTCTCTCTCTCTCTTTATATATATATATATATATATATATATTTACCTATTAAATGCTTTGATACAGTATTTCAACCTAAACTTCATGTCAAATAGATTACTATTTATCCCAGCCTATGTTTTAGGAAAACATGAAAATATTCAAATGCAGTGAGTTATAAATACTGTCATGTTCTATTATTCATATTAAGAATTTTTATTTCCTTTAGTTGGACATGTAGGGACCTTCCTATTAACACAATAGCACATGCAGCACAAGGAGTTCGCCCTGAAAGCCAGGATTTCCCCATTAAGTTACTACCCAAACTCTACTAAAAGCACATCACTGTGGGGAGGCTATACAGAGACTCTGCCTTTACAGGCAACCTGCAGCTTTGGGCTCAGGTTGCTGCCTTTCCTGAGCAAAAGTTGGGCTTGATTCCTCCCCAGTGTAGTTGAATGCAAAGGGTTCAGACTGATATACTGAAAACAGAGGTGTACCAATGAGCTGGGAGAGGAAGAGAGTTCAGCTGTCTCAAGGGTAAGAAGACCCTTCCCAGTGATGTTAACTGCTGTGATGCCACAGATAGCAGACTCGCTGGACCACGAGGGATGGCAGAACAGCTCTCTATCATTTGTCCTTGCGGGGCGTTGTTGCCTGCTGAGGTCCATGCTTTGTTGGGATCACTGTTGTGCAAGCTCACCTTTTCTGCTGGCACCGAGTCCTCCTCCCATTTGTCCCTCTCCATGAGTCACTCCCATGGCAGGGGCAGCCTTGGCTTTTAATTTCCTGTGCGGTAAGGTTCAATTTCAATCCTACTGCTGAGGAACTTCCAGCTGCCAAGGCTGGAGAACCATTTCTAGTTTTAAGATCTAGTTTTTGAGTGCGCTTGGTTCTCTAAAGCATGCACACCATAGATGTATGAATAGATATACATTTCTTTCCTTACAGAGATAAGATACATAGTGTTCCCTCTACACAACCTTTATTTTTGTTCTAGGTCTTTTACGTGGTGCTTCTCAAAGACACCTAGACAACACAAGCAAGATGTAGTAATTTGGAAAATAGCTGCCAGCCACACAGGTATTGACATATAGAAGTTCTGTGCAAAATCTTTAAAATTTTTATTCTGACTCCTCTTCAGTTCATTGTGGTGTTATTAATTACTATTGTCACTGATAGCATAAAGATGTAAACGCTTGTTTGTTCACAGCTTTATATACAACATCACAGAGAAGGCTGTTAGGTATGTGACACTAAAACAAAAAAGTAAAACCAGAAGAAATGTATAGTGAATTAAAGTAAGAAAAGGAAATATATTTACATGCATTAATCTATACATCATATTCTGTACATTTTGAAAAAATAATCACATTCATTTACATCATCTTTAATCATTACTGTACTCAACAGATAAAGAGTTATAAAGACAACAAAAGAGAATTTCAAAACAATACTCATACAAATGCTCTGGGAAGGGGGAAAGCTGCAGGTTATGAGTAATGTACTGCAGTGCTTTGGGGAACAAAGAACTTGGGGACATTTCAGCCACTGTTTTAGCTGACAGTGGAAACGGTATGAACTTACTGTCATTATTGGGCAGAACCAGATTAAACACAGAATGGTTAAATCATATCAAAAATGCTTTAAGTAGCTGACATACTGGTTTACTGATACATGCTGATGTACTCTTATAATGTATATGTCAGAAATTATGGTTTTAATACTCTTCATTTGAGCAGAATAGTACTGCTCAATACTACCTGCTGCTATTTGGTTATGTGAAGGTGGTAGTACTGATAGCCCACAGTTTATCTAGGCACTCATGGTAATGTCAATGAACTTTTGCTTGTGAAAGTATTTCCTGTATTACTTTACACACAGCAATTGCTCAGACAACAACCCTAATACACAAAGTAGCTTTCTCTCCAGGCTACTTGCTGGTTGTACTTTTTTATCAGACATATTTATTGTTTAATTTTCATTAAAATTGTTTATTTAAAGAACTGAAGAAATGAGTTTGGACTTCATGCACAATCACTTTGCTGAAATGGACAAATTTAGTGTCAACAGGATAAGTTTTTTAGCACTCACTAGAATGGGAGACAAACAATGGCAATGACTCATCTCAGCCCTCGTGCTTGGTGTGTGAGGTATGTGCACTTGGCAATGACTTGTTTAACATGCCATCAGACAGACTGCCCAGTTTGCTGAGGCACTCAGCTTTCCCCTTCATCATGTTAAAGGCAGAGGGAAACCTGTCTGGGGTGTGTCAGGATGTGAAGCGCTACACAATGAGGCAAGCTGCCTCTGACTTGACTCTAGAAAGTTTTTTAACTGTCACTTTCTGTGGCTAGCAAGTTATTAATGCTTCAGTACAGTCCCAACATATGCTTAAACTGTGTAGTTCCTCAGCTGCTATGTGCAGCACACATCACTGCTTTGGTGTAGTCTGTTGGGCTTTAGTGCACTCCAGCATGGTATACATGGAGAAGCTACTTAAACACATGTCAAACACAGCATTTCATGGAAACCAGCACTGCTCTCAGTAGCTTACAGGATGCCTTAATGCATCTGAGCCAGACACCAAGGTCAACATACTTTAACAGTGTTAATAATTTACACATTGAAAAATCAGCCAGTAGTACTATCATTTCATGTCATTAATCAGCTCCTGGTCAGCAGCTGAAATGACTGCACAGGTAACGGTATGACCATGTCAACTCTAAGTGGGAGTGAGAAATGTAGTCAATGCTGTACGCCTTCCTGAAGGGATATACTGCAACGTTCCATTTTCTGTGGATGAAAATATTCTAAATTTGAACGAGGCATAGAAGAGAAACAGGAAAAGTCATTTGAGAAAATGTCTTGTACTCAGAATTTTAGAGATCTGACACGTTTAGTTTCTCAGGAAATTAAGTTGGTTTTAAGTGTGATTCAAAAGGTTTCACTTAAAGAAAATTTGTCATAGCCATGAGCACTTTGTTTTATTGTATGACCCATCTACAAAAGACAAAAAGGCAAACCTAAAGAAACAACTGCTGAAAGTTGAACCCAGGCAAATCAACATAGGTCATAAGGCCATTGGGTTTATCATGGAGGGCAGTCAATCACAGGGATATCCCATTAAATGGACTAAGTAGGGATCCTTCATTAGCATCATGTTAACATTTGTGGGATAATAAGTTTTGTCAATCAGCTTACGTGGCTTAGAAGAGAGTATTTAGTTACCTGTTGGCAACACAACTGAACAGACTCTTCTGGAGAGGCCTAATTGTAGACATAGGGTGAGAAATCTTAAGTTTCTGTTCATTTCAGTTCTATTCTAATCCACTCCACCCTACTCGCAGCTCATTTTCTAGTAAATACAGAAAAAAAACCTGTGAGTGTCCAGGTCTGGAGTCCCCAGTACAAGAAAGACAGGGAGCTGTTGGAGAACGTCTAGAGGAGGGCTATGAAGATGATCAGGGGACTGGAGTATCTCCCCTCTGAAGACAGGCTGAGGGAGCTGGGCTTGTTCAGCCTGGAGAAAAGAAGGCTGTGGGGTGACCTCATTGCAGCCTTTCAGTACTGAAAGGGAGCCTACAGACAGGCTCCCTGCAGGACAAGGGAAAATGGTTTTAAATTGGGGGGGGGGGAAGATTTAGGTTGAATGTTGGGGAAGTTCTTTACAGAGAGAGTGGTGGGGTGCTGGAACAGGCTGCCCAAAGAGGTTGTGGATGCCCCATCCCTGGAGGTGTTCAAGGCCAGGTTGGATGGGGCCCTGGGCAGCCTGGTCTGGTACTAAATGGGGAGGCTGGTGACCGTGCATGTGGCAGAGGGGTTGGAGATTCATGATCCTTGAGTCCCTTCCAACCTTGGCCATTCTGTGATTCTGTGAAAAAACCACGATTCAGCTTATGTGTCCTAGATGCACAGCAGAACATGGGATGAATCATCTACACCTACTTCTTTATGACCAATATGGAAGGCACTTAAAGTGAGTCTTTAGCTCAGAAACAGGCATTTGGCTTTTTAGGGCATAAATAAGGGTAGATAAATTTCATCTAAATGTATCAAGCACCTAGCTAAAGTCATCATCTCTGAAGAGGAAAATTTAAGTTAACTTTATAAATTTAGATTCTGATCACCATCATCAACTAGAAAGTAATCTGTCCATGTGTCCCTCAGGCAGTACTGGGACATTCCTGTCTTTGATCTGACAGAACTATGTATCACTCCAGGATAATCCCATTATAATAAATTGTGTTTGACCAATAAATAGCTAAATTAAATCAGAACAAGAGGTGTACAGACACTTTGATGACTGCCAACATTATTCCCACTAATATTTTCAAGAATGTGAGGCATGAAAGCCTGCCAAGACATGCTCTTGCCACTATTCTTCCCTTTCCCTGGCAATATTACTGACCTTGTTTACTTCTGGCTTCATGAGATCTATCATCTGAGATACCAGGGCAATTGCTGTTATCAGTCAACAATGCTCATGCAAAACTTGTCATTTACAGTGGACATGGTTAAACATAACATGAGAATATAAGCATCACTGGGTTTATTTCTTTTAAAACTGCAAATGTTCTATATGTATTTATAAGAACTTATCAGTTTCATGTCTTTTTTTTTTTTTTACAAAGTGGCTGCACAGGAGGCCTGGCGTTGCTGAGAATTCCTTCCTTTATGCCTTTTATGGTCATTTGTAGGGATTGAATTTTTTTTTTTTTGAATCGTGGCCACAACTGAATATTAAATCAGCTCAGATAGCAGAATAGAATTAAACTAAGAGAACTTACATTATTTCTTAAATGGGAGTTCTAACATTATTGCAATATTTCTTGTTTCAGCTGCCAAGTATGTAGTTCTAGAGATATAATTCAATGAAAATATTAAATAAAAATGATATTTTCAATGGGTAACGCTCTCCGAGGCTGTTTATCTTATGATAGACTGCTCCAGCAATAAAGCACCTCTTCAGAAAATTGTTTAATAAAAGATCAACACAAATCTCTTTGATTTTAAACAGAAAAGTACAACTGGTGATTAGAACAGCACTACTGTTAATAATAATAATGCTGATGTTTTAATCAAAACAATTACAATAACCTTGGACTGCAAAGGCAGTCCTACGTTCTGCACCAAATCATAAAAAAAGTACACTTTCAAAGAGGACAACAGGATAGAAATGAAACTGTAGAAATTAGCCTCTGCAATTCATATGATTAGCTAATAAGCCTTACTTTTTTTTTTTTCCTCTCCGTGAAAAGTTAATGATTTCCTGGATTAGCACACTAAGCTCCCAATGTGGCTAATTACAGCCTCACATTTCTTTATTTTTCATTTGTTTTCCATAATTAGGAAAGAATTTCCTAATCCTTAAGAAGTATTACCTATAAATATAGCTTAAGAAATTTTCCTGCTTCCCGTCATTACCTTTTCATCAGGTAACAAAATAGCCTACATTGAATAGGATCCCACACATCTGTTTCACAGACAGGCTGCGGGCAAAAGGGACCTTCAAAAATGAGTTTTTGAATAGTTATGGCTAATACATGACAAGAGACCATAAAAACTAGCATGAATGTCACTAAAGAAAAGAACAGAAAGCATCCATGGGGTAGGTGTCTTTGTTATTACCTGGTTGACTGCACAAATCAATTTCCCAAGTACCAACATATAGAAAAGCCAAGCAATAAACTGTACATTTTAAAAAATACCACATCAAGCTGCATATAACAAATGTATCCCACAGTTTTTGCAGGTTTTGGGAACCTAACTGATTTATATCATGGTGGTCTCTGTCTGCATGAATGACTGAGCCCTTGAATTCCGATGGAGCTGAGAAACACTTTCTGATCCATTTCGAGAAATCGAGCTGTGCAGTCTGTAGTCTCTGCCTGCTGTCTGCTTCCAGCATAAACTCCGCCATTTTCTTTTCAGCTCTCCTTGTACCTGCGTTAAAAAGAAAATGCACAAAATGAAAGCATTCTTTTTACCTGAGAAACTTTTCCACATTTACTGGCTACTAAATGTGGACTTCTGGGAACAAATTCTAACCAGTTTTTACAAAGCTGAGGTGAAAACTACAGTGTTTGTGAAGAGAAATCCTACGGACTCTTTTAAATTCAGATTTTTATCACTTGTGTCGCCACAAGTGGCTTTTATTAAAATAGTTGCTAGCTATTAATCGCTTGTGCTTAATGAAGTGATTAGCCTCAAATCAGTCGCCTTAGGAATATCAAAGACCAGAACAAGAGTAGACTAGAATGTCAGTTCCCAGTGCAAGCAGGTGTCTTCTTCAGACAGATTCCTCCTGACACACAGAATGCTACTTAACACATATCGCACCTTAAAAAGTAGCTGACACGCTAACATCATACCCTAAATACTTAAATTTTTTTCCAAGTTTTGCATGAATTTCTAAGCTTGCTGCATCTCACTTGGACAGTTCACATAACTTGTACCAGGGTCAGAATCAGATCACATTAAGTAAAGATACACTGCCATTTGCAAGAAGTTAGATTTCAAAAGGCTTTTAACTCTTTACAAATATACTGATTTATCCTGCTGCACAGAAATGTGTATATTCTGTCAGCAGGAATGCAAACATTTTCTGAAACAGCTACATGTTACACAGAGTGAAATTATAGAGGCGCTTATTTATACATTTACTGAAAACAGCAATTAATATCCTCGATAGAAAAACAGGACTTACCTCACTGTTCAAAAAACAATATAGGACTGCAACAATCAATCCCTAGAAATAGAAAATATTCATTACTTGGTATGCAGTACTAACCTAAGTCAATAAAACTTGAATAAAAACTTGAAATTTTACCTGAAAAGATCCCAAACACAACTCAAAAATTATTTTGTAGTTGTTGGAACTGCGGTCAGGAAACAGAGCAAATACTGTGTAGTGAACTCCAAATAATGGAATAAGCAACAATGTGGATTTTGCAAGTCTCCTGGATAGATGAAGCAGAAAAAGCCAGAGTTTAATGATAAGCTCTTGCTTTACTAAAGTAAGAACCTAATGCAATTTCATTTAGATAAACCTTATATGACTTGCAATTTATGAATAGTTAAAGGATACATTTAATAAAAACTGTTTTCCTTTCAAGCTTGCTGTAAGATTATCCACACAGTAACCTTTATAAATTAATATGTGCAGCTGTACTTGATCTGCTTGACCCTGTGATCTTCCAAAATCTGATGAAGGCTCCAGGGTCTCTCCAAATCAAAAGACATTTTTTCCATTGACCTCTGGACAACAGTAGGGCGTAGGACCTGTCCTCGGCTGTGCCTCTTTGACATACAACAAGTTCCTAGCCTGTCTCACAAGAGGCTATCAGTCCACTCAGGACATTTTTTATGTTGCTTGAATCATAGAATTGCTCAGGTTTGAAAAGACCTTGAAGATCATCAAGGCCAACCACAACCTAACCGTACTACCCTAACTTTAACAACTAAATCATGTCCCTGAGCACCAGCATGAATTGTTGAGAATGGGGAGGAATGCTGACTTCCTGCAAAATTTTAAAGTTCTCGTGTAAAGGTGAATTCTATGTCCTAAATTAGTATTTTCAGGTTCATTTCTTTTAAACTGCCACCTGTAAAGATGCTCATACAATTTACACGCAAAGTAGGCAAGGAAATGCAATACAGAATAAACTCAGCTGTGATATTTACATCAGAAATTTCAGATTTACTCCCAAATTCACTACTATAGTGATGGTATGAAATATATACCCATGAAAATATTTTAATGTTATAAATTATGTAATGCAATTTATCAGGAGACACTACTGAAGTTAAGAATGTCAACTTTTCATTATTAAGCAGGACAGTTTTGACAAACTGCCTCTGAAGCCAGTGAAATGATGAATTGCTAATTATCCCTTATCTGTCACCCATTTCACTCTAATGACATCACTTTTATGCATTATGGAGGACCAGTCATGCATGATTATGGATGTCTGGTATCAGATAAAATTCAAAAAGCTGTAATGTTGAGTACCATAATTCATCACTCTCTTGGTGAATCTAACTGGATTCAACAATGAAAGGAAGCTGCTGTGATTTCCCTAGTTTATTAGAATAGTCAAAGTATTACAAGTAGTTCTATTTTTTCTGTGTCAGTCTTCAAGGCCTTCCTTCACTCATAGTGTCCCAGAGGCTACATCTGTTTATGTGGAAATAATCAGTTCCAACAGCAAAATTTCTCGAGAACAGTAAAAAACCTCATACTTAAAAGTGATATCAGTAAGTGGTAGCAGCAGGGTTTCTCTGGCAGAAGAAATTCATTTACAACTGAAGGAGATGATGAGGGCAGCAAATTTCCTGGTTTCCCAAGTGAAGTGGAAAACTGATTTTATTTCAACTTAACCTTTCCTATGCAAAAGTAAAATGAACATCAAAAAGGATGGTACCAGGTAAAGACACAAATGGGACACATGAAGGGGAAAAAAATGATGATTTGAAATGGGTAGTACTTGTTTTATACTCATACTTTCACTTCATTCCTGTAGCAGTATTTTGTCCAGCTGATACTACTTTCTGTTTTAGTGAAGGAAAGACACAGAAAAAAATAGCCTTATTCTTCACTGTATTTTAGAAATCACATTTGCATTTTGAAAAATGAGCCTTCCAAACCTTTAATTTGATCTGGAGAAACAGTATTTCTTGAGAAGGTTAATCTGCTGTTCCCATAAGTATCTGCTAAAGACTACCCAATCCAAACTTAATCAGGCAATCAATTGCTAAAAGCAAAGAATTCACATGGCTGAACAATGAAGGACAAGGTTGCTGTTACAGAACTAATAACACTGCAGTAAACTATGGAAAATGATGCAACAGACAGGAAGGGAATGCTTTGGTTTCATAAAATACATAAATACCACAGGGAAACAAAATTTTCTCTCACAAGAAATAAACTTGTGCAGATTTCCTGCCTGTATAAATATATATGTCTATATACATATAGATTTCCTGCCATATATACTTATGTATGTCAATGTGCTAGATAATGCTGTGGTCACTGTGTAATTTCATCTAGGTTGATTTAGTTCTCTCACACATTCAATTAATTCAATAACTCAAAAACAAAAAGGAACTGAGTAGGTCTATGAAGCACATTAGATTTCCTTTTAATAACTTACGGGAACAACTTCCTCTTAAAATATATTAAAATATTAAAACAAAAAGTGTTTTGTAAATGAAAAAAGAAGTTTTCAAGCAGGTTGAAGCCATACACGTTGATATTTCAATAACTTTTATGTCAAAATGAAATACCTGTACATTAAAAGAAAAATACTATTTCTCATATTTTTTTGCATAAGCATATGCATTTTTGCATAAGAATATGCATAATCATATTCTTTCATGGAATTAAACTCAAATTCAAGAGTAGTTTGTTGGTCTTTATGGAATTTTTTGTTGAATTTGTTGTTTGAAAAAATTAAGTTAATCTCTATTTAAACATAATGTTACAACCTTTATTAAATCACCTAAAATTAGGAGCTTTTGAATTAGATGTAATTATACTGTCACAGCAACTGCTAGTAGCAGGTTTCAGCACAGAGAATCTTATGGAGATTAGTTTAATTCTGCATATAATGCCTAAAAATATGACTCACTTGTACTGTGACTGGTCATTTCCTCCAACATCTGGTGATCTTAACTTCTGGAGTAAGATTCTTATAATACTGATGAAAAGTATAAAATTCACCTGCAGAGAAAACAAATACAATGGCGATTTCAGACTTCTCCATAAAAGATGCAACACCAAGAAATGCTTATCAAATCAGAGTAATCAAGTCAACAGTCAGCACTGTGTACCTCCTGACAGGACATCTTCAGCTCTACACAGTTAAATCTATTGTTTGTCTGTTATGTCCAGTGCACCTCTACATGGCTACTAATATGTTTGGAAAAGCCTTTGAATGCCCCAGTTGTCAGCAATGCTCTGCATCTGAAATCTCAAATCAAGACAGTTTTCTTGGCAGGATGTGACACTGGATGGGATCTAGTGCAATCGGTTTGTCCTGAATTGTTGTTTGGATCGAAAGCAAAAGGACAACCTAAGTCCTGTACACAATTTTGATCCTCTCTTGCCTCTCATCTTCACATTGATTATTTTCTGTCTGGATAAGGAGAACAGAAGATTGCTGAATGGGCAATCTGTTCACTTCCATCAAGCATGGAGAGTAGAGTATCTCTCTGTTCTGAGTACTGATGAATACATTATGACTGAAGAAATCAGACTCTTGCATCATAACATTTTATCCTGGTAACAGCATTCTAGAATGGAACACTAGGACTATCTCATTTCATGGAAGGAGAAGCACTTGGATAAAAAAAGTTATGACCAGACCCTGATGAGTCTAGAAAATACAAGACTAACACTCAGCAGGACTCTGAATCTCACTCACATAGTTTCTTCATTGGCTTCTGGCATCTTGCGTTCCCTAGCTGTTCTGCCCCTGGATATTTTGGTACGTTAGAAAACACAGGCCTTTAATGAAGTAAACACATTTTTCAGGCATGATGAGTTTGAAGTTTGACTTGATTACTTATGTAAAAGTTATAGGTAGCAGACAGTATTCTTGCTGATTAAGTCTGTGGAATTAAATACCACTGTATAGCTTACAGACCAAAGGATACACATTAAGTACAAATATATGCACTGGAGCTATTATTTGTGAACAAGGAGAGAGCCTCCATTTTTTTGTATATTTGCTATCCACAAAACAGGAGAAAATAAGAAAACTATTTACATTTGCACAAAGACAGGATTACTCCTTTTTCTTGGCAGACCTCACTAATTTCTACCACAACAGAATAAACTGTCATCCATTTGGTTCCTGAGCTATCCTGCAAAACTAGAAAAAGGTGACTCACATTCTTGACTGTCATACACATACTACCTTTAAATCTGTTTTCAAACGTGTCACTTTCACTCTGTAAGCACAATCCTGGATTAATGAAAAATATGCATTCTTCTTTGGGGTTTGTAACGTTCCTTGACGCTGCTGAGCTTGTATACCCAGTCAGAGGGAACAAAGTGTCCCCCAGAGGTCCCTGCCAGCCTTAACCGTTTTGGGATTCTACAAAAATCCTTTGAGTGTGATGTCTTTATATAGGATATAATTAGCATATTGTTGAATGAAAATCTAAGAACAGTAAAATGAGAATATAATATGATTGCAGACAAACTGTAAGACAAAGACAATTGATGCCTCTTTACTGGAGTAATAGCAAGATGCTGCTGATACTCTTTGTTACTGGCTGACTTGCTGACAGTTTTTGAGTCTGCACACATTGCCTGAGTGATCATTTAACTTGCCTTCATGTTGCTTCTTTCTGCTATTTAGTTTGCTACACTAGTTGCTATATGAGATAACATGATGAATGTTTTTCATCTGTTTTGTAGTTAAAAGAAGTACAGCTTCCACGTGAAAACTGCTTTTTCTCGAATGAAAGTTCACCACAGTGGAAATATGAAGAAGGCAGTTGTGGAAGCAGTTTGCCAAGTGGGTGGTACTCCAAATTATCTGTTTGGAATAGGAATCTCTAAACAACTCTGAAATGTGTACAGCATCGAGTATGGCAACCTTCCAGTTAACTTTTTTAAAGCCAAAATTGTCAGGAGGTGATGCTAGCAAAGGCTTCTGACATACTGCATTAATTGCAGCTATTCCCACTTGGAGAAGTGACTTAAGAATTTGCTTTCATAAAACTATTTAGTTCTGGATAATAAGAATATAGATAATAAAGCTTTCTGACAAGTGAAATGTGTTTGGATGTAGCACAGAAATCAATGGAAAACAGTGAAGATTTTCAGTATCACCTGTCATCTGTGCTTTTCCTCCATGCCATAATATAAGACAGTCAAAAAGAGTTTTGAACTCTGGTGTTTTAATGTCCTTCATTTTACCAAAATCCAGCTTCTTTCAGAATCTTCCCGTATCCATCTCAATAATTACACGTCTTTGTGTAATCTTTAGGAACGCCTAATGCTGAAATCATTTGTTACTGCTGATCAGACTTTTAATCATTCTAGGTTTTACAGTCCTCAAGAACAGACTGAAGACTGTGTGAGTATGATGCAGGAAATCATACCTTCATTCAGAAATGCCATAATTTTCACAACCCCTTTTCAAAGAATTTGTAGTGATCTATTTTCATTGATGAATGGCAGACAGCCTTGAAATCATTATTCAAAGACTTGTGTCTTCAGTTTTTACTTTTTCTTGAAGGTAAATGGAAATACATACATATGTATACTGAAAATGCTTTTCCATGAATGCAGTATTTTTATGCATCAGTGACCAATTGTACATGGCATTTCACTAGCTACTTTTACTCTATGCATGCACTCTGTACAGCAGTAAAATGGCATTCTAGATGTGGCTGTGATGACTGATGGGCTGATGCTCCAACAATGTGTTACTTATCTGTCAGGAAAGGGTGAGTATCACTGCCTTGTACAAATCCCTGTACTTCTGAAATCTCCTTTTACAGCTCCCCAAATGCAAAATGTAGTTGAACAAACTGGTAGAGAATCATCTAATTGGAGAAGGAAGGAGGTGGTTTTATACAGTACACAAAGAAGAATCACTTGGTCATCTTTAGTTGCTCACATCCCTAAAACATGCTGCCTAAGACAAGAGACATCTCTAGAAGGTGACAGTAGTTTCTAAACGTGCACGCCTGGCAAGCCAGACAAGGTCATCAGTAAAATGTGTCTGTATGGCTTATAGTCCCACTTACCAAGCAAGCAACTGAACCAGTAAAAAGCCAGCATGGCTGTTCCTTTGCCTCCATGATTCTGGTCCATGTGTTATAATCGGACTTTTACTGACTAACCAGTATTCAATTTTCTTACCTCCCAATACATTTCCTACTCTATGGTAAGATTCAGCTGGAATTCAAGTCTGCCAGTGAACACCTGGACAACTTTTGTCTCCTCACCTAGGACATCTCTGGAGAAGTACTGCTATCTGGCACATAAAGTCTCAGCTCAGACAGCTGTTTAAATAGAACCTCGATAGGCTCCATAGGACTTCCATAGGCTTTTTCATGTTTCTGGAAACACCAAGTGGTTTGTTTTGCTTTCACCTTTCAGTGTATTTTGTTTACTCTGGACCATCTCCCATTCTCATTTGAGGTACATATTCTTCCTGTTGTAGCTCTGTTGCACATCTATTTCTTTGTATACTAAAAGATTTTTTGGAGCCCTTACTTCATCTCATTTCACGCTACGCTGCTTACTCTTTAAACACTATAGAAATGATAGTAAGTTTTCTCAAAATGATTTTCAGCAGGCATGAACTGAAAGGAAAGCCCAAATGTCAATTCTGGGCTTATTCAGGCTTTTCAGATTTTGCATAATCTAACAATGACCTAAGTTATCTGACTAAAGTTTTAAAACTAAAGCACGTGTATCTGAAAGGAATTAATTTGCCCTGTGACTATTTTCAGAAATTGACATAAACAATAAATTATAATGCACAAATTTAATTACACAGTCATCACAATGAACAGGAATTTTATTATGGTACTCCAGTAATTCTAATGAGCTCCACATAAAGCCCCATGAAGCATTCTCAAACAGTATTCTTTTGCATTAGGCTACCAATTAAAGAAAGATATACACAGCCATATTTTTTTATGGCTGCAATAATATTAGATTCTCAGTTGCAGAGCTATCTATTTACAAGCAAAATCAAATTTTCAATTCATTGAAAAGTATAATTAGATTTTTGCTTCCCCCAGGCTCATAAGGAGGAGGGATGTTAAAGAAAGAACGAAACACAAATAAAAGCAACTGCTAATTTAATAGGAGGCAGCTAAATTTTGAAGGCAACAAATCTTAATGTGCTCAGTATCTTATGTTATAACATGTCTCTGACCGTGAATTTCTTCTCATTAATACAGAATTCTTGCTTGTCTGTAACTAGCAGCAAAGAATAATGGCTATATGCACTACACAGTGCAGAACTGATATATAATTCATGCTTTAAAGTTTACTTACTATAATAGAAATTAAAATTGGTATTCGTATAACCCACCAAGGACCACCATGCTCATTTGTATCCCAGCAACTATAAAAAAAAGAGGGAAAAATGTGTTGACACTAATACCATCTGGCAAGCAAGATCTATGAAGAGAAGTGTTTGCTATATGCAAGTTCAAGAACATTAAAATCACAAATCCTAGAATTTGGAATTTAATCTTTTTCTGCTTTTTACTTTTGTTTCTCTGTTTTCAATACATATATTCAAATGAGCTCTAATATCAGGCACCAGACCATAACAGTAGAAATTGTGGAAGATGATGACCTTTAGGAAAACCAAGTTAAGTTTCACTTTGTGCCAGGACACTTTTCCAGCAAGCACTCAACAACAGCCTCTAGGTAGCAGGAAGATCTAACACAACTGACAGCTACAATTTAAATGACATAATTTCCCTGTGGGATATTTAGGTTATGGATGGCTAGAACTGGCTTAGGAAAATATGAGACTGAACCTGAAACTCTGTCTGAAAAACTGAAAAATTAATTTTCACTGTCAGCTCAGCAATTCTGGTATAAATACTCTGAGAATGAAGGCGCTGAAAGAGTAATTTTAAACAACAGTAATACCCTACAAAGTTCCCTGAGATAGTAATGATGAAGGAGAAAGGAGCTACCCTTCAGTTTACAAGTTGGAAGCCTTGCAAAGAAAACAGAATTTATGTGCAATATGATTTTTCAGTTTAAAAGCAGTACTGAACAAAAAATGTCAGCCAGGTCCAAAAAAGTGGAGTGTGATAACTGTTTGTCTCACTAGCTAGAAATGATCTCTCATTCCTTAGGGCTAGTGAAAGCAAGTCCAATTTTCCTAAAAAAATTTGAGTGTCATCTTCACTTTCCATGCCAAAAGTCAGGCCTAGCTCTAGTTTGTCATAGCTTTACCTAAAGACATGTCTCTTACTTACATTTACATTACATTGTATCTCTTCTGGGAATATAATTTTGATATACCAAAAGAATTCTAGATTTCAGACTATCGTGTTGCTAGTTAGTAAGTTCACCTTCAGCTATCTAAACAGTTTTTATAGTCTGTACCAAATACAGCCCTACTTTCTCTTATGTTTTGTGTATTGCCATCCAGTACATGTCTTGGCAAAAAAAAAAAAAATGTACTAACTAAAATTATTATTAAAATGGTATAGGCTGGGGGCAAGCTCGATGGAGAAAAATGATATGGGAATGTTAACTGACAGCCAGTTGAACATAAGCCAGCAGTGTGCCCAGTTGGCCAAGAAGGCTGGCTTCTATCAGAAACATTGTAGTCAGCAGGACAGGGAGGTGATCACCCCTCTGTACTCAGCACTGGAGAGGCCACATGGAGTACTGTGTTTGGTTTTAGGCATTTCACTACAAGAAAGGCATTCAGGCTCTGGAATGTGTCTAAAGAAGGGGAAGGAAGATGGTGAGGGGTCTGAAACACAAGTCTTCTGAAGAGCAGCTGAGAGACTGAGCTTGTTTATTCTGGAGAAAAGAAGGCTCAAGAGAAATCTTATCTCTATCTACAACTACCTGCAAGGAGGTTGTAGAAGTCAGCCTGTTCTCCTGTGTAACTACTGACTGGACAAAAGGTAATGACTTTAAGTTGTGCCAAGGGAGGTTCAGGTTGGAAAAATTTCTTCTTAAAAATGGTGAATTATTGGAACAAGCTGCCCAAGGATGTGGGGGAATCACTGTCCCTGGAGATTTTCAAGAAAAAGGTAGATGTCACACTGAGTGACATGGTTTAGTAGAACGACGGTGATGGGTTGGTGGTTGGACTAGATGATCTCAGTGGTCTTTCCAACCTTAACAAGTCTATGATTCTTTGAAATTAGGATGCCCAGTACTGCATGGCAGCACACAATCCAAGGACTCCCACTGCTATTTTAAGTATTATTTTGACTTTCAAATCAGACAGCTGTACACGTAAGTCTCAAAGGGTAACATCGGTTATAACCTCTCTCTAACCACTCCTGCACTTTGCATTTCAAAGTAAACTGGAAGCATAAGCTACATTCTGAAGAGCTTCTAAACATCTATCCCTTTACTGAAATTTTGTCTCCTTCAGAAAAACAAACTACTTTTGTATGAATACCACCACATACAAAACATGACTAGTATTGGCACAGTTGTAGGCATTAAGCTTTTCTCCCCAGCATACTTACCCAGTGTCCTCTAAAATAATCCGTGTCACTGTCCATGTAATAATGAATACGGTAGGAATTCCTGAAATTGAAGCAAAGAGAACAATCATCAGAAAGTAAGTTCAGACTAGTGGTAACCATTTATTTCCCAAATATTCAGCATATACTAAACAGTTTAGTAAGGGCGTGAGAGCCATCTGATGAGCTAGGATGTAACCTCACGTGTTACATGTCTGCAGAAAAGTGGTTATACTCCTTATATAGTTTTAATTGCTAATACACAAAGCACAAGCCTTTCTTATGTGTCTTTCAAGCTGTCAGAGGGACCTGTAGGGACACAGATACAACTTAAGCATTCCCAATGTATTTGCAAGGACTACAATATAAAAATGAAGAGCAAGTCATTTCATAAAGATCCAACTCCATACACTGGCTTATTGCAATTTCCAAGCAATATCTAATGTTTTACGATCACTTACTACTGGAAGCTTTATAGTACTCTATACTACTACACCTCATTGCACTTGCTGTAATTTACAGGAACACATATATTTAGAAACAGACGGAAAATACTATTGGGCTTTTGAAAAATGCATGTAGAACAGCACAGTCTGTGGCTGTGCAGCTATATTTTCTCTTTCCTCCCAAATTAGGACAGACCCACATCATCCTCTTCCTCAAGTAATACCTGGGCATTGTCTGGAGTGCAGACTGGTAGAGGTCAGAGCCAACTAAGAATAAGTTACTTAGGGTTCTGAGGGATGAGCGTGGGGGCTTTGTGCTTATTCCCCCCACCATGCCAAAATGAGTGCCCCTGATGAGGGGAACTAAGATTTCCAAGGAGTCACGCCCATGCATCCGTCATCCAACAGAAACCATATCATTTCATCCATGTGAGATACTGAACCTAATACACAGACTAAAATATATTATTTAATTAGAAGGCCTTTGCGTTCTTACCCCATCCAATCAGCAGATAGACTGTGAAGTGTCTGTTGGGGGAGAATATTAACACAAGGAGGATGTGGAGGTAAAGTCCTTCAACCAATAGCCAGTAAAAGTTCGCCATAACACCGTACTGGAAAAACACCAAAATAGCTTTGCAGCCGACCTGAAATGTGAGAACAGGAGTCCGAGTTGTTGCAGGAAAGATGCTGTATTATTCTCCTATTGCATATTATGCATCGTAACTCTCTCTGGGAAAAGCATCTTACATATGCTACTCCCAGATTCAGTAGATTTTTTTTGCCTCTATCAGAATCATACCAAATGAACTCAGAAATTTTGAAAATATCGTAATATAAATACTGTAAAAGAAGGTGGTTATCAATAAATGTATAAATTTTCAATAGTTTATGAATGGCTACTAGATTAAGTGATTGTCTACTAGGTGGCTAATAAATACATTCAAATTTCATCTATCTTCCTAACACAGTAGAAGTTAATAATGAAATTGCTTTATGAGTTTTTAAAAGCTAAACTGGAAATGGAATAAAAATTATAACTTTGTATGCTGAATCTTCTAAGCAGACACAGAAGAAAAAGCTGAACGGACTTCTAAAAAATGTTTTCCATTTAGAAAATGCTATGGTTTCTTAATCAAAGAGACACATAAAATGAAGTCGCAATATACTTATAGTCTCTGTGTTAATCTTCAGAATTAATCTTCAGAGCTCTGCTCTGCTGATGTTTCACAGTGCTGGCTGCTGCTACTTCAGACTTTCTCAGCAGGAATCTGGGATGTGTGAACTGAACATCAAAACATTCCTGCTGAGACTGAGCTGAGAAATGTGATGATATGGCGAATGTAACAGACTAAACAAAATGGACTAAACAAAGCTTATAGCTTCTGTCTGCTTTACTTTTTTCCCTTCTTTAAATACTCTTTCTACGTCCACTGCTTTCGTTAAAATTCCAAGTACATCACATACCTAAGCAGGTAATTTACTGGTTGATACCTCTGTTTACAAAAGTGTCTGTTATGTGAAATACCCTAAGCTAACCTAGACTCTGGCTGCTGGTCCAGAACTTTCTGATATCCATGAGCCCCACAAGATGTCCTGGATGACTCACTGCATCCTAAGTAATACTGCCTGCCTGTGTACTTTCAGAAATCTAAACAGAAGCACAAAGTCTTGAATTAATTTCACTTAACTCTAGATGTAAGAGTAAGGTTTTTGATGTGAGATAGACACCTATTTGATACGTCTATAGCTCATGAAGAGAGACAGGCATGTCCAGAGAAAACCTTGGATCAGATGAGATAAACTGCCCAGTGAGAAAGATAGAAGCCCTGAGAAACAGCTTAGTTCTGATCTTGTTTGGTAGAATTAATCTTACCTCTAGATTTTGTATCCATGGAAAGGATATCCACTACGAACTGGTAATGGGTCAGAAGATTTAACATGGAGAATACTAAATATTTCAAAATGCAAGCTAAAATTTGCTTTGATGTTTATGGCTGCTCACAACCAAATTGACAGTCAATGTCTAAATATTTTCTCTCCTCAAAATTCCAATCCATATTCACCTGTGTAATTGTGTTCTTGACTTATGTACCAGAAACTTACAACAAAATACTTTCCTTTCCTCCTGCAGCTAATCCTGTATTAGACATCTTTTCAGATGCTGAACAGTGAAGGCATCTATCACTAAAGAGTCAGCCAAAATTATAGATCACAGAATGATAGAAAAACCTGAGTAGGAAGGGATTCCCAAGGATCACTGAGTCCAGTTCCTGTCTCCACCCAAAATTCAAACCATATGTCTGAGAGCATTCTCCAAATGCCCCCTGAATTATGTATCACTGTTATTCAGATCCAGGATCTAATTACACTGCATTTTGTATTGTGTGGCTTTAAATGTGCATGTGGAACTGTGGAACATCACATAATGAATGTCAGTCAATGCAAGGCAAAACAGCCACAGCCATCATGTGGTGTCAGATCATCCCACATATAACGCAAAAGGAATTATTCAGCAGTCCACAAAAACGGACAAATTCCAATAGGAAAATAAGAGGTTTTTCCACAAAGAATAACTGAAGAATAAAAGAAATCGCAGAAAACAAAGAGCATTTCAGGGTCCATTGACTAGTCTTTGAAGGACCTAACCTGACTATTCCTGGCAGTCTGTAACTACTTTTCCTAATTTTCACAGAATCACAGAATCACAGAATTATCAAGGTTGGAAAAGACCTAAAAGATCATCCAGTCCAACCATCACCATTACTCCCCAGCTAAATCCTATCCCTCAACACAACATCCAAACGTCTCTTGAACACCTCCATGTTCGGTGACTCCACCACCTCCCTGGGCAGTGCATTCCAGTGCCTGACCACCCTTTCCAAGAAGTAATATTTCCTAATGTCCAGCCTGAATCTCCCCTGGCGCAGTTTGAAACCATTGCCTCTAGTTCTATCACTGTCTACAAGAGAGAAAAGGCTGACCCCTAGCTCACCACAACCTCCCTTCAGGAAGTTATAGAGTGCTATAAGGTCTCCCCTGAGCCTCCTCTTCTCCAGGCTGAACAATCCCAGCTCCTTCAGCCGTTCCTCATAAGGCCTGTGCTCCAGGCCCCTCACCAGCTTCGTAGCCCTCCTCTGAACACGTTCCAGGGCCTCAATGTCTTTCTTGCAGTGAGGGGCCCAAAACTGAACACAATACTCGAGGTGTGGCCTCACCAGTGCCGAGTACAGGGGGACAATTACCTCCCTATTCCTGCTAGTAACACTGTTTTTGATGCATTTTGTCCTGGATTGGGCCTACAAACCCAAAGCTATTACATGTTCATTAGAAAGGACCCAGATTACTAATTCAGACATATAGCTTGGTAGTCGCTACTAAGAATTTTACACTCTGAGATAATGCAGATTCATCAATATAAAAATACTTTCTTTCCATTTTATTTCTGCAAGCTTAAATTGCAGTAGTACAATATATTTCTAAACTCTGTGTATGAAAATGCAGTAAACATATTAGATTGTGGTTTAACACAAGCAGCTAAGCATCATGCAGTTGTACAGGAGTCTCCCACTTTCCTCTTACCCCAGTTTGTTGTTTTTTTTTGCTGAGCGTGACAGCATAAATTAAGGCATGTTAATGCACTCTGGCCAGGTGAGATCAGCTGTCCCAGGGATGTTCCCTCCACACCTCCTGCCCATACACAGCCTTCTGGTCTTGTGGGATGGTTGCAGAGAGACAGCCCTGATGCTGTGTCAGCACTGCTCTGTTTCAGCCAAAACACTGGTGTGGTATCAACACTATTCTAGCTACAAGTGCATAGTATAGCACCTCAAAAGTTGCCCCACCCAGACTTAGCACACTTGCCAAGAATTCAGGTAACAATGCTTCTGTCATATCCAGAAAATAAAACGATAAAGACAACTCCTGCAAATATCTACATCACTGACTCATTTCATTCCTGGACCCCTGACAGAGCTGCTGCAACACTTCCAGAGAAGGTGCTTTTCACCCTTCTTGGCTGATGACACTCCTGTTTGCCTTAAAATGTGCCTGTATTAATGCAGTGTCTCTATTTAGCTATAGCTGGCTGTAATTTGTTTTGGCAGGTGACCAGCTGTCTATCTGTACATGGACAAACAAACCAACAACATCTTCTCTTTCTTCTGCTTCTCTTACTTCTGTCTACTTCTAACAGATCACTTGGCCAGTCATTATATTCTCTATATGCTTGCCTACAGTGACAGCTTGGTATACCTAATATTTACAAGCATCAGGAGGACAATTTAGTGACATAAGAGTATTACGTCAGGTTATAAATGAGGTTTATTACCCATGAGGTTTGGTCCTCTGGACAGTGAGCTGTGTTGGAGCTGGAGTAGAGAATATCATCCTTGACTAAAACAGAGATTGCTCTTAGAATGAAGGAGAGGAACAGGTTCAGATGGATGTAGTTCCGAGTACAATGAAGTTTTCTAAGGAGAGATTTAAAAACAGTCATTTTTGATTTCAAGACAGAAAGCCTCTTGAACAGACTTCTACTCATCTCTGCTTGTTTCTTAGTAATAGGAGCCTTAAGTAAGACCTATCCTTTCCTACTCCTTCATATTTCAGTGCTGCCTCATGTTTCTTTAACATCATCTCAACACCATCATCATTATATGCTGCCCAAGATATATAAATAAATGATCTCTTACTCCTTTTCAGCAATGCAGACCAAAAGATCCTGAAAGTGTTTCTCCCCCACTTTAATGTAAATTGACAGCAAACACTGATTATCATTGTCTGCACTTTTTATGCAAATAAAACTTTTATTATTATTTTATTCTGCATGTTTCAGATACACTCTCATCAATTTTTTCCTAGTTTTATTCTTTAATTTCTCTATATAATGGCTTTTTATCTTATGTATGTCAATGCCAGAACAATTAAAAATGCATGTAAAGCATTAAATTGCCTTTCTGTCCAGTGAGATTTAAAAATTCTCTTCTTTAGTCATGTTTAGCATTCTTTAGCATGTGAAAGACTCACAAATGACAAATTAAATATTCCAATTAACTGAATGAGTGTTCAGGAGAAGTTAGTTCAAAGTTGAAGGCGTTTCAGTTAAGACACATTCTTTCCAAGATCACTCCATGTAACAGAAATTTGTTTTAGCAAATCCCTAGAAACCAAGTTACTGAAAGGGGCTTTTTTTGGTCAAAATCAGAACTGTGAACTGTATCTGAATAATAGCCAGAAGCCAGGACATTTTAGCAAGCTGAGCAATGAAAGAATGAAGATGAAATAGGATGTTACAGCTAGAACTTTGGTATGCAATGCCAGCTTCTAAGTGGTCTTTGTGTTTTTATTTTTAAAGAACATTTCTACAGAACTCCAAATAACATGTTCTGAAATGACTAGACAAGCACAGTTAGAGAGAGCACTGGGAAATAAATGACAAATCCATCTCATTAGCCTGCAGTTTGGCAAAGGACATAATACCAGGCTGAACTTAGAGCAGTTGTTAAAAAAAAACACTAATTACTGTGGCTGTATGTGTCCTTCACTGAAAATGGTTCTGAGAAAAGCTGAAGCACTACTATTATTTTGGACAGCAACAGACTTTTCTATGGAACTCAATGCATGCGAAATACATACCAAGATGGGAGTGGAAGAAAATATTTGTTGTGACTAACTTACATTACTAGCTTTTCATCCCCTTCAGTATATGCAATTATAATATTACATCTACAAATCAACCTTTCTGAGGAGGTGGTCAAACAATCTTTTTTATTTAGGGCTAGGAAAGATGATTCAGAGTAACAAAGAAATGCTGCTTATTAACAGCAAAACAAAAGCTGCTATCCTATTCACTGTGACTCATGAAAGAAAACTATCTTGAATCTTGACAGACAGTTGATACACATGAAAACACATCTTATAAAAATGATTCAGATTCATACTTTTCTTCTTGGTAAGATACACAACTTACTGTCAGAGAATCTGACATTTTTTGGTTTTGCAATATGGGAGTTATCTTGAAGGAAATATTCTAAGAGCTACACAGTAAGTAAATTGAACCTAAGTGTTACACAAAAACATGCTGTTCTACAATTCATTTTCACTCTGAGTTGGAAAAAAAAGTTTTAAAATATGTGAAAAATATTATTTTTTTCAAATCAGTTTTCAATGTTCTAAAACTTCATGATATACTAAAATTCAGACATTCAAAATGAAGGAATAGAAACTTACACTGTAAGTAGGGTAAAAATATTTCTTCTGACTGAGTCAAAATTATTACTTTCAATGTTTAGAAAATGTTTACGAAATCAAGACTAGGCCTGACAATTTGGCAGTGTCCAACAGAAAAGTATGATGCCAGAAATTTTCCAATTAGGTTTACTCATAGTAAGTACACAGAGAATTACATGGGCAGCAACACCATCGTAACTTGAAAAATGTTGCCATCTTAATATAGAATAATATTACAGACCTTCATATTCTATGTCTTTATTCTGAGCTTAGAAGATTATCCAGAGATGAAATCCTTTTGTTTTGCAATGCTTCTAAACCTGTCCTTTGCATTCCATTAATTAACAATGGAAGCCTATCTAACAGTTTTGTAAAATCAAGTAAAGTGGGAATCATCTTTGGAAGAAACATAACAGAGATGCACAGAACTGCAACTGCATGGAAACTTTCAGGAAAAGTCACCTTCTGCTCATCCAACAGTTCTGCCTTTTTTCTGCTTACAGCTGATAATTTAAACAACTGGAAAGGCTTGAGGCTGTTTCTGTTCTGCCAGATATAATATACAGTGGAGTGTGGAAGTTAAACAGTAGTACCTGAAAAAGAATTTTCACTTCTTTTTTCATGTCCATGTTTTCTTTCATAAAGTAATACTGAATATATTCACGATTAAATGCAGTATAATTTGTAGCATACACATACAAATCCAGAAAGGTACAATTTTCATAATGTCTGGCTTTAGTAATATGCAAGTTTAAATCCTAATCCTGCATGAAGTCAGAGTTTTCACAACCCTACTGCTTTAGTGACTCCAGTGATTTTTAACTATCTTCTTGACTACCCAATCTCCTTTAGTCGGTGTGATTTGAAAAGTTGTTTAATGCCCTTTTTAAATACAAAAAAGACAGTTTCCTGATTACATGCCAAGGTGAATGTATTTCAGGGGTGAGTGAACTATCTTCACAAACACTATATTGAAATTGCCTATAAAGACCACTGGACCTTTCAGGGCAAAGCATACTTCTTGGACAGAAGGTGGAAACAGGTAAGTAGTAGCAAGTTAAACTTTACAGAATCTTATTTTCTGTCCTTAAAAACAGACCAAAATGTACAGGATGGCATTCATGTCAGAGATATGCAGAGACATACATCCCTTTACATTCACTTTTCTCACTGACACTTTACAATTGCATCAGCTGCAGTCTAACACAAGAAGTGTAAAATGCTGCATTCAGATGTCTACGATACAGTGTCTGAAATGTGTTACTAGGCACCAGAAGTTTTGAAAATGCATGATCTGCCTACAGTGTTTGGTAGTAGACACATGATACCCATAAGTGACTCCATTTTTTTCAAAGATATTCCAAAATATTATCATGGGTCATGTATCCACTCTGAATTGTCTCTAAATATTTAAATATTGACAAAATTTTACAGTAGTGTATAAAATTTATAGCATACCATAGTAACAAGCTAATCAGAGGACTGAAACTATGCTATCCTCTACATCTAATATTACATGTAATTTTTTCCACTAATTTGAGAGATGTATTTTCTTCTTCTTAGAGTGGAAGTGGAAAGTTGTGTGAAGTTAATATTGGAGAATATGAAAGCCATTCTGTTAGACAGAAGTGAAGCATGAAGGCATGAAGGTTGAGAAAATGACAAAAGCTATGATATCAATAATAAGATTTTGCTCTTTCTTTTGAACAGATGGGGATAGCTTTCTGTCTCAGAAAATGCCCAGAAATGAGCCCAAACCAGCAGACAGTACTGCTTTTCCCAACACTGCCTAAGTAAAACACTGCACACCCAGTACTATCCTTCAGCACAGTCACCCACAGCTTTACAAACCTTCTTGGATTACCTCTGATGCCTGGAGACCACTCAGAAGTTTCTGAAAAGCACCAACTATCTGGTGTTGAGACCAGCTTTTTTCAAGAACAATCAATGTATTGATTTTTAAAATGAAACAAAAATTACTTTATAGATTCATTCCTAAATGATTATTCTTTACATAGGCTGCAATGTCTGTACATTTGTAAAGTGCTTTGAATTTTTTTTTAATGACTGGGGCTGGCAAAAATCCTGTTAGCATTACATTATTGTCAGCTGTTTGAGAAAAATGTCAAAATGATACTTTTTTTTTTTTTAAATCTGGGCAATCAGTAATAAGACAATGATTAAAACTGTTTTATTATTGCACATATTTACTAGTGAAAAATACATACCTGAAGAGGCAAAGAATTATACTTCCTGTTGTGAGAGCAATCAGAGATACGCTGTGACCAAGGGTATAAATTGCCTTCACTCTTACATAGAAGTTGACCTGCACAAAAATATACATATGCTGAAACCACTTACTGATATTTGAATTGACTGAAGTGATATAATTTTCCATTAAATAGTTCTCAAGACTAAATAAATACCATTATTTTCATGCTTTGCTCTGTAGAACGCGATGAGAATGTGTTAAACCTTTATTTCAACATATTTTTGCAATGCAGCGTATCAAACCAACAGACATCAGTAGAAAATTCAGCCTAAGAAATTCAGTCACACAAGCTGCAATTTTAGCTGATTAGCCCATGTCTATGAGGTAAAAAAAAAAGTATCTGGTTAAAAAACGTTCATAGACATCTGAAATGTAAGAATGAGACGCAGTTTGAAAGAATGGATTATCACTGAAAGAGGCAATCTCTCAGTCCTTCTGCTCCAGTGTACTTAGTCATGCATTTATACATGAACTTAATTTTAAGGACATTTAAGTCCCATTAATTTTAAGGACATATTTAAATTCCATTCATTTCCTATTCTGTATGTTCAAATACTTGTCACCCAAGCAACCCTTTCCCATTCCTTATTTTGTAGAGTTAGTTGCTGAAACTTGGAATGGAATTATATCGGCAGAGGAAAAGCAGACTGAAGTGTGCAATCTGATCATTAACTACAGTTATATGTAAATTTGCCAGAACATATTACATTAGAACCCATTCTGAACAACGATGATAATGCTCTCAGAATGAAACTGCTTGTTCATTTGTGCCTACAGCAAAGTGATTGCATTCATGCTATTTTCCACAAAGCTAGATAAAATACTGAAATTACAGAATTTTTTGCTATGTGAAATAAAAGTTTTTAACAGCAATATAGAATATGTCAAATAAAACTGACATAATTTCTATATGTACTGCACAGATTTACAGCACTCAGATCTCACAGCTGCATCTGTAAAAGCAGTAATAAAGCAATACCTTTAAGTAAACTGTTAGAAAAGGGAAAAGTAACTCACTCAAAATGCTGCAAATACACTGGGCACTCTTTTATTTAACCTGCCCTGCCCTGCAAAATCATGGAAGAAGGATGCTCCAATAAATGACTTAACAATTTGGCAGCCTCATGACCTATCATCAGCATTCTAGGACATGAAGAATTTTATTCCCTGACCTTCTGCCCACAAAGTGTTGCGAAAACACACTCAGAGCCTGGAAACAATGCACAGCAGTTCCATAATATGTTGTTCTATTTGTTATCATCTTGTCGGCCTTTGCAGGCCCCATTAAAATGCTCTTCTACAGAACATACAAATAGAAATCTGGAGGGTCTATAAATCAAAGCTTCTTAACATCCACCATGTAAATATTGTAAATTTGAAGGAGATAAATGTCACTTGCAAAAGGAGTTGCAGTGACAGCAAATCTGAGTTGTTTAAATACTGAGCGCAAGTTTTCACATTCAGTTTCTCTGAAAAAAAAAATAAAAAATCAGCAGAGATGCCCTGTAAATAGTAACACTGATGCTCAGCTAAACAGAAGTCAGCACATTGCAGAATAGCAGCAAAGAGCTGTCTCCTATTATGATACAGCCATCCACATAAAACCTGGTGAGATTATGGGGACAACACAGGGAATACTTTACAGTGCTTTCATCTTCCTGTCTTAGGAACCACAAAGTAACTGAACAAATCCTGCAGTGTTAAAGCAACCATCATCCCTTTGTAACTTGTATTTGCTAGCACTCTTCAAAAGGTAATCACATAAACCAGGACTTCTGATGCAAAGTGTGTCCTTCTCAGCCCCTGGTAGAAATGACTTCTTCCTTCTCACTTGGGTTTCTCACTGTGCTAGAAAACCTTAAAAAGCTGTATGGTCCCTTTCTGCTGCACAGTGGCAGAAATGTTTTATGAGTTGGTATACAATTTCCATAGACAGTCTTCTTCTGCCAAGCAGCAGAAATAGCTCCAAGATGTGTGTAAGTTTGGCACATGTAAGCTCATGCATCTGCTGTTAAACAGATGCCTATACAGATCAAACTGTACGCATCTCTAAGTACCACAGTCTCTACACTCCAGGCAGTTCCCTCTGCCCAGGTGAATCACCTCCCTTCTGCATTCAAAAATTCTCACATTGGCATTTTTATTAGGCTTTGAAATACTTTTTCTGAGAATTCTGTAAACAATTCCGCACACAAAAGATACATGGGAAGTATTAGGAAGCTGACAGTAATAGAAATATTGCTATTTCGAAGTAAGAATCCATAAAAATATTTGAATTACTGAAATATGTTTGCTTACACTAAAGATACTAGCAATTTTGTTTATGTAGGTCTGTTGCTAGTGACTACTTATCCCAGATTTACATGACAGATCGGAATCCAGTAGCTGCAAGAAGCAATTTCAACTAGCACGTTTCCTTTCAACAACACACTAGCCATTCTTCAATGTTTGACACTTTTGAGAACTTGTTAATCTGGTATTTGGCTTTTCCCTGACACTGAATTTAATTTCACAAAAAAGAGTCATAATTTCCTTTACTATTACATCACCCAAAGGCTTTCCACTTCTGCGGGGAGTGGGTTTCAAATTCTATGAGTACGTGTCTTTATTCTTCTGACTGACTAATCCAAGCTGTGTAACACACACAAATGCAAGCATTACTACATGACTTACTATCACAAACATCAAAGTAAATTCAGGTAAGCTATATTAGTAACTTCATGTTTAATGTCTTAAATCATAGTCAAAAGTGTGCTTTTTACTGATCAGTACAGATTACCTCAGTTAATTAATATAATCTCCTTTCTAATATACAAAGGAAAACCAAGCAGAGAATAATAACATTCTAGCTACAAAATAAGCAGTAAGAAACCTGCTATTAAATCACTTTTTTGCTGGCTAGGAAATCTAAAGTGCAGCTACAAACTCATTACACTTCAGTGAGCATGCCAAATTTAGCACCAGCTGGTTTTAGATCAGTACATAAGATAAGAACAACTTTTTTGGCAATCATGGATGATAATTTACCAAGTGAGACAGGATGAAGATGTCATCTCATCCACCACAAACCCATGTTTAGTATTTGACTTTACCCAACTTGTCTGACTCTCATGGCAACATATTAGCTCTCCTTACACATCCAGAGATACTGACTGCAGAAAATAGAACTGCAGTCAAGAGACATTCAGTTCACCCCTAAGTAGACATCACTTTCTGGTCAATTCCACTGACATAATTAACAAACAATATCTATTATCCTAAATGCAGTGAACCAGTCCTATTTGAGAAGCCCCATGGCTTCTCAAGACATCTGCATGGCAGATATGACATAGTGTCTCTTTGCTGTAATTTTGGCAGTGATGCTAAATGATGCTAGATACCTGTGTTTATGCAATCACATCAATGCCATTTCCACGTGCTAGTGATTAGTCATATACATCTCAAGCATATATCTCCCTTTAGGAATTTTGATTTGCAAGTTGAATTTCACCTTTCCAGTTTTTAAAATATGTGATATGTTTATGTAAATGACTTAAAGAATTCAGTGTGGTTAACTGTGCTGGTATGGACAAATTCTAAGTCTAAGAAATTTGTTCTAGCTCTGGCTCTGACATTCTGAACTCAGTCAGATCCAATCAGGTAAGAAAACCTACTCTGTAATGTGAAAGTTTTCACATTTGTCTTCTATTCTGAATGGATAAGAAGAAAACTCTCATTTTTTTTATCACTTCTGATGCAATTACGTGCAATTCAACAAGTGCACTGCTTATAAAACATGCTACTTGTATCATCATCTAATTCTCATCTATGTATTGCATTTTTATGATGTTCCTATTCCTTTAAAAGGTCCAAGTACACCATATCTATGGAGAGACTGTATCTTCTTAATTTTTGCCTTGACTTGGAAGTATTTGTTTAGGAAATATGTAAATTGTTTGGTGCCAAGTATATAACATGTATAACTATGTTTAGTCTGCATTGCCTTTGCTCATTTTTTCCCTATCTTTGCCCGACTTCATTCCAGAACGACTTGCTTTGGTTCTACATTTTTCCCCTCATTCCTACCCTAGACACAGAACACACTGTATTTGCATAAATAACACAGAATCAACTGATTTACAGACTCTAATGACCCATGGTCACTGTACTTGTTAGATGGCATGCACCATTAAGATCGTAAGAATGATTCCGGACCAGAATTCATTATTGGGAAATTGCAGCTAGATAATGTTCCCACAGGAAAACCTCAATTCTGCTTACATGTTCTGCATTTCTTCCTATCAAGAACAACTTGAACTCTATATATATTTTTCTTTGTCTTTCCTTGGAATCACAAGGGATTCCATTACACAGAGTAACAACTTTGAAATTTATCTGCTTGATGAAATTCATCTGCTATTTTTTTTTAATGGAACAAATTTTTGAAGAGCTGTTTAAAGTTGATCTTTGGATAAATAATTTTACTTTTCTGTAAACGTTTTTAATGTCCGGGAATGCAGAGTTCCTGTTTTCTTCCTCAGAGTAAGTTAGAAACAAGTGCAGGGCAGTCCGGTAAAACAAGAGATGCACTAAGCCTCTGAATTTTTCAGTGATGAATTCCTCTGAGCAAGTTTTCTTTATGAACATGGAACAAAAGCAGCAGCGTTATTCATCGTGTCCTACAAGAAAAATCTATAATAATTTAGAAAGATAATAAAGTAAAAAGACCTAGTTTGTCTTCATTAAATCAAAGGAAACCAAGAAAGTCCAGATCAGATGAAGATTGTGGGAGTCTAAAGTTGGGCAATATTCCTCCATCTCAGGCTTTTCTCCACTGCCTTGGTTAGCTTTCCATCAGGCAATACAAGCATTGCGCATTCTTGCGTTTTATTTCTGTTAAGATTTCTTTATTTTCAAACTAGTTTTAAAGGCTAGCATTTGAAGTTTATCATTTTTTCTCGCTTTTGTTTGGAATTTTTTCAACTGAGGTCCAACTCCCACAGGATTTCAGATACCACAGTTCAGTCTCCTCAGTAATAATACCATGAAAAAAACAACCCTAATGTATTTGTTAAAAAAAAAATATTCAAATAGCTACCAGAGATTAGGAGAAATGAGTAAGGCTTCCTTTAGCTTAATAATGTATAATATAACAATTAATATAATAATGGTATATAATCCTTCTAAAAGGTATGAAGCTCAACAGAACTAGTCATTCTCTCTCTCTCTCTCTCTCTCTCAAGGGAATCAGTGGAAGAGAAGAGACTCTTCTATGCTATGATTCATGTGCTTCATTGTGCTTGTGATGATTCAAAGAAATTTGGATGACTTGCAGCCAGGCTCCAAAGGCTACATCTCTTTTGATACTACAGAAGACGAGGGCTGTCTGCCTTAAATGCAGGTGAGTACGTTGCAGTCTAGTCAGATAAAGTCTGTCTGAATTTTGATTGTTAGGCACATAAAAGTGCGCAGTTTTTACTTACTATTAAAAGACCATAGTTTGGCAGTGTGTCCATATGTTACCAACTGTCATATTATTATTATTGATAACTACTCACAGCACTGTAGTGATGCCAGCATATAACAGAATGAGCATGTATCTCAAAGTTGCTAAAGATAAATGAAAAAGAAAATGCTACTGTTTGGTACAAAGAAATTACATGGGAGTGAGGAAGGAGGCATTTTTTAAAGGAAATTTGATGAATCACAGAATTTCTTTAATCGGAAGCGACCTTTAAATATCAACTAGTCCAACACCCTTGCAATGAACAGAGACTTCTACAACTAGATCAGGATGCTCAGAGCCTGGACCAGCCTAAACTTGAATGCCCGAGGACTCCAAATCTAGACCCAGTACTACAAATGAGGTCTCACTAGCACACAGTAGAGGGGCAGGATCACTTCTCCTGCCCTGCTGGCTGCTACTCTTTTGATGCAGCCCAGGATACAGTTGGCTTTCAGGGCTGTGATGGCACATTGCTGGCCCATGTCCAGCTTGCCATCCACTACATCACAGAGTACCCTGAGATGGAAGGGACCGTCAAAGATCATTTAGTCCTGGTAGATGAAATCCTGAATCATCAGGTACCAGCACCTACTGGTTAAGCTATGCATTATTTCTTTTTTGGTCACAGAAATAAATAAAAAATACAGATTTGCATATTTCATTGCATAATTCTTGCAACATATGGGGGCTTTCATGTATATACAGTGATATGTTCAAGAGACTGTTTCATAAACTCTATTCCTATGTACGGTTTTGTTTTCTTAGAGTAGACACACTTTTCTGCTAACATTTTCTCTACAGATAGTTTCATGTTTCTTTTACTAAGTTTAGGGGACTGAAGTCTCTTGTTTGTTTACAGAGCAGAAATGGCACAGAAGCACCCTAAGAAAGGTGACAGTTTCAACCTCAGCCTTGGTTTGGAAGGACCTCTAGGGGTAGGTGGGTAATTCCGTGCTCAAGAACAAAACTGAATTGTTTCTTTGTTCAAAGGAGTATCACTACTGACAGGATATTATCCACCATGTAAAACAAAAATAAACATCTCTTTATTTATTTAACCAAAAGATATAACTGATTACTTCTAAAGTATGATCATGATCATCACAAATGTCTACTTTGTTTATTCTACGGCCTAGTGTATTTCTGGAGTGCTATATGTAAATTTCATATTCACAGATGCAATTATTTACAATTATATTAAAATATAAGCTCTTAAATTTTTAGAACACGTTTCAGAATACATTCCATAATGTATAAATACTGATATGACAGAACATATCAGAAAACTTTAAACTGCACAATGAATATAAAGTTGTTTGGGCCTAGCAACTTGGTTGAGAGCATTAGAAATACTGAAACGTGCAAATGGAGGTGGAAATATAATACAAATCCTAGTTCCTCCCTTTTACAGCATTAACTTCAACAAAGTGGCAGCTGTTTCTAAAGTCTTGTAAAAACTTAAATACAAACAAAGAGATTGATTATATGATGTGGACAATGCACGCATTTCTTAAGAGATGTTTCTTCATATTTTTGGATGGCACAGCACAGAACTGAATTTACAAAAATATATATCTCATAAAATATATATTCCTTGGTATTTAATAATCTATAAACAACAGAATAATGTAAACCCTTTTCCAACATGGTTCCCTTTCAGTTCACTTTAATCTGTGGACAATCTATATGAAATAAAAGAAACCCACTGTGCTCCCAGAGGAGAGCACATTAGCTTACACTCATACCCCATCCTTCTCACTTGAGCATGACAGAAGAAGGATTTTGTATTCACTTTCAGAAATAGCGGTCTCTAATCACATATTGTAAAAAAGTAATGAAAAATGCAGAATGCGATGTAAACAAAAATAGCATGACTCACAGGCACACAGAAAAGCACTGGCAGACAGCAACTGTGCATTACATTTTCTTGAAAGGGACGCATTCAATTTAGACACAGAACAAACAATCCATTAGTCCAAGGCAACGGTCCACTTCACAGATAGTAGCAGTAATGCACCTGTTTTCTAAAGGCAACTATAGACATTCAGGACAGCGATTGTCTGAGTCAGTCCTGACTTTGCTGCCTTAACTCCAACTGTTTTGGGAAGTGGAGCCAGGGTAGCACACTCAGGGTGTTATCTACGGCAGAAGCCTAGGAATGGATGCTTCAGGAAAGCTGCTAAACCAGGGATGATTCTTTCACTGATGAATTTCCGTGTAGGCACGTGCTGCTATAGTTTCATCATGTGTAATAGCACTGAGAATTTTCCTCTCCATGAATCTGTCTTTGTATTACTCAAGTGTTTAAATCACATAGCCTGTGATACAATAAATGTCAGGTCAATTCAAGCTAAGATTAGATAATACTGTATTAGCTGACTTGTAGCCATGTCTCTTTTTTTTTTTTTTTTTTTTAAATGAAGTGGCCACATTTCAGTCCTTTACATTCATGAGGCAGCTTGACTTGTGTTAGTAATGCTGATAAAGAGCGTGATACCCTCTGAGGACATCCTGGACTCATGCATCCAACTAAAAGGTCAGAACTGTTGACATGAAAGAAAAGGTTGCAGTGAAGTTTGTGTTGGGATAACAGACCTTGACATGTTTTTCCTGTACGGTCAAATCAAGTCACCCACTTTGCCACTGTGGTGCCACAAGCTCAATGGAAATATACAAGAAAGAAGAAGATACTTATTTGAATGAACAGGATGAATCTAAAAGTTGCCCTTGAATGTCAGCTGCAACCAATTTTCTTATAGGAAAGGTATTGGAAGTATATAATAAAGGTTTAAATACACAATTTGATGTGATGTGATGAAAACATAATTGTTCAGAGTCGTACTCTTCAAGGTGGTTAGGTATAATTGCAGACCCATTATAGACCCTATAAGTGGGTCTATAATGGAATTTAATTCAGTAAGGAAGATACAGGCATCAAGCTGTAACAAAGACAGTTTCTACCTCCTCTGCAAACATTTTCTTCAGGGAAAGAATATGGAAAAATATTTAAGACTTACCTATGGTAATAGGAAAAGTTTTTTTGTCACTTTCTCTAAAATATTATTTCTGTATTTACTTTAACTCTGAGAATAACCTCATACATTGCCTGAAAAATATATTGTCACATGTAATTTTTATGTCCAAAATATTTTGTTATTTGAAGAGCCATGATTTCATTTTTGACTCTTTTTGGTGAAAATCTGTGTCAAATACAGTTGAAATATACTGATTAATATTGAGGAAGGGCTTTTTGCTTAAAGATGCTACCACTAACTGCTAAGATTTGAATTCAAGAAATCATCTCCTTTCTGTGTAACAGCTGGCATTTAAGTGCCTCCTGAAATCTCAATACTAAGTGATATTGGCATTTTCTATAATTTCTCCCATGAAGAGATGCATTTAAACACTTCCTTTCCTGTTTTCCTTTTCAGATTCCATTCTGATAATTCCATCTTTTCTTAATTACAAAGAAAAACAACAACAAAAACCCACACACCAAACAAAAACCCTAAAATAACTGCATATTCCTATTGAGCATTTGCACAGGATCAGTTTGTCATCCGTTATGTCTGCACTCTTGTGTTAACTTTTTTTTGACTTGTCAGTTTTAAGGTTAAAAAAGAATTGTTGTTATGCCTCATTCAATTAACCAGTTACGATCTTCAGGCAAAAAATATCCTCTAAGCAATGATAGTGATACTTGAGAAAAGAGGACAGTGGCCATCAGGCCATGTTCTTGAAACACAATCAGTGCTTGCACTTCCACTTTCTGTCACTGCAACATGGTATGCATTTATGTTGTGCACTATCTATGGTAGATGCCTAGAATATTCTCTCAATCGTGCTTCTGTTAATCATTTTCTCCCATATCTGCTCTACACTTCTCTTTGATTTTTATCTTCCCTTATTTCTTATTTAATCTTTATCAGGCTTGTTCAAATGTCACTGCTGCTATCCACTTCCAGTTTCTTTACCTTCATTCCTGTAAGTACAATCAGCTTGCATTTCAAATTGCTCCTTTAAATTATTAGTTACTACTTCAAACAAGATCTGCTTTTCTATTTATACTGCTATTTCTGCTAACTGAATATATCTCACTACTTGAAATTTTGTCATTTGCTCATTTGATTTTTTTAAGTCTTAACCTACTTTGACTCCCTGTGACAAAGTCTGGGTTGATGACATTGTTTTAAAGGGCTGGTTTAGCAGTAATGTTGGATTGCTCCCAAGCAGTCAGATTGTACCAGTGTTTTGAAATGCGTCTGCGGAAAGGATAGGAAGGTAATATATTCTAAAAATTCTTTATTGCTCATTCTCAACAACAGGCAGGGCTTTAAAATACAGAAAGAAATGGCAAGAACCACATGTCTCAGCTAGAAAGCTAGCACATCTCTGCAACAGGCTGAAATAGGTCTGCTAGAGCTGTTCCACATATATAATACAATTCAAAAAAACCCAAATGGTTAAGAATGTTGATCCACACGATTACTTCATGTGCTCACCATAACAAAACTACTGACACGGTGATCTCAAAACCATTTTTTGTAAACAAAATCTTGTGCTGCTGGAGTGAGCAGAAAAGGTGGTAGAAAATAGGCAAAACATCATGGAAAGAGTATTTCTCTAAATAACAAAGAACAAGAAATAGTTTCTACAAACTGAACAAATTCATTTTTCCATCTGATAGCTTTTTGAATCATTTCTAATGGCTAATCCAATTTTAAGTCTAATACAAATCTGCAATAATTCCAATGACCTATGTTAATTCTATTTTACTCATGATAACTTAGACACATATCAGCAATCAAATGGTGCACACATTATTACCAAATTTATTACATTATTAGGATTTGTTATAATAGAAACATCTGGCAATAACACCATGCAAAACAAGTGCACAAGCTCAGCCAGTATTAGAACTGTGGATGCATTACTGCACTTAACAACTGATCATAGCCTTATGTTTCAAACAATTACAAAATTCTACATTTCTGTCTTTGCCTTATATGACATTTGCAATCTAAGCACATGGCAAGCAATGCTACCAAAAATTGTAACTAATTCTGATTGAATAAAATAGGATTATTTGGAAGCACATTATGTCTCATAGCTATTTTGAACATCAGCATTTAAATGAGTTGAAAAAATGTTCTTCCTACCTTGTAATCGTCCTCATAGTCATTATATCCACAAGTACTTAAAATGTCAGGAAAAATATCTGACCATCCATTACTGGTACAATTTTTACTAATATTTCCTGTAAAGCAAAATTTGAGAGTTTAAATCAGAAGTATTCAAAAGGCTACTCAAGAATGAATGTAGCCAATCTAATTTTGTTATCCTCTGGAAACATGCTGTTAATATACTCTGTTTCCTAACTCTCCTGTTAAATCAACTCATCTGTTTCCTCTCATATGCTCTTCATTAATTTTACCTCGGCTTTTACTACTACTCCGAGTAGCCTTTGCTCTAAAGACATATTCCAAGTTGTGATGGTAGGCTTCTGCTCTGGTACAACAGCTATTCCTTTTACATCTGCAAAAGCCTGAAATATTTTGTTGCACTGTCTGAAGTATTCTAGAAGGAGGCTTTCAGTTCACTTTATGAAGAGGATAAGTTGTAGATAAGCTAATCTGAAAGAAAAGTAATTTAAGTGAGAGTTATTCTGACCTGTTATTTAACTTTTTCCAAGAAGGAAATACCAAATGATCTCCTGAAGACTCATTAAAGCTCTCAGATATTATGGTGGTGAATTACTGCTACAGCACACATCATTAGAGTTTGTAAGGCATTTTAAAGGTTGAACTCTGTGAAAGGTTGAAGATTGATGACATAAATACACATGCTGAATCTTACCCTTTGAACCAGTCATTGATGTTCTTATGGAATGTACAGAAAATGGGCAAGTATGGCTGGAAAGGAATTCTGAACAGTTTCAGAAAAGATTTTTTTAATTGGAATTAAGAAAAGAAGTTGATTTCTTTGCCATGTGATGTTACTCAAATGAAATTGGGGCAATCTATAATACTGCTCTTTAATCTAATGAATATGCAGTAATATTCATCTAATATGGAGCAGCTTCAGAAAGAGAAATCTGAATAGTCTGATGTTGGAATAAACAAAAGTCAGTAAATTATTATAATTTACTCTTAAAATGTTAAATCATGAGCAACTGCCCGTCATCTTTCTTACAGCAATTTTAACATTCATGATGCTTATATTTCTAATAACATATTGTTATGGTTTGGAGTTTATCACTGGTCTTCAACTAACTTGAAGATGCCTGTTTCCATCACCCAGGGGCAAATAAATGTGTCACAGATCAGCTTAGATCAAGAATAACCAAACATAGTTGTATAAATTCTAAGCTAAAACTTTTCTGATTTTTATCTTGTTCCTTAGTTACTTCTTTGCACAATGACTTCAGCTGAAAGTCGTACATACACTACAAGGGGTTGATTGACAAACCACAAAACCTCTCTAGCTTCTAACCAGACCTCAACATGTAAGCACAGCATCTTCCTCAACTACAGGACCGCTTCTGCAGTTTGGCACAGACATAACATTTCTTAAGGAAAACCTAACCTATTTATACACTCTAAAGTGTCTTCACTTTATAAGTAGATCAAGATTCTCTGATTAGGCAGAGCAGAGGAATATGTTAAAAGAAGCATGAGTTGTATCAAAGGTAGTTTTGCAATAAGAATATTGTATGCATTCAAGACACTAAATTTTTTTCTTCCGTAAGTATGGTAAGGCTATCTAATTTAAAGACAGTCAGACAATGTTCTATGGAAAGTATTGGGTATTTCTATACCATCTTTCCATGCAATTAATATTTCAGATTTTTCAGATTTGAAACATGTAACTTAATTTGACACATATTTTAATGTGAAGCATCACTGAATAACTGTGTAAGTATGGCATTCATACTTACATTGCCATGTAACACAGAAGCATGATAGGATAATACAACTGCTTTTACAATAAAAAGTCATTTAATATGAAGTAGAGAATTAATTATGTGGAATGCTTACACTATAATCTTGATCAGTGCAGAAGAAATTAACAGCCAGTTCTCCTAAAGCTGTAAAAATGAGATCACAGAGACACAGAATTGTAGGGGCTGGGCTTATGGATATCATCCAGTCCAACCCCTCTGATAAAGCAAGTTCCCCACAGTAGGTCACACAGGCTGGTTCTGATTATCACCAGAAAAGGAGACTCCGCAGCCTCTCTGAGCTACCTGTTCCAGTGCTCTGTAACCCTCAAAGTAAGTATTTTTTTCCTCATGTTTATAGAGAACTTCCTTTGTTCCAGCTTGTGTTGGGTACCCCTTATGCATTTGCTGCACACCACTTAAAAGAGTCGGCCTCATCCACTTGACTTCTATCCATCAGACACTGATTAGCACTGATAAGATTTCCTCTGTCTTCTCCAGGCTGAACAACTCCAGGTATCTCAGCCTTTCCTCATAAGGGAGATGCTCCAGGCCTCAGTCATCTTTGTGGTGCTCCACTGGACTTTCTCTAGAAGTTTCCTGTCTTGAACTGAGGAACACAGAACTGCACACGGCTCCAGATGTGATCTCACCATAGCAGAGGGGAAGGATCACATCTCTCACTCTGCTGGGTATGCTTTTTTTCATGCATCTCAGCATACACTGCTGGCTCATGGCCACCTGTTGTCCACCAGAACACAAAGGTCCTTCTTTGCAGGGACCCTTTCCAGCAGGTCAGTCCCTAGCTTGTACTGATGCATGTGAAACACAATTATTCTTTTAAAGTCAAAATTAATTATGAAACGCATTATAGAACAGATATTTTAAAAGCCTACTTGTGATTTGGAAGACTTTCATGAAAAAGAAGGTAATCTAAATATTCTTGTAGAAAAATTTGAATTTCTTTTAAACCCTGAAAAAAATAAAACATACATCTCACTAAAATGGCCAAATAAAGTTAGATTACTCATTTGATGATATTTTGATATTTCCTGCCAAAAGAATCAAACAAATTTGCAATGTGCTGTATATGATTTAAATAAATGATATATTGTTGAACAAAAATTATAATCACGATGAGATATTTAGATCTTACTTGAACCAGTCATGGAAATGTTCATTTTAGTTTTTTATTTTTCACTGTAAAAAGACTCCATTGGCAACTTTAAGAACAAAGATATTTTAGTCATATCTCAAATTATTCTTTATGTAAAAAGTTCTATTTTTATAAAGGTCTCCATAGAGACCTACATCGCTATATTGGGTTTTGCATCTTTCACGACTTTTCCATGACAAAGATTTCTCACCTGAGCAACAAGGGTAAGAATTTCCCTGCTGCATTTTCAGATACATATGTGAAAAGCTATGTGTGCATCATCTATATTTAAAACCCCACTGAAAAGGTGAAGAGCAAAATTAAACTGCAGTAACATATATCAACAAGATGGTACAAAACAGGGTAGACTTAGAATAGGGCTGTTTAGTATGGGGAACAGTCTGAGGGAATGCCTTATTGCTATCTTCCATTATCTGAAAGGTGCTTACAGTGAGAGTGGGGTTGGTCTCTTCTCACTGGTGACAAGACGAGGGGAAATGGCCTCAAGATGCGCTAAGGTAAGTTTAGGTTGGATATCAGGAAAAACTTTACAGAAAGTGTTGTTAAGCACTAGAATAGGCTCCCCAAAGAGGTGGTTGAGTCATCATCCCTGATTGTGTTTAAAAACTGTTTGGATGTGGTGCTCAGGGCCATGATTTAGTGGGGGGTTGTTAGTTAGGGTAGTATGGTTGAGGTGGCGTAGGTTGTGGTTGGACTTGATGATCTTGAATGTCTTTTCCAACCTGAGCAATTCTATGATTCTATGTTCACTCCACTATGATTCTATAAATAGGTCTTAGGAATCTTAGTCACTGAGGAGTTCATTTCAACTTCCATTAAAAAGCAGCATAAAAGGTTTCATAATAATTCCCTTAAATTTTAATAGAGATAATTTTTTGCTATAATGTGTTAATGTTGGCTCGTAATTCTCACGAATGCAAGGCAGAGCGCCTCTCCTTAGCACAGAAGGAACAACCAATATGTAATCTGATGGCAGCTGTTAGAGATGTCAGTCCGGTTAATCTGCATTAATTATTAATGCAGAGAGGCCCAGAAGAGTAAGCAACATCTACAGCTTTGATGAGCTGCACTGTATCAGAATTTACGCACATTCAGTACCTAAATCAAAGAATACCAGATGGACCACAAAGACAATTATTTGGTCCTTCCATGATGTATGAAAATCTGTTATTTTAGCTCATAAAAAAAACTAAAACCTTAAGCTCCAAGTCAACATTATTAATGCATTATTTTATCAAATACTAAAATGAAATGAGAAAAAAATACACTTTAAAGTGAAATACCTGGTTTTCCAGAAAAAAGGCTAAATATTTTTGGGCAAGGGACAGTGACAGTCTCTCCAATCCTTGCAGGACGCCAACAGGTGATGTTATCCCAAACTCCAACACATCCTGAAAGAAAAACAACAGTAAGAGACATAAAAGCTCTGTCTGGTTCTAGCCATCCACTGTCTTTACCTCGTTAATAAGTATCTAAGACTTGGTGGAAGCTTTGGATTAGTACTTCAAGACAGATTAAACTTGAAACAAAGCCACAGAGATTATATTTTCTTTGAAAATATTTGGGGAATCACAAGAGTCTAATGATTAATCAACTTCTTTTAAATCAGTCAATATACTTGTTTGCAAAATGTCTCGTCAAAACCATGTCATGCTAAGGAATGATAAAGAATGTAATAAGTAACTTCTGAGTATTAATATAATCTAAGAGCGACTACAAAATCTTGAGAATCTCTTAATCACAGTTAAATGAAACTTTTAATGTGCAGTAATTGGCAAACTGAACGTCACAAAGAAATATTTAAGTCATTCATTGGACTCAGCAATGCTAATATGATGGAAGTATAATTGTGACTGGAGAATTCTTGGAATAATAGGTATGGACTTATAAAATCTTCTCTCCTAAATTAAGTAATGGAGATTCAAACAAAGAATGCTTCTGTATGTTGATTTCAGGAAGGAGGTCATAAAATGTCATAGGAACATTTGATGGTAATACCAGTAACAACTTGTTACTGATAAACAGCGTTCATTAAGGCTTTGCCCATGCTGATGTCTGCATAAATGTTCTCCAGAGGAATCACTTGTTCACGGGGACTGAGTCTTTCTTCATTCCTTTTAGAAGAACACAGCTCCAAATGTATCCAGAAAGATGATGTCAAAAGTAAGAGATTACTAAGAGGAATACTTCACAAAGTTTACTGTGTGGGTAGGTTACACGTAATGCCTTATCCTTCACTGCTTTGTATACTGCATCAACATTTCAATCCCAAAAGTTATGCAACAAATTTATTATTTTCCCTACATTGTATACCTTCCCATACTCATTTCAATGAGTGCATACATTTTAAGGTGCATAAGACAATGTAAAGTGAAACGTGGTCAAGAAACCCAAATAAATTTCCATCATAAGCTAGAACCACTCCTGCATCCTGTGCCATCACCACATACTACTTTATTTGTAATAAGGAACCTACCTTTTTTTCCTGTTTTATAATGCTTGCCATGGCAACTCCCTTTATGCACTATGTCACTTTGTCTCTAATGGCAGCTGATGCGAAGGTAGGAAAACAGCATAGAAGTTATTTCCCGATTATTCCATCTTATTCCATCTCCCATCTTCTGTACTACCTTATAGATAATTTACCTACTGCTATAAATTGTGGGCATCTTTACAATATGTTTTTTTCTTGCGAAGTAGGCTGCAAGGTGGCACTGAGCATCCAGGACATCCTCCAGAAGTAGATGGGTCTGAGAACAGAGGTTCATCCACCATACTTAGAGCAAATCTGCCTGTAAGTATTTTTGACTGGCCTTTAAGACTTCAAGCACCTCATCTCCACAGAATGCACTGCTCACTTGTTTAAATTCATATGTTTCTAAAGCAGACTCCTAAAAATGTTCAGAGGAATTTCATCCCCAAAACATGCATTTCTTCCCAAGAGAATCTGAAGTTATTAATTTAGTTGCAGAATCTAGACAGTAGGTACTTGTATTCTAATCAGTCCCACTCTCATTTGCTTAATGCTGATAAACATTGCTTTGTCAAGTTTTCCAATTACTTGGAAGGGGACTATCTACTTTGTTTCATTTAATAACTCTCGACTCCTAGATCAATATATCTGACTTCTTTCAGCTTTACATTATGGCAAGGGAAACTTAGGACTAGGAACTATGTAAGTGGTACTCTTTCCAGCTGTACTCCACAACCAGCTGAGAAGATCCTGTTGACAACTCCCTTTCCAGATTTCTGGTCCCTTACCTTTTGAATGAGTGTTTTTAGTGACTGATGTAGAGTGTAAGGGCTCCCTGATCTTCATAATCACTCCTTCTTTTTCCTGACAATCCCACAGAGTTTGTCCTTTCCATTGTATCTACCCCTACAGTTGGTTCACACATTTCTTTAAGAACTGGCTTGTGAGTTTTTTCTAATTTCTGTTTTACCTGTTTAGCTTATACTCCCTCTGGCATTTGTGGCTTTTTTTTAGCATTAGCAATGCTACATCTGAGGCCATGCTGACTTGTCCTTCTATACACAATTAAAAAAAATAAGATTTTGTATCTTCATACCCTTTGAAGTAAACACAACTTAAACTGAGTTGCAATACTGGATTAAAATTAAGCCTTACTCCTGTGATCTAACACTAGGGCTTATGCAAAACAAAAGAATGCAAACCCCGGCCAAATCAGGTCATGCTTCCTTTCCAATTGATTTAAGCCAGAAACAACATCAACAACATCACACACAAGTAATCAGAGAGACAAAGAAACTGTTTTCTTCATCTGCCACCACTCATAACTATAGTGGCAAAATGAAACTCTTTTGGCTTGGATAGATCTACTGCCTGAGCCAGCATGAACAAGTTCTGGAGTACACAATAATAATCAGCAACTTGTGTGACTTCAGACCTTTTTATTTCACCCCAATTTTCACTAACAAGTGAGAGCTGAGATGAGACATCAAAGCATTCATGCACATCCAGAAAAGCTGACTATTTTCACAGATTTTCTCTTCTGTTTAATAAACGCTCTGTCGGATGGTAGATTTGCTATCATAATCTGCAACCAGCTCAGAAGCCTTTATCAATTTGTATCATGCTACCATATGGATTAAGCAAAGCTTTTGCTAAAAAGGCAGCTGAACAATGTAGACCTCGGAGTGTCATCAGTAACACACAAAGACAAAAACAAAAACCCCAACAACCAAATCTCTAAACTCCTAACTGTTATTCAAGCTTCACTTAACATAAAATCTCACATAGAAACACGGAGGTTCAAGTAGTATTCCCATCACTATCTATCAAAACAATTTGCTTCCCACCTTGAAGATAGCTTGTTAAGAAGTAAAACAGTATGCAAATTTTTGATGTTCAAAACATTACAAATCACAATTTGCACAGAATATATTTTTAACCTCAGATCTTCCTCGGTATTTTAGGACTTTAGAGGCATTTACTGTAGAGAAAAGAATGATAGCTTTTTGTAGTCCTTCAATCAAACAGATGAAATAACACAAAAGATGCATTTCTACAGAAGAACACTTTCAAATGCATTAACAATCATAAGAGAGAAGTTTGAGTGTTTGTCATCAGAATTCTAAGAGCATTATGCCTCAATTTACGTATACTTACAGTGTATTTATTATTGTACAGGAAATCTGTGGAAACTGCTAAAGTGTCCTAAAAGCATTTATATTCACTGAACAACTACAATGTGATTCTGAAAACTGGTCTACAGCTGAAATCTGAAATGTGCCTGTTATTGCACACTGTATTGCTAGAAGCTTCTAGAAGAGTAACTGTGAAACAATACATTTCTGGGCTCTCGGCTCACACCTTTTCCTATCCCCATTCCAATTACTATATACTTTTAACAATATTGTAGTCATAAATCATTTTCTTAGCAAAACTGTTTTGTTATGGACTTGTTGAACAAGTCTATAAACTTCCATAAGCCTGCCTTTTCCACGTCAGCTTTCCTTCATTATACAGCATAAGCTTCATTTTGCACAACTGAAAACTGCAGTTAGTTTCCTGCCAACCTTGGAAATTCAAAACGGAGACCTAGATGAGATTTGCAGGACTTCAAGCAGATACTGCTCTTTACCACTGTCTCATTTTACAGTCAACACTGAGATACGTGAAATCTTGTCAGAGGGTGACAAAGCACTATTGACTTCATTCTAGAACATCTGAAAATTGGTCAGATTAATTGTTCCCTATAATCACCAGTCTTTGGCCTGTGACTATCAAGCAGCCTGTAGTGCTATAGATGCCTCTATAATTGGAAAATGAAGGTGAGGTATGGGGTATGCTTATGTGTCCCTGTGCACAGAGTATCTGCCTTGAGTTGCTCCTTTGACTATTTTCTGTCCAGCCATTAATTCACTCAGTGTTAGGACTCCTGGAATATTATCCATCTCTGCCACACTGCAGAAAACCATTCAGTATGCTCATTTGCTGGAAGATGTACCCATCTCCCACATACATACCCTGATTCCTCCAAAGGATATTAAGCAATTCTGATATAAAACATTTCTATGTATATAATAAGGTTATAAGTTTTAGTTTTACTAGCAGTTCCAGTAATATTTTTTAAAGTATATTAGAAACATCTCATATTAAAAAAAAAGATACTCCAATGTTTATTTCATATAGTCCCTACAATTATAAAAAATTGTAAGAATTCTAATTACTTAAAAGCATTTTTAAGTTCGCTTCTATAATTTTATGCTCATGCATGGATTTAGTTTGTGTTTAACAATTTCAAGGATTGAATATTTTTGTACTTTCACCCTGATATGCACATATAAAACCAGCCCAGGTTTTGCTTTGCCTCGGTGCCCTAACTTGTCTGAGCATATCTCTACTGCTATTCTCTTCATTTCCTTCTTTATCTATTATTAAAACTAGCACAGGCAAAAAAGATGGTTCTTAGTTCCATGATGTCTAGTAAAACTCTCTTGCACCCTAAATATAACAAACTTTTCAACCTCTTCATTTTGATCATTTACTTCCCTGGTGAGAAACTATCAGAATATCCAAGGAAATAACCAGTCTTCCCAGAAAACTTTTTCTCAACAGCTCACTCATCAGCATGGGCAGAGTGTCACTACCCTAATGCTCTTCATTCCTTTTCCTCCAGATGATACCACTGATTATATTCCTACCTAGTGGAAAAGATATAATTTACCTGATGTGAAATATCTCGAGACACCTCATAATGAAAGGAATTTTAAAAGACTATAACCTAAATTTTGTTTCTCATGTTTTGCAGTTTCCGTATAGGAATATTCATCATCCTTTTACCTGACACTCGGTCTCTGAGCAATAAGTTTGCTTATAAACATGTGCTTCTTCACGTCTTACAGTATAACACTGGGTTATCACTTGAAACGTGCACACACACGTGTATATATATATATATATAATATACACATACATACATATATACAGATCATACACACATAATAACCACTAGGTGGCACTTTGCATTTGGATTTTAAAATTGCCAATTCAGAGAGAGCTTTAACATTTTTTTAAACTAAGTGTTCATGATACATGAAACAAAGTGAAAGTCCTTTGAAAATCTGCCAGAAAGTTGTCAACTAGTCTATGGTTTGTTTTTCGAGCAAGGAAACATTTTGATTTTTGTACTTAACTTGACAGAGCAGAAGCAACCTCACCTCTTATGGGCAATGTTTTCCAGACTGTAGGTTTGAACTCCACAGCATGTAATTTAGGCTACATGAGAATTTATGAACATATACGGAATGAAATTATTTCTACATTGTAATACAAGAAATAAGAAAGAAAGGAAAAGGAGGGGGTCAAGAAGCAATGAGCTAGCAAATTGGAAGCAAAGAAAACACAACAGAACAGCTTAAAGAGGTAGAAGGAAGACAACAGTGGCAAAAGCCTTACTTTGCTAAAGTTATCTTCCATGTACTTTTGCCCAGAACCTGAATACATCACAGTGCCCCTGTGCAGCCTCAGCTGGGCATGTCCCAGTCTTCTGACCATGGTTCCATCCCAGCTCAGGCCTTGGTCTTCAGCTATGCTGCAGGTGCACATCTTCAGCCTCGCCACAGCCATACCCATGCCTGCCTCCACCTGGGTCCCAACTCACTGCTGTGGCCCTACCTTCTAGAAAGCCATTCTAGGGCTTTCTAACCCTAGTTCCCTGCACCAGGCTTGACTGTTACTCCCACCCATGGCCTGATGCCTCCCACGAGGTACCTGATGCCTGCAGCCTGCTCTGCTCCATGACTATGGGTGGAAACGACCCACGAGCTGGCAGAAACATGCTCCTGTGTATATGAGAAGATGGGCTGCAACACCTGTCTTCAACTAAAATACTCTTGTGAAACTGCACACTGTGTACACAAGCTCTGATTAGTCAGAAATACAGAGGAAATGGAAATATAAACTTTTAAAATTACTGATCAACAGGAAGGAGTCACGCACAGCAAGCAGAATTTTGGAAGTTTACACACACTACTCCAGATTGAACTAATAAACATCAAAACAATGGATTTTAATCTCCTATTGACCTAAGATGTTTGCCATTTACAGATTTGTAAAAGCCAGTCTTAATATTAATAGTGTTAAAAATTGTGTTCTTGACGCTTCTTGGAGGATTATTCAAGTTTTCACTTACTGAAACATTTAAGAAGTACATTATTTCCTTTCTGAAGAACAGCTGCCCATCAGAAAACCAAAAATCTATAGGTTGATTTTATTTTTTAAGGTAATTCACATGTTTTTAGAGTAATGCAATGAAATATGCGTGTTTTTTCATTCAAACTTTCTACAAAGTAAATCTCACTTTCCAATTACAACAGCATATGTTTTGTGTGAGTAGACAGCATTCCCATCTCACTACATGAAAATAAGTTTTTAATATACTGGAAAAATAATTATCATATAGTCAATTATAGTATAATATAGTCAAAGCTGCTAATACCATTAAATATCAATCTCGTTTTCATAGAAAATTCACCAGAAAATATTAAAAGTAACGTATTGAAACTATACATTTGTGTACATTATTCTCATCTATGAGCTATTTGTTGTATTAACTGGTAGTTTTTTAGAGCTTTGGTATTCAGAATTGCTTCTTCATGATATGTGGATGTCATGGAGAGTAGCCTGCCATAGGCAAAGATGTCTCTACCAGGACTCAAATTCAAAACTATACAGGGCAGATGTTTCTTTAAGAATCTTCCAAAGAGCAAAATTAATTCTCTTACAGCTGTACAGCTTATTTTTTCAGGGCTCCAATTATTAATATCCATTGCTCACTTTCTACTTACCTTTTAGGGGCACAGGAATTTTAGACCTTCAAAATTGCAGCATATACCTGTGGCCACTCGATGCCTCCTTTCTTTGAAAAATACATTTCTTACTGTCACTCTCAGTAACTTCATGATGTGGGATCTGGCACGAGGCTGACCAGGATATTTTCTTGATCTTTGCCATTTATTACACATTAGTTAGTTTTCAGTAGGAAACTACACTTCCCCCATACCTTCTTTCATTCCAAGTGCTTTCTCACCTATGGTCTGGCTCCTCATAAGACTAGCCAGCTATTTTCTGCTCTGAAATAATTAAGTATAACTTTCACCATAGAAAGTTTTACATGGTTCCATTAACGAGGACGTTTCAACTAATTAAAACCACGAGTAACCAAACATTCAAAGCAGCCCCCTCAGCTCCTTAAATATTTTTAAAAAATTGTGTGAACCAAAAAGCAGCATGCTTGTACTACAGCAAGAATGGCAGCAATTCAGATCTGAAAAAGCCAAAGTGTTCCTTAACAACCGACTGGTGCTGAGTAAAAGAAGTTCCACGGTCCAATTATCATTAAATTCTACATTTAATGCTACCTCAGATAAATCTAAGCAACACTGCAGTCTAACTGAAATGTAACCCTAACTACTGAGCTGACAACCTTGCCCACAGCAGCGGGTTTGGGGCTTGAGGATCTTTAAGGTCCATTCCCACCTAAGCCAGTCCATGATTCTACCTAACACACCTTACAGAGCAAACAGCTGCAAAAACAAACCCAAACTGACAGAGGGCCCTGAAAAGACTGGGAGGCTTAAGAAAGAGGGGACCCAGCAAGAGAAGGACCTCATCCACCTTTGTCTAAGTCTCCAACATAAACAAGAGAAGAGAGAGATCTTCAGGTTGGCATAGTTATGCTCGCAGCCAGTCCTTCATTTGTGCAGTACAGAGCTGCGTGCGTGCGAGTCTGGAATGCAAGACAGACACCTTCCTTACTGGAGAAATAAATGTAATAGCAGAGGCAAGTTAGACAAACTAGCTTTTGGTCCATTAGAATATTTACCCCACCATTCTGAAGAGCTTTCAGAGAAATTTGGTGTTGGAATCACTGAAATTCTACCGGCTGTGTAATTCCAATGATTAGATTAGGGTTTAACTTCTTTTTCCAAAGCCATTTCTCTTTCCACTTGTATTCTTTCCTCAGTGTTAACATGTCATATTTAAAATAAATACATTGTCTGGCAGACAGGTCTCACAAAAATGCATTTTGGAAAGCAGGGCCCAACAGGACTCTTTTGACTGCATAGCCCATTCAGTCCAAAATGAATTAAAAAACAAATTCTGTCTTTTTGTTGTAGAATCCTGCTACAAAGTCTATTGATTTAGTTTTAACATTTTGATTGTAAGACTTCACTTTTCACTTAAAGGAACAGAAATGAATCAGTTGTTCTGTAAGGTAAAATTCTAAATACAGAGGAAATACCAAAATTTGCAATCAGCCGATTTTTACCTGTGCAATTTATATAATAGGAGCTTTCTGTTTTATTGTAAAAACACAAGCCATGGACAGAAGGGAAAAGATGAAATAGTGTTTTCTCATACAGACCTCAAGGTCCATAACTTGCAAGCAATTTAGGAAGGAAATCACCTGTCCTCCGAAAACAAGATGACAAAAAACCTCACCCCACCTCTCATGCTTCCAGCTTAGGTACATCTATTCCTTGTGAACAAGCAGATGAGGATGGAGGCTGTCTTTATTGAATAAACAACTAGATTTGCTAGAGATCACCACACAGGCAAAGGCCCTAATACAGACCTCTGGAGAGTGACTTTTTTTCCCTACATGGAGTGCAGTGCTGTCCGCTAACAGAAGAGAGGCTAATGCATGAAATTACCCCAAAGGATAGGAAGTAGAAAGTTATGTGCTTTTAATGTATCATTAACATTGTTCAAAGGATATTTACAGAGCATTTATACAGTGTTTCCATGCAAAACCCACTGTTGCCTTATTAAACCATGAAGTAAGCAAGTGCTTTGTGGACATCACAGCCAATGATTTTACTCAGTGAAATTCTACAGCATGTTATGAGGCAAATAACATCATTTTATGATGTAAAAAAAATACCCATTATCATTAAATCCTTCTTCTATGTATCCCTACCACACAGCTGAGAATAGTCAGTACACATACAGTATTCCTAATGTAATTACTGTCCAAATTAAAAACTGCCTGTCCCATAAAACTCAGCAGTTCCAAAATTCATTAGTGGTGTCTGCTGGTCAAATTCTAGTGCACGTTTCTAGAGATGTTACTGTTTCTACAGATGAAGGCCACACAGGTGCTCCAAAAATTAAGAGAAAAATTTTAATAATTGATTATTCGATAATTGGGGCCCAGGCCTCCCAGTGAACCTTTGTTTCCAAATCCTAGACAGAACCTTGGGGTTTCACTGCAACTTTTGTGAGGCAGGTAGCATTTACTGAAGTCAGAAAAGCGTGACAAGGACTGTATAACTACCTTTCTCATTCAGGAAAAACTGAAGTGGGTTTTGTGGATTTGTTGTAATGAATTGTGTTTCAAGTGCAATACAAGTTTTGGGTGCGGAGCTAGGGCTTGGACTAGTTCCAGCTTGCCAATTTTCATTAGTAACTCTTCTTTATCAGCAGTCAGAGCATCACTGCAACGATCTGCATGTTCCTGCCTTAATACTCCTTACATCTCTGTATGAATGCAGAGTTTATTAGGAAAATAAGGACACGAAGAGGATTAATATTTTGAGAAATGGATGCTTCTGACATAGACTCTTCTGGACAAGTTCTTAGTAAAGGTATCTATAGCATGAAGCACAGGATATGTTCAATTATATCAAACATACAGTTTCTAAGGGTTCATTACAATAGGGGCTGCATTCCAATCTCCTCTGAAGTGGAATATTCCATTTGTTTAAGCCAGGCATTCAATTAAATGTATAAATTCTTCCACTGCTGTATTATCTCTACCTGCAGGGCTGAATCAACAGCATCAGATATACAGTCTTCCAAGATACAAAGTTCTTACACAGCAGTTTGCCATCAGGAAGCCCCCATCTTCCCCACTCTGGCAGAAATATTGCCAGAAAAGCCTTCTTCCCCAAGGAAGCCCTGAATAAAACTGTTGTGTATGGCAAGGATTCCCTTGGAGCAGCCTAGTATCTGGATCATAAAAACAGATCTTCAAGAAAGCCTGGCTTTCAAAGCCTTGTAATAGCTAATAATGTGTTTATTAATTCATCATTTAATTCATTAAGCAGGCCAATAATTATTTATCCATCTGGCTTCACACTCATATTATTTGTGTAACAGCCATCTATCTTATCTCTCATACAAATAAAATGTAAATGATCCATTTTTATTATAATAGTTTTAATTACTGAACTGGATTCATCAAAAATAGCTTGCATTAGAACACAAACTACTGATGATCCTTTTAATTATTTTATTGTATATAAACTGGTATTAGAATATACACTGAGGAATTTACACTCTCAAATCAAGAAGTGGTGTTGAGAGGAGATCCTGATTTGAGATTGGTGCTTATGCTTATAGGACATTGCTGGTGGCAGATCCTTGAGGTACCATCTTCAGACAGAATTCAAAACAGATTATGGAAAAACAAACATATCACATCACATCATCTAACAGAACCAAGGGAAAACTACTGCTCTACAAGAGCTGCAATCTGCCAAGGAGCCCAGTTATTCTGAGATGACATATACCTGGACTACAAGAGAAAAAGGCAGGACATCAATGATCAATTCAATCAAACTAATTTGAAACTACATACTTACAACTCCCTGAAAAGAGTTTGACAACAGAAATTTAATGATGTGTCATTACTTTGCAAAAATCAAGATCTTCTTTTGGACTTAAAAGCATGCAGTCGCTCATAGACCTAAAATATCCCACTTCTTTTCCAGGACCTTGTTTGAAAACCCAGCCTCCCCTTCAATATTTTACACCTTACCAGAAGAGAATTGAGCACGTAATGCATGCAAATGAAGCATTCCAAAAAGAACTTTACCCTGCTCGCATGTTCTGGGTTTACAAAAGATAACTAATTATAAAACACTTATACTTTTGCTAGTTTAATAAACAAAACAAGCAAACAAAAGCAACACAGAAATTCAATACTGACTTCCAACTTTCCTAAAAAGCCCAAACTTTTAACAAAGTTCTGCCTCTCCTTCAAATAAAATGTGAACATAAAAAAAAAAATAAAATAAAAGATAAATTCTTCCTTTCCATTTCGAATTACCATTGGTTATATTTGCAAAGAAAATAAAAACACAACAGTAACAAAGTAAATTAATTTTCTGAATGTAACACTATTGTCCAATCTTTCCTTTGCATGACTGTGGTCTTCTTGGGGTGAATGTTATCTTTTGCCTACATCATCTTCTGCCTGCTAAATCCAGTGATTCTGCCACTAGCGTTTTACTTTCAACAAGTTCTGGAGAGAGACATTTGGAACAAGGCTTTTAGCTTTTCCTCAGACTTGTTCTTCTCTGTCACCACCAGCACGCAGCTCCTCTGCCCATGCAAAATACTATCAGCAAGATAGCACGAGCATACACTTTCTCTCATCTGGCATCACACCCAGTGCATGCCCAGCCTGGCACAACTCTCACCATATGCTAGCTCCAGCTGTAATTTTAAGGCTAAAGCTGCATGTGAACCAGAATACATAGAAATTATATGCACAATACAGAGAAATGTGGCAACTGCAACTGCGCGATCAAAGAAGGTAAAGAGAAAAATGTGACACTAGTTTTCTCTACATTATAGTTCATCTTTTCTTACCTTTGTAGTCCACTGGTTTTGAATGCTTTAAAAGTTCCATGCACTTTGTTTCCTCCTTGTGAATCTCCAGCTGAAATCTGCATTCTGGATGGACACCAATCACCTGTGTCAAATTAACAAAGAGGCAGGGTCTTGAAACACAAATCAAAATGCTTTATGAAGGATGCAGCTACTGATAGTAAAAACCACAACTTGAACTGATGCTATTTTTACCCAAGTATGTGCTGGACATTTTACACACACAGTCAGTGCCCATTTTGGCTTCTCACATAGGGACTTCTCAGAACAAAATATTAAAGTAATGCACCAGAGTATTTGATGACTTCTTCATGTCACGTTCCAAGGCCAACTGTCATTTACACAAAAATGCTTAACTATCTAGTGAATTCACTATAGCTCTTGCTTCCTTTTCTCCAGAAAAGCAATTAATTAAACTGAAGCAGGAAACTAAGCATATTTACTGCTTTTTAAAAATTATTTTATTTAAGCGTGTGCTCTTCTATTAAGTTGGGAAGCTGAAAGTTTAATATGAGTGACAGAACATGAAAGCTCGTCAGGCTGTATTACCTTTGACATGGTAAATTTTCCTTTTCTCCCTTTTCCCACCATATACTTTATCATCTGAAGGGCTCAGAGCATGATCGTTTGGTTCAAGCAGGCACCACATGGGAAGACAGCCTTCCTTTTAAAATCCTATTTTTAAAATTGTATTCCCTTCATTCACTTATGAATCTGGCTCTGCTTATTTCTGTTGATGGGAAGAGACGGGGATGGAGATGGGAGACAGAAGCAAGGCACTGGAAACTGTGCTGATATCAGCTGGATTCTCAGAGATCAGAATGAAATAAAACATCAGTATGTGTAACTTCAGCCATCCGGTAGAACGACACATAGCCCCACAGTAGAAAGAAAAGAGACGTTTCTTTCCTCCCTTTTCTAGGAGACAGTTGCAGTCTGGTAATAGTCAATGATTCATCAGACACAACTTTTCATAATGACAATAATTGATTAATTAATATGTGACTGTAGATCCAAGAACCTTGGACCCAGAGTTAGGACTGAGGATCTGCTGTCCTACAGGCTCCCAGTAGCCAGGTGCGCAGCTGTTTAAAATGCAGTGTGGTGACCATAGGCACAGCAGGGGCTGCTACAAAACTGACACAAATGTCTCTTCTCCTGCAAACGAATCATTTCACCACCTACAACATCAGAGCCTCACCTCCTTTTACTATATTGTGACTATTTGCATTCTATGTTTTCAAGCAGATTTCTTCTAGAAAGTTTGTCCAGATCCTTGAATTAGGATTTGTAGCAGTTATTATAGAAAGTTCAGAGTTAAACTGAAGATATCATGTACTGTTTGCTCTCCAGATAGCTGCTATTTCTAATGAAGGCTTGAGTAAACATAGTAACTTATCTACATTTTCCTTTCACATAGCAGATTTTGGAAGGAAAAAAACCAAAACTTTCTCAATTGCAAACATGCAGTAGAGCTGTTACATCTCCTACTCATCAAAAAGTGTCATAATTAGCAAGTCTGAGGAGGGTGGGTTCCACTGCACAGAAACGTTAAATAATTGAAGAGCAAATGGAATCAGCTACTGAGACGAAGAAAACTTGCAAATCAGTGACTTCGACCTCTGGCACTTGCGGAGTAAGTGCAGGCTGCCCGCTATCACTGATCTATAGCAAAGCTTACTTTGAGAACATCAATTTGCTCATGCTCAAAGGCAACACAGCATCACTTTTCAAACACAGGACGCGTGCCAAACCGTACCACTGCCCCAGCACAGCGCCCAGCTGCCTCCAGACGCACCTCTCCATGCTAAGGAGATGGGGGGCTCCAGCCTGACAGCGCCCTGTTACGCGCCCAGGATCCCAGAAGCAACGCCGAGGGCACTCGCTCAGGGCCGGTGACATACGCGCATCGCCCTGCTTTCCCAAGCGCGGGTTATTTGTAAGCAGGGATTAGACGGATCAGTGCTTAAAAACGCAGGTGTGAACGGAAGGCACCTTAAAGGCTTTCATAGTCGGGCTGATTTTTACGGCAGCGCCCGTGGAACGGCTCGGTGCCGGCGGGGCAGAGCAGCGCCTTCTGCTCCAGCGCCGTCCGCGGCTCCCGTCGCCGTTCCCGCAGCCGCTCTCCCGCACCTGCTCCGCTGAGCGCCCGCCGACTTACCCGCCGCAGGTTCCAGCTGAGGGAGAGGAGGAGGAGGAGGACCGGCAGGTTCCTCATGCCAGCCGAGTGCCGGGTCCCGCCGCCGCACCATAGGGCCCGCGGGGCGCCCGGCCGAGCCCCTGCCCCGCGGGCGGCCGCCGCCCTGCGGCTGTAGGCGGCTCGCGCACCTGCCCCCGCCGGCCGCCCGCTCCGGCTGGCAGCGCCCGGCCCGACCGAGCCCTGCCCGCAGCCTCGCCGCGTTCGGCTCCTCCTCTGCGCTCCGGCTCGCTTTCCTCCCGCTTACTTCTCAACCCCTCTCCTCCGCTTTTCTCCTCCTCCCTCTTCTCGGCGCTCCCGCTCCCACCCAGAAGAAGCGCGAGCCGCTGCCCTTCGACGGGACGTCCCCCCGACGCCCTTCGTGTGCTCCCTGCGGCTCCTGGCAGCGTTCCGCTCTCTGCCAGCCTCCTGCTGCCAGAGGAGCCCCTCTACTCGTACAGAGCAGCCCTCGTGGCCGTCCCGGGCGCTCGGAGTGCCGGCAGCGGGCACGGGCGAAAGCACAAACCCGCGTACGGGGGTAGGATGTGCTAAGAAGAGACCGGGGCAGGGCAGCCTTACCGCCTCACAAGATAAAATGTAAAATAGTTAATTTAGTGAGATTCGTGTGAGCCTGTGCATGCTGCCTCAGAATAAGCGGAGTTTGTGAGCTGGCTTTGAGCTGAGGATGAGAATAAATTAGATTTGTTTTTCTGCTGTCTTTATATCTGCTGTGATTTCAGTGGTATGTATTGAGAGGGACTGAGCGGGCTACGTAAAACTCCTGCACAGGAGTTGTATGGCTTTTATGCCACCCAAAATAATCGGCTATAAGCAGAACCAAGGACACTGCTGAGGCAAAGCTGAAGAGAATATTCATATTTTTAAAATCATTTGCAAAAATGTTCTTCGTATATTAATAACAAAGATCTGATTATCACCTCTGTGATACCATTAAGAAGAAACACTACGTGCTGTACTGAGCAGTGTTATGACCTGTGCGCTGAGAGTAGAGGGAAACATTAATGTAGAAATAAAGACTTTGCAGGATGGCGTATCAGCAAGTAATGAAAATATTTTCACTGTAAAAGAAAATTGTACCCCCTTTGGATTGAATTTGATCTGTACATGACAGGTGAACTGAAATGTCAGATTGCATCCAGTCCTAAAACAGCTGCTCCGGAGGGGAACCTGCCTGTGCCAATACCTCTCAGCCTCTGGGGCAGACCCACAGGTCAAACCTCTTGGCAATGAGGAACTGCAGATTTCAAGGGCCAGGAACTAGGTGATCTCTGAGGTCTCTTTCAACCCAAGCCATCCTCTAATTTTGTGATTCCTGAGACTAGTCTGAGGTTCCTCTTTGGTTTCCTGGTTGTTGACACGTGCTAACTAGGGGTGATCTTTCTTCAGAACCATCAGGTTCTGTAATCTCAAAAGCTTTTCCCTCCTATTACAGAAATTTGATATCTTATTGTTATTCCAAGTCTTTGGAAAATCCTTATTTCTTTAGAAGTTACTTTGCGTGATGAATGGCTCCCTGCTAAGAAAATAGTCATTAAATACAGTTTCTGAGTGACATTTCAAGATCTAAGGGCTCTTCAGGTACTTCAGCAGTAAACCAGACAGCAGATCCTTATGTAGAGGAGCTGTCATGCAGGCTGTCCACCAGCAGAATTGCCTCAGCAGCAGATACAAGAGATGCCAAACATCAAAAACCAGTGTTTGATTCTTTCAGCAAATGATTCATTGGTCTGCTGCAGCTGAGAGTCCCGGGGAAACCAATTAACAAATTAGTGTTAACATTTTGTATAGAAACATTTTTGGAAACTGTCACTGTTACTCCTTTTGTGGAATGACTTGTATCTTGGGTATAAGGCAACCCACGTGTTGTGGAACTAGCAAAGAAGTTTTGAAACTTGTGTCTGTTCTATCAGAAGATTGCCCATCAGATTTTTGTGATATTTTGTTTTCAAAGAGTCAACATTTTGAGACGAAAATTAAAATTATCAGAGACTGCTTCTGTCATTATTCCCAATGACTCTTTGACATGAAAGAGACAACAGATGAAAGCGAGATGCATCAAATACTAATATTTTCATTTAGATATAGCTAAGTATTTTTGCTTTTCTTTTTTGTCCAAAGAGGACAAAAAGTATTCACTGATGAAGTCTGGAGAATGTAATTCAAGTTATTTTTGCTTAAGCATAGCACAGTTCAGTGCACCGTTACAGCAGCTGTAGAGAAAAAAATGAAACAAACAAAAAAAGAACTAAAACAGCTGTATGTATGGAGATATACAGAAGTTAGACTGATACTCGTAGGCAACTGAGAGTGGATAGTGTTAGAAAGGAAGCAAAAAAGCGTATAAACATAGGCAGTCAGTGTAGAACTTGTCATTTCCAGGAATGTCCTGGTAAATTTGTAGGAAAGATTAGAGAGATTTCATGGCGGTCATGGAGGTGCCCTCTTGGCACAGACTGCACTGACATGTAGAAAGAGGAGAAATTCCTCCTCTTCTCAAAGGAGATGGTGAAAAAGTTTGGTTGAATTGGATACTGCTTTGAATCAGCAGTGTAGAGAAAGGGCAATAACACGATTGTGGTAATTTTAGCAACAGATAGTGGTCCTGTCCATTAATGTCAAGGTCCTGTGAGCTCTCTGTTCCCATAACACATGGAAAAGACAAAAAGTTTTCTCACATTCCAGATGTTGGAAGAGTCTGCCTACAAAGAAAGATTTGTAGTAGTTACTGAACCAATAACAAGTACTTTCTTTTCTATACCATCACTTCAGAAACCTCTGTTACATGGTGTAGGCAATCAGGAGCTGGTCAGATTTTTGCAGGCACAGGGAGAAGCTGACAGCTTTCCATACTGAAGTGATTACATTGATCCCCTTTGAGCTGAAGCCTTATTTATGGTGTTTATGGAGTTCAAGATGTTTTGAAAATGTCTATAAACAAATCATGCTCTTGTCTTTGCTGTCACTGCTTGAAAGTTTTTCTTCAACCATCTAAAAAATATTGTTTACAGAACTCATACCATACATTTGCCCCAAGTACTCAAACAGCATGAAGAAACTTAGGATTTTCCTCAAAATTTGTATAAGCTGTCTTGGACCACAAGACTCTTTCAGGACTGGTGACCTTAAGTTATTGTACATTTTTTCTAGTTCTACTTTATAGGACTCGGAGAGGTCTTTGTCTTAGTATAGAACACAGACCTAGGTCAAAGTGCAGAAGGAGTGCTATTCACACTAAGTCTTTGTGAGATGTTCTTAAATGCCCCAGGGTGCACTATTCTGTTGTCTCATATGTCGTTAGGCCTTGTTTTCTGCAGTGCATATGTGTAAGGGAAGATTTCTTCAGCGATGGAAATGGTGTTTAGAGAAGGTTTCCATGAAAAAGGAAAAATTTGCTTGTGCCAATCAGGTACCAGTGGTAGGAGGTTTTATTCTGTAGAAAATAAAAAAAAAATAACAATCACATCAGTATTTTTTCCTGAACTGTTAAAATGTGATATTATTGAGCCTGTTTCAATTAACCGATTGAAAGACAGTAGAGAAACTGCCTTTTCTTTGTATGGACTTCCATGCCTGAGGGCAGCCAACCATTTGTGTCCTGCTCATGCCTGTGGGAACTCAAACCTTGCCCAGGCTTCAAGGGGCTGGTGAGACTGTGAAGAGCATCATGTTGTTGCTACTGTGCAACAAACAGGTGACCTTCTGTACCAAATGCAGTAGTTGCTATCAGAAGTGAATGTGATATGCAGATTCTCTGAATGAACAAAAGGAGCTTTGATCACTGTCTCTCATCTGCCACTCCCATCAGATGTTCACATTCAAAAAGACCTCCTAACTGTTTTGAACTTTTGCAGTCATTGCTGGTCGTTGTCTATCTACATTACTTCTTGAACCCTATGCTTGTTTCATAAACAAAGAAGCAGTGCTATGCAGAAGGGAAAGTTTTCTTAGGAAAGGCTGTACTTAAGCATCATCAGGAGTGCCCTGCTGTCTCTAGACATGAATAGTAGTTCATACTACAGCTTCAGGCTGTAGCTGAGATCATGTCTGTTAGTGGTAATGCTTGAACTGCTCCATGAACTGCTTTTTGTTTGTTTGTTTTCACACTGGTCTGCAAAATGGCAGTTTACCAATAACAGCCTAACAGATACATCCAAACAGCACACTCACATAAGCAACAAAATAATGACATGAAGAAGTCTTCAAAGTCTCCAGAGAGATCTTTCTATAATTTGCAAGTAACTTGGCTACTAAAAAAAAATTAGAATTATTAGATTAGAAATACAAAGAAGTTCTTTAAATACAAAAAATGGGGGGGGGGAAAGGAAGATTTCATTTTGCTATGTTGATTTCAGGACTCCAAATTGTCTTGCATAAGTAGGTGTCTGTAACAATGTAACAATGAAGTCTTCAGTCTGAATATAGCACAGGGATGCTGTTTGTGGAAGACTTAGTGTGTAGTCTATCATAGACTTTGTGTAAATTATGCAATTTCATACTCTCTCCCTAAAATTTGTAAGACTCTCAAGTCTTCTTATATGAGTATTAATGTGAAATGGCTGTGATAAGTAAGTGTGATCTTAGGACATACAGGAGAGATGCTTACTGTAGAATTAGAAATGTAATGAGGCTGGGTGGCACACAAGGGACTGGTCAGATCTCATGCAGAGTGGTGTGTATAGTATTAGCAATCCACAGTAAAGAAATGCGATCAGGTGCAGAGCAAAGAAATGTAGACTTAAGGATTTTAGCGTATGTTTTGTTCAGTAACTTGCTAAAATACAAATCTGAGGTAAAATATGTTACCAGGGAAGGAGCTAAAGGAAATTTGGCAGAATGACTGGATTAGTCATTGACTCTATCTACAATCTGAAGTGAGCGTAAATGTAGTGACTGATATCCAGGTAACTGTTCAGGACACACATTTTAATAGTGACAGCAAATAAATTGCATTGCAGGGTAGAATTTAACAAGACAGTGAAAAGGATTTGGTGCACCAACAAAGTAGACCAAGCTTTTCTACGGGTCTTTTCCAAGTGCCTCTGCTATTCTGTGGTAAGTAGTCCCTCTCCAAGCCTTTCCATCAAAATTTCCATCAAAACTGATTGTAGTGAATATTTAGTTAGATTAAGTTAGAGATACAGGTTGTATTTATTATGAGTATTTGTATCTTTAGAATAGAATATTGTTTACATTGTGTGGGTTTTATGTTTTTTTGCTTGTTTCCTTTTAAATACTTCACAAGGAAGACAGAAGCTCAGCATACTTCAGGAATTTAGGACAACACTGAGTAAAAAACTTCAAATAACCACCAGCCTAGTTGTGTGTATTTTAGAAAGAAGAGATATGAGATGTCATTATCTTTGTCAAGATAAGACTTGGTTTCTGTTGCTTAATTCAAGTCTACCCAGGAGATATGAAAGGGGAAATTTCATCTTTAGCATAATCAAACTTTTAAACAATCTAGAATTTATATCTCCATCAACAGAAAAAATCAATATCGTGATAACAAGAGCAACCTAATTATCCAGCATAATATGATTTGAATGACACTCTAATCAGAGATGAATTACTGATGGTTGTATGGGGAATTTTCCCACATAGGAGAAAGAAAAAGTACATGTTGACGAATCAAACCCCTGTAATCCACAGGAATGTTTCACAGACAAAATCAATACCACCCACTTTAGTTGCCCAAGTTAAATAGTAAACATCTGAAAAGCAGGGGGAGGCAGGGCAGTTGTGATACAGGCTGTCAGTGTTATTGTGTGAGGAAATACAGGCATTCAGGTAAGCAGGGATATGTCTGTAAATTGAAGTATTAGGAGCAGGTGTGTACTCTGTTCTTCTCTGCAGTTTACATGCCTTTGTCCATTCAGGATCCAGAAAGCTTTGTGAAAAACAAAGGCCTACTTGGGCAGAATTCATTTCTAAAAAAATCTTGATAACCAAAAAAAGACATTAGGATAGGAAGAACTAGCTATGAACCTTGTGGCATAGAAGTGCCTGGTTTGCTGAGGACATTATTTCCACATATTCTTTAGTCTGATCTGGTACAAGGCCATTCCTGTGACTGAGCAGGAACGGGACTGAATGATGGTTGAGATTGTGCTGTTCTCTGTCCATCAGTCATAGTGACAGACAAGCCTCTTTTCTGTTTGGTTATCCATTTTCCTGAAAATGGGAGGAAATTTACATCTTTGATACTTTCTGTCAGGTTCAGATAGGCTGTTTTTAAAGCTGTTTGAAACAGATGGACAGAAAATGACAGCCACCCACGTGGTGAGATGCTCACATAGAGCACTAGTTTAACAAAATGGAAGCGGGGTCCAAGACTTCCTGCCCCTCAGCTGATGATATGGACTTCTCCAGGCCACATTTGTGGCTGTTTAACCATCCATCCTCAGGAGGCCAGATGGAGGATGCCTTTGAGTGAAAGACTGGTTGTGTCTAGGCTTATGTGGTCTTGGACACATGGATTTTTCATTTCCTGGAAAAGTGCATTTCTGTGATGGTACACAAAATATGGGTGTGACCAAGTATGGCTTTGAGTATATGTAATAAAGAGTTTCTAGGCCCTAGTCTTACTCTTTTTTTTTTTTTTTTTTTTTTTTTAAATAAGTATATGTATATGGATTGGATCTTGCCCCAAGTGCTAAGCAAGTCCTCAAAATCTAACTTCAAAATCTCTTGCTGTGACTCTGTAGAGGTGTTGAGTGTCCTTGGGTTGAGTAGCTGCAGTGGATAATGAGAATGCTCAGACTGGAGTCATTGGGCTCTCAGGAGAAGCCAATTCTTGTCCTGTTCCCCTTGGCCCTGCAATTGTGGCCCAACCCTGTTATCCTTGAGATCAGTGGCGACGGTCCCATGGCAACTGGGAGTACAAACAAGCACTTGGCTGTGGAACTATGTAAATACTGCTCAAACCCTCAAGTTGTATAAATCATACTGCTCTTTTTGAGGTGAGCACATATAGCTGATTTGGTTATGTTCAAGACAGAAATGATGGCACAAGTCGTCTCCTCTTCTACGTATCTTAGGACAGCTATAGTGTGGGACAACTTATATGTTAAGGAAAGACAAGCACTAACTAAATGTGCCTGCAGTCAAATAACTAACTAATCTCCAGAACTGAAACATTAGTTAAATTTTTCCCTAGTCAGAATGCTATTTTCAGTTAGAAACTTAGAAATTAATCCTAAGATATGCCATTTCCCCGCTTTAATATATACTGTTTTTTAATGGAATTGTGCAGAATGATTAGCGAGAGGCAAATGTCAAAATACCAGACAGAAACTGACTCACTGGTCTCAGGACTTAATATTAAGGTCAGGCTATGGAAGTACAATGTGCAGTCTTTATTGCCTTGCACCTTATGTAGTGATTTACATTGGAACAAAATGACTGGAGTGGACGTAATAAGCTATTTTTCTAAATTTGATGGTATTTAGCATATTTCTTACACAGCTGTTAGAATGACATGGCACAAGGCAATTGAAACAAGACAAGAACCAAAACCAAAGGAACAAGTTCAGAATGTCCTAGACACTGATTATGAAAAATTGGGAATATACTATTTTTTTTATTATTTCATATAAGGCTAGAATATGATGCCGAAGAACATGCACAGTGTTCCCTTCTTAGTCATTCTACATTTGTCCTCTTTGTTGTCGTTTAAATGCATTTGCATATAGCACATGGCAACAAACCTTTAATGTTGATCTGTTTTCTTGTAAAACAACTTCCATCCCTCCATCCCAGAGCTTTGATCACATGGACTTCCTTAAAGTAAATGAGCTTCAAATTACATTATACTTAAACTAACTGCATCTACTCACTAAAAGTATTTCAATGCACAGCAACAGAAGATGACATGAAAGGTTGATCAAATGAGAGGTGGATCAAATGCTAACATCAGTTTTCATGCAATGCTGAACTTATGTATGGATGTTATTACTCAGTTACTGAAACAGCCCCCAGCTCAGATCCTCTAAGTCTTTGGTGCAGTTCTGTCCCTTAAATGCTATTCATCACCCACTGTCACTGATTTGCATTTTGGTTGTAATATGATGATGAATTACAGGGCTCAGATTCAAAGTATCATCAACTCATGCTCTCATTGTTTACTGTTGTTTTGTCTTCTGACCATTCTGCAATTCTGTCTATCTACAGTATACTCAGGACACTAGATAGCAAGTAGCAGTCATTTTAGTCTTGTTTTCTCAGCAGCTTTTTAAGATCATTAACCAATTCCCACTTGCCAAGCCGTAATGCTAACTTACCAGGGGATGTCTGAATTTCAAAATACCTGGATTTTGAAAAAAAAATCTGGATTTCAAACTACACAGTAGCTATGATTTTGACTACAGTAGTTGCAGTCATTTCATTACTACTTCATTTTGAATGTGTTGCTCATAGAGGTCACTTACCTAACTGAATTGGAAATGAAGAGCTTTTCCGTTGTTTCTGGAAAAAAAAAAAAAAAAAAAAGTGTTTCTGAAAATGAATAGTATGTTCTGCTTTTTTTGTAGCTACTCTAGATGTGAAGGGTTTGCCATTCTGCCAAGGTCTGAGTGCATTGATTATGTTAATGCTGTTGGGAAAAAGATGCAGACATGACACTGCAGAAAAGATGCATAAGGGAATAATCAAATTCAAGGAGTGTGCACAAAGTTGGAGAAAAGGTGATTGGCCATGGAATGATAAGATACAACATATATTTGTGGTATAGTGTACCAAATACAGACAGATTTTTAGGATGATCTTCAACAATCTTGCAGTTTCTGTGGAATGCGATGGGTTAAAGGATCCGTAGTGCCTTTAGGAACGTCCTAGATATTGGTGTATTGTGATAGGAGCTACATAAATAAAAGGAAACTGGGAAGTTTAATAGAAAACACAGAGAACCTTCCAAAGGAAGAACCAAGCCCAAATGAGGAAAACCAGATAGATCATAAAATTCTGTGGAATTGCATGTGAACAAGCAGAATAGGACCAGAGATGAACTTCCCAATGGTAACAGTACTAATAGCAAAAACCTTTTCCAAACATTTCAGAAGAAGCAAAGCTGCCAGAGCATCAGTACAACAAACAGAGGATCGAGATACATCAAGGTTTTAGAAAAAATAACCCATAGGAAAAACAAAGAAACAAACAAACAAAAAAAAACAGTTTTTTTTACAGCTATGATCTCACAGGAAGAGTCTACAGAGCTCCCCTTGGCAGTTCCTTCCTTGTAAGCAGTGCTTCAGGGAAATCAAGATTTTGGTAGAAGATAAGTAACAAAACCACTCCCAGAGAATTCTAAAGGAATTCCTAAGTGAAAGAACGGAGCTGCTAACTACAGTGTGCATTTTCTCACCTAAAAATTATTTGGTAGAGAAGACTGGCAGTAAGTTAATATGGCACAATTTTTAAAACAGTATTCCAGGAGAGTCTTCTAGGTAGTGTAAAGATGAATTCTGAACAATTGCTGTACTCTGTCTCAAAAAAAGACATAGGGACATGAAATCACACTATCAAGCTATAGACAAGAGATCCTTTATTACACACAATGCATGGACGACACTAGACCTTTCCAAAGGATGGCAGAATTGATAAAATTTTGTAGTTATTAAAAATTTTTAAACATAATGGGAGAAAATTCTATTGTGAGTGTATAGGAACTGCTGAATCACAGCCTGAACTTCTGATTGACCACCTGAGGCAAGCAATGAGTCAGCCTTGGGAGCACAGGTGAAGGCAATTCTCCTGTGCTACTGGAAGGTGCTACTCTTCTAGACCCCATTTAAGAGCTGACTACCACTAGGGCTGGATCTCTTCTGGAGGTTGCTCTTCTTGGAGTCTTCTCAGTGAGCCAAGGGTAAGCTTTCCATTCTTCTTTGGTATGGTAATATGTTTAGCCTAACTTTCATGTATGTTTCTTCATTATAACATCTGTATATTCTCTGATTATACAGTGAGTTATGTGCATGTATGTTATCATTGGTTTAGGAAACAATTCTCGGGTTTCTGAGGAAATACTTATGAAAGATCAACTATATTTATCCTATTCTTATGCTCTTCTGTACGTGTTTGCTATTTGCAACTGTCTAACACAAGATGTCAGAATGGCTTGAGAATGCTTGTGGTAGATTTTATGTTCCAGCAGTTTCCATAAGTAAATGTATCTTTAGTATCTTTATTGCTTCATCTGCAAGACTTTAATAGAAAGGAGGTGAAGAAGGCAATGTTCCTTTTCCAGAATCCTCCTTGATACCCTGCAACAGTGTAGGATCTGGGGAGATGAGAGGCAAATATGTGAAGGTAGGTTCTTCTCAGTGATATATAGCAATAGGGCGAGGAGTAATGGCCTAAAATTTGAACGTAGGAAATTCCATACAAACATGTGGAAGAACTTCCTCTTGATAAGGGAACAGGCTGCCTGGAGAGGCTGTGGAATCTTCTTCTATGGAGGTATTCAAGACCTGTCTGGATGTCTACCTGTGCAACCTAGTGTAGGGTACTTGCTTTGGCAGGGGAGTTGGACTTGATGTTCTCTTAAGGTCCCTTCTGACCCTTGCGATTCTGAAATTCTGTAATTAACAGTGATGCTCTGGCCATGAACAAGTGAGGGAATTAACTGGTGTATTTTTCTGCTCTCTGTAATTCTACCACAGCTTGTAAGAAAAAACTGAAAGGAGATTTAAAAAAAAAAAGAGAGAGAGAGGGGCAGGTAGAGGCAGTACGTAAGATATGTAATAAGATGTTATATAATGGTTACTTTTGAATCTTCATTATGACAGTATGGCTGGCTTTGAATTTTTTCTAAAGGCTATCCAGATCTCTCCCACAGGCTTGTTTGTTGTATTTTTTTTAAATTAAGAACAACCTAGCAGAGTGTACTTCAAATAATATTAAATGACTAAAATTTTGATTTTTTTAAAACTGAATTTTAAAATGACGTTTAATAAGAAAGGGTCCTATGAGTCCCATCCACAATTACTGGTGAACAAAAGAGAAAATGTACGTCTAAAACTTCTAAGTTCAGTTCTAGTACATGCTGGCTGTACCAATGAGAAGACTTGGTATGTTGCCAGCTCTTCATGTTCTTGGAAAACTGATTTACATAAGTTTTTGACAGCATGTTCCTATGCATACAAGATAAACTTTCTCATGGTACCTTCCAAAATGAGACTGCAGTATTTCTTGTGTACTACTTCTTGTTCCTTTACTCCTTTGCATATATGTAGGCACACAAGTGAACAAATTTAAAACATCCTCTACTCCCCACTCTGGCTTTTGAAAGATCCTCCCTCCATGACTTCCTTCCCCGGAATGCATAAACATATGAAAACAATGTGAATTAAAACTGAGATTAAAAAAGATGGTATTAACTGGTTGTAATACTGTCAACCTAATACTGATTAAGTTGCTTTCAGTTTCACATCAACTGATCTCAAAATAGTCATAAAAATGGTTTACATGGTTCCAATTCATAGAGTGCTGCCTTGACACTTTCCTTTTAGGCTAATATCTGTACATCCATTTCTTCATAATATCTTTCATTTACTGACCGTGGGCAGAAACACTTTTTCAGTTATAACCCATAAAGCATGTGTCAACATTTAGGTAAGAAAATCTCATCTCTCTTGAATTCACATACTAAGATTTAAGATGAAGATTTACCTGGAGATACATCTGCTAACTTAAAACCCATTCATTTAATGTTAGCTTGCAAAAAATGGTATTTGGTTCTCTACGGCTATGAGCCCTTTGTGATGGCATTGCTGATATGTATCTTTTTTTTTTGCCAGAAAATGAGTATTTGTGGTGAGGGTAATTTGGGGATTTTCTTTGTCTGTTGTTCTTTTCCTCTTTAGAAACTCCCATAAGCATCAAGTCTTATGACCAAACAAAATGAGATTACTTTGAGAAATTGGAGTAGTCTGTTCTAAGCTGTTAATACTTTTTTTTTTTAATGGGATGCCAAATATTTTTTTTAAAGTTAGTCAGTTCTGGGATTTAAATTGGGAATAATACAGAGTCATGAAAACCCAGAATATAGTAGTCAGCATTCTTTTTTGAATAGCTGTTTTCACTGCCTTAGGTGTTGACAGGTCCTAGATCAGAAGCAACATCTCACTACTCATCTTTCCAGAGAAATCTTTCAGTCTGCTTATATCAGAATAAAAAGGATATAAGGTTTTTTGTTGCAACTTCTTTAATCCCTGCAGTATAAAGAGAGGAAATTTATATTTTAACTCACTCTACCAAGCAGAGCAAATCCTGCAGGAAGAGCTGAGGTTTCCCATAAAAATGTAGCATAATTGATTCAATTGCTTAAACACACCCTATTGGAACAGACAACCAAACTTCCCAACGCACAAAACTTTTATTCTAGACAAAAGTGTGGGCTTACAGAATTTTAAAATCAAAATAGGACCATCAAGAAAACACCAGGACCAATGGAAGAGATTTTTAAAGAGAACTTTTGTCAGGATTTGTGTTTATAAGTGCAGGGAACTCCTATGGAAGGGAAGTCTTAATTGCATTCATCAGTGCCTAAAGAAGTAAAGTTCCTACTGACACTTTTCCTATGGTTGGAATATTTCTAATATTTCTCCTTTGTAGGAAGGACTGAACTATTATTGAGTTCTTCTCCTATCTTGGGCATAATAGAACTTTTTCCTTTTTGATTGAGCTCTGTCTTTGTAAAACTTTTGTGAATTGAAAGACTTCTCATAGTAACCACGGTGCCATGACTGTGGTTTGTACTTGAATGAAAAAACCTCTGTCCTCAATATGCTGTACTGCATACATAAGTCCACTTTAAAGATAAAAGTGACATGAAGCAAAATATTGTTTTGGATACCACTTTTTTAAACAGTGAGATAACTGTCATCTATACTGCTCTAAAAATGCTCACCTTGTTAAGCATCTATCTGAGGTAACTACATGATCCTAATGGCTGCAAGTGCCTATGGCCTGTGTATTTGCCCAGCTTTTGCTTTCATAGCTAGCAAAAGTAGGCCTCTTCTCCTCCTCTCACAGAGGAGAGGCTGGGATTAAATGACAAAAAAAAAATTAGTAAATAACAATAATATCAAGAAATGCTGTTTTGTGGAATAACGAAGGCATATACAAAACGTGATCCTGAAAACTCCACTTCAGCCATTACTTACCTTTGAACAGATAAGAAACAATCTGTACTCATGATTACATGTTCCCCTGTATGACATTTTGCTCCTGCAGCCCATAGTAGATGAGGTCTTAACAGCATTAAGCAGCTTTGTGAAGTGATTGTCCCAAAGGCCATTCTAGGTTCAAAAATCAAATGTTTTCATCTATTGCCCTTAAATTTGGGAATCTGAGAAAAGAAGTAAGTTAATCAGTTTTGGCTACTCTGAAGAAAGAAATTGAACGTGTGTCCCAAAATCAACATCAGCAAAATCAAGCTTTTCTCTTTTTCCTGAATATCTTACTCAAAGATAGATAAATTCTGTGGAACATCACATGTTGCTTCACTGTTCAAGCAGAACTGGAACCTTTTGGCTCCAGGTCATAGCTTCTGTTCCTGTAGCTTTGAACAGAAAACATCTGAGATTTTTAACTGGGAGGGGGAGGGAATTAGTAAAAAGCATTAATAAAAGATAATCTATTTTTATCTAGTTTCTATTTCATCTAACTTTTATATTTTTTCACATTACTCTTTTCCCCATAAAATTTTGAATATAAATGCCCTCATAGAAAATATTTTGGCTTTGGTGTTATCTTGTCTCATTGGAATAGAAAACAAAATAGAAACAAATTTCCATTTGTTTCTGTGAATGGAGTCTTGAGATGCATTTCTCCTATGACATACTGTGATGTTTCTGAGAAAAGTTAAGACTGTGGTGCGTCTTGAAAGTTGAAGTCTAGCTAGGTAGTCTGACTTATAAAAAAAGAATGAAAGAAAAACATACTTGGAAAGGCCAACAGAAAGTTATCAAGATGCATTTCAAGTTGAATTGTACATGCAGTCTCAAATTCCTTTGTCAGTAGAAAACGTATTTTCTGACTTGTGCTAACAGCCATCTACTAAATAGCTCATTTGAGAATGGGGCTGATATCCTGAAATAAAGGCTGATGTTCATCTAATAGGATGTTTTTGGTGGTGGTAGTGATATTTTTTTCTAAAATAAACATGTGGCTGAATTGATACTTTGAAAGAATTTTAGTTGCCTGTTTTGGAAATCAGGTGGTAGCAATATTCCTCTTATTAAAATGTAACCTGATTTGTAGTTATTGTTGAGATACCATCAATACAATTGAAGTGCTTGCAGAAGTTCTTGGGAAGAAAACAGGAGACTGAGAAAATATCTTTGTAATTTAAATAAAAGCAACCAGAACTTCAGAATTGCTGAGCTCTCACCAGCTCCTTCAGTGTGGTGCTTCCTCCACTGTCACTTTAAAACATATGGAAGAATTATATCTAGGAAGCATAACTAGTGGTTTTCAAGTTGTACCTAATGTTTTTTAGAAGATTCAGCTGCCCAAATGTGAATATTGAATCACTGTGTGACTGTATCACCTGAAGGTCTGTAGTGACAGCGCCAGTCCTTGGCTCCATGCTGTTAGGCACTGCTCAGACATGCACTTGCAAGAACTGTTTGCAAAAAGAAACGGACTGGCTTGTCTAAGAACATGTGATATGTACACACTCTATATATATCTGCAAACAGACTTTCGAGCTGTGTTTTTTGCTGCTTAGTTCCTTGAAATGCCTGTGGATGAGGTATGTTTGTCTCCTATCTGTGTGGCTGTCAGGCAATCGGCCCCTATACCTTAGTATTATAATACTAACTCTTTCCTCACTTGGCCCATTAGCACTGTGCAATGACTTGCAACTATAATTTTAAAGCATTACTTAAGCTTGTAAATATGTTTGTGTGAATCAGTGGCCCCAGATCTCATCTGTTGCTTTAGAATTTTTTTTATGGTAAAAACACATAAACCATCAAACTTAAACTGTTCCTTTGGTTTGTTCTCTGGGTCCTTGATCCAAGTTCTGCTGGATCTCGGCAGAAGTAAAGATGGGAGTCACATGCTCATCACGTTGGAGCAAAAACATCTGAGGATTCTGATTTATTTTTTTTTTTAATTTAATGTCTTTGAATGCTAAACAAGGTCTGGATGCTATCAGGTTCTGAAAGGCTGGAAAAATCCAGTGAATTTGAGATGCTTGAAAGTATTTGCTGTTAGTTTTATGTACAGGAGTCACTTTTGCGGTGATGGAAAAAGTTCTACATTTAAAAATGATATTCTAAAAATAAAGAAATAGAGGGAGAGAGGAAGGAGGAAACAAAGGTGGGAAGGAGGAAAGAAAGAATGGAAGAAAGAAGGAAAGGTGCACTGCAGCCATAAAGGCAAGCATTCAAAATGGAAGACATAAGGCTGTCTGTAACAATTTTTTTAGCGTTCTGGTGTATGCATTACAATTCATATCATCATTATGTAATTACATTTCTGCGCACAGAACAAAGCAGAGATACTAGGAAAAAAATATTTCCTCTTATTTTTATTCAAAGTGACCTTAAAGATCTTACATAATTTGTGCAGTCCAAACCCTCCTCAGAACAGAGATTTGTCAATTTTCCCACCAGCTATCCTGAGCTGTGTTCAGTTTCAGAGTGTTTGGATACTTCACAAATGTAATAGATTAATTTTCATAGGACCCAGCTGAGGTGGGAGGAATTATTATTAGCACTTTGTAGGGACCTTAGGATGTGTGCCTGACTGAAATGATGGGGTTATAATTGCTTCAGGTTTCTTATAGTACTTTCTAGCAAATTACATACTGCAATTTTAAGATGCTTTGATGAGAGCTCCAGACAGTCTGGACCCCATGAAATCAACATGGAGTTTGATGTGATCGGTCAACCTTCTGTATCAGAAAGAGAGAAGCCAGTCTGTACTTCAACATTTATGATACTGCTTATTTTCACTTATACTTCCAAGGGCCTGACTGCACCCTGAACTGCTTGCTTGCCTGTTCCTTCAGCCTCAGCTCTTTTAAAAGACTGCACAGAGAGAACTCATCTCACACATAGTACACAATGGCCCGTGGTCATCACCTTGTAGGAAAACACATCAGCACCTCACACGGCCCACTGGTGCCAGCAGTCAGGCAATCCTTCGTGTATTTTTATGCCTGTGGGAAGTGTATTTGGGAGACAAGCCTTTCACTGTCCACGGTGGTGTGATAAACTTTGATCTTATCATTCAAGCATAGCTGTAGAAAGAAAAAAGTGCTCACAACTATATTAAATATTAGTTGTTGCTTTGCTGCTACCTTGAAGCTACTTTCTTCTGTTACTTGAGGCAACAAAACAGACAACCACTAACTTCTAGTTTAAACCTCTGCTTGCCTGCAGCCTTAAGTTCAAGCCACTGGTGTGCTTCCTCCCATAGGACTGAACTGGGTAGAAAACAAGGCAAGCAAATCTTAAATAGGAAAAATAGCAAATTACAGTATACCCACACCTCCCATGTACAGCATTCTTCTTGCTGCTGGTATCCTCACCAATAAGGCTGTTGCGAAAACAGCAGGCTTTAGTTGTTCTTATCATTCCACTTACACAACTCTGCCTTCGGAGTTGATGTAAGGCCAAAATGTTCCTGGGATAAATATAATGAATGGTCCATATGTGATTTGTAGGTCTTGACTCATCTGAATTTGAGCAGTCAAATTGGGAAGAAAGAAGTATAAGCTTTGCATAAGAAGAGGGTCTTTTCCTCCCTAGCATGATGATATTGGGAAGTCTCAAGACACAGCTATCTGTGATAATAACAATTTTAAAAGATCAAAGGAAGAATATTCAGTGGACAGAGGGTTGAAAAAAGGATGAGACTGGACCATAATTGAACAATGACTGAGTTGAAATGTATGAGGAACAAAATGGTGAGGAAATAGCTGTCATGGTGGTCAAACAGTTATGTCTGAGTGTGGAGGAGCCTGGCTATGAGGTTGTTGTGCCTGCTTGGGGGCTCCAGTCTTAACTTGCCCTGGAGCCAGAAAAGGGTGATGAAGCTACGGGGGGAATGCAGGCATGCTGCTGCTGCTGCTCCTCTGTGTGGGATTGGTGAACCCTGCTGGGGCCCTTTGGTAATCCAGCAATACAAGTGGTCAGTATTAGGTTCTTCAGTGAGATTTAGATCTCCTAGATCTCACCATAAAAATTGTGTGTAACAACTATTCACATCTTGTATTTATTATCTTTAGAAGGCTTGACTTCAGCCATTACACTAAGAGTAATTTTAGATGTCATTTCAAGTTGTGAAAAAGGTAAAATAACACCAGCGGATGTACCATAGGGGGATATCCTCTTAATAGCTTAATTGAAGTGTTTGCCATGGTTTTCAACATGTGCTTCTGGCATGAATTCAGGATTCAATATTCTGTTGTTTTTTTTTTTGTTAAATATTCATCATATTTATTATATCCTGAGCACTTTTTTCTGTTTCAGGAAAACTTTTGTAGTGCTTTCAGCACCACCAAGAGAAGTTGCAATTGCAAGGAAAGAATGGCTGAAACTGTGCAGGTGGGGATTGCAGTGTACAGGGTACAAATGAAATCTCAGAACTACCTAGTTATGAAATACTAGCAACTTTCTTGTGCTGACTGATTTTTCAGAACTTTGCCTCGTGTCCAAATTTTGGAAGGTCTATTTGGGAATGGAGCCAGGACAAGCCTCCAAACCAAAGATGTTCTTTAGTTTCTCAGTGGAAGGGCTGTTTTAATGTTACCGGGAACCTCAGAGTCTTAAATGGAAAATGCTAGTCAGTGCTAGTCCGTTCTGACTCCATTAACCTCTGCTGAAATAGTTTGAGGGTTGGTTTTGTTCTTTCACTAATGCCACTTTAGCTTTATTACCATGACATTGAAGGGCTTTTAACAAGCGAACTGGTTCATTTGAGATTTTATTAAAAAGCTAGTAATTGTAGATCATGGAAATTGCTGGCACTGTCCTTAGAGAACTGTAAAACAATGTTGACTTAGTTTTATCTGCTGTCTGTGTACTTCATTTGCAACTGGATAGTTGCAGAGAACTGGAAGCAGTAAGTACCTTGTTGAGGGAGGATAAAGTAAAAAAACTTCTGCAGTTTGGATGTCAAGAGTTATGGTTATAAATTTGTTTTGTTTCTGGTTGTACAAGCTCAGTCACTTCTGAAGATAGTAGTGGCGAACCCAGATTTGATGGCAGCTATAAAAAGGAGCAAAATAAGGTTTTCCATATTGAATTTGGGATACCAACATCCTTAAGGTCTTCAAGAAAGCAGGCATTTTCTTGTTTCAGGAGTCCTGCGCAAGGAGCAATCCTTGTCACTCTTGTAGTTAGATCTCTAGCTAGTAGTTTCTGGGATTCAGATCAGCAGCAGCAAACTTGTGCTGTGGCAATTCACTCAAAGAGTCTAAGAAGTCTGCAACATTTTTTAGTTAGTAAAAATTTGTGCTGAATATTTCTGTTCTTTTGCAACAGAATAAAAATCTTTCCAAATATACTTAAAACTTCACAGAGAACTTACCAGTAGTGAGCTGATTATTGAATTAATTCTGTAAAACATTTAAATTCTGCACAGTTCTTTATTTTCAAATTGTGTATTTTAAAACTTGTTTTATAACCCTATTTAATTCATATACCCTCCTCCTTTCATTCTTTTTAATTTAATTAAATTCTGTGAGACTTTTTCATCAAGATTGTTGACCTGTTTCCAGAAAACTCATTGTTAATTGTACTTCACACTGTTTTGTTCTAGTGTTAGGAAATCCCCTTCTCTAACATTTCTATCTCCACAGTGAGCCTAAGTATGTATCTATCCATGATGGATGGTTTTGATAATTTGTTTTAAGCTGGTGGAATATTTATAAAGACAAACAGGAGGAAAAAAAGTGGGTTCTGTGTGTTGGCAGAACACAGGTGCAGTTAATAAGAAGTGATGCTATTTATGAGCACAGTGGGGTGTACTTTTTCTGGCTCCAGGTGCAAACCAGCAGGATTTCAACTGTGTTCTCTCATCACTTGTCCCAGTCCTGATCCCCACAGTGTGAGTGCAGTCAGGAATGGAAGAGGATGTGGAGGAGCAGGACCATGTGCACACAGTGCCAAGCACAAGTGGATGGTTCTTGTGAGAGCCAGCATCCTGACTGCTTTATATACCCATGTGGCAAGCCAAGACTTCAGCCTCTGTTATTGGCTCAGTAACACAAAAAAGAGGAGCTGAAGTAGTGGAGTCAAGTTTTAAATGAACTGGTGACTCTTATGAAAGAATAGAAATCATTTTAAAGCCTTTTCTGGAGTTCAAAAATAGGCCAAGCTATCTGTACTGACACAGCTGATGTGTTTTCTTCCTTAAGTGAAGGTTAATATGAAGGCATCTGTTAGCTGGACCTGAGGTTTTACTCATACAAACTGCCTGAAATAAAAAGAGGTGTAGGAAGAAGACAAGCTGGCAAAATGGGAATTAAATAGATTTTTCTGACATAATAAGAGAAGGGCTTTTTACAACTTCAACTTGATTTTCACAACTTCAAGCTGTAGTAAACTCTCTTTACACAAAAAACTGATTTGCCGGTTTACTGACTGCTAGAAGTTGTTGGTTGCTGCTTTAGTGCTTGCAGACTGATGTGACTGCCAATGGTAAAGCAAAAAAAACCTCTTTCAGGTACTGTGAAATATTAATGTGGGATATATCAAGAAACTTCAGCAAAATCTCATGATGAAAATCAATGCAGCTGAATGTTACCATCCTGTGTCAAACTTTTACTGATATGAATTCACAGCTTCAATCTGTTTGTGTAACTAGTTATCTGCAGGCCATCATCATCATATTTTGTCTACAGTGTGAAATGATGAAGAATGCAATGACAGTATAAGAACAGGAAGAATTATGTTTATCTCTAGCTACTGTCAGCATTGGATTAATTTTTCCACATTCAGTAAGAAGTGTGCTAGTACAAAGCACTTGTAATTGCAGATTTAATTCAGGGAGAAGTTGATAATAAGAATTAATACTTATATACATCATTAAAAGTTACTAACATTATCTTTTATAAGAGAAGGAACAGTTAAGGGTATGCAGTAGCTTCTGGCCTGAGACTCTAGTGCTCTGGTCCAGATAATGCTCAGCAGAGTGCTTATTCATTTGCTGTTAAGTTATATGCAAAAGGATTTGTCATACAAATTAACAAATTAACAGCGTTATATTTGCATTGCAACAGCTCCAGTCAGTACAAGATCATTTTATCACACTAACAGTACAAACAAATATTTCTGACCTGCAGAGCTTCAAGTCTAAATTCAGACACAATAAACAAATAAAATAAATGGAAAGACTGGAGAAGAGGACAGGAGGGAAACAATGATAAGAACACTTAGTTGCATAGGCCATGTACATGCATAATTGCAGCTCTATTTATAAGCTAGAACTAAACATGAGATATTAATGAGGTTAGTAATCCCTGCTGGCCAGCTGCCTAGCCATTAAAGGAACGGCAATTTGTCTGGAAGGAGAATATTCCTACACCCTGCTGTGTTGCTGAGAAGGATTGTATAAATGCCAAGGGGTTTATTCAGTTTCTTAATGTTGCTGGCCTTACCTTCTTGAGTCAGCTATGCAAAGACAGAAGTACTACCTCTTATGGGTATATATTCCCTTCCATCCCATTTAATACTGCAGTGGAATTGGACTCAGTGGTCTCTTGATGTCCCTTCCGACTCCTGCAATTCTTTGGTTCTATGAGAAGAGTTCCTTCCCATACCATTCTCTACAAGAAGACCACTTGACACGGCAGGGTAAAAGTATACTTGTAACACCAGGGAGATTAAAAGCGGCCTTCTTCTTAATGACAAGGCTTTTTGTTATAGTGGCAACAGGATCTCTCATAATATGCAGTTATATTACAAGGTAATAAACATGTTCCAGTAATAAATAACTGGATCAAGATCTACTGATCTCCTCCTTTCCTCTCTGCTGCTTGAAGCTTAATCCTGAATTAACAGACTGTAACTGCTTCCTGTGGTGTTGGGATTTGTTGTTGACTTGATGCTCTCCAGTATTTTCTCCTCTGCCGTGCACTGCCATCCTTGGGGTGATGATGCTTCCTCTCCTGGGGAGCAGCAAGCAGTGGCTGTAGGGCAGAGGGGTGCTGAGGGACACATGGGGGCCAGTGTGTTTGTGGGAGGAATGCACATGTGTATGCCTGACTAGATGCTTTCCTGACAGGTAGTTCTGCCTCTGGATAGCAAGAGTGGTCTCTTTCTGTGTTGGTCTCGGTCTCCTGAGAGACAGAACTGTCCACTGCTTTTGTTCACATGAGCTGGGACCTGAATACAGGGAGCAACTAGTAGTCATTAGGAGGGAATTTCAGCTCCCATCTTTCCATCCACCCTTCCCTCATTTTTCTCGGTAGTTTTGAAATTGTGTAAGATGGGGAAAAAATAAGAACAAACCTTCTCTTGTTACCTTTGCTGATGAGATGCTACTGCCCTGTGGCCTGCTGTGCATGCAAAGATCAGCTCAGAGCAGTGGGTGCTGCTTGTACCGTGTGAGGAATGCTGCTGGTAGGTGAGCAGTGAATTTAGAGGTAGAAAGATGATGTACAGCAATTGCAATCTCCCTGCAGTTCCCATGGGAAGGAACTGTCTTTCTCCTGGACATTCAGTTCTCAGCATGAGGGTACTGTCACCAGTTGGAGAAAGCCATAAAGCATGAGCCACTGGGAGCACCCCCAGGGAGGCATGAATTTGTGCTTGTGCTGTTCTTGTACTTTTAACTTGGCATCTGCTGCTGGTTGGATACCAGGCTAGACAAGTCTTTGGTCTGCATGGAGCTGTTCTTGCATTTTTATGATCTTGTCTCCTGTCATGCTAATTTCCTATGCTCAGAAAGTCATCTACAATCAGATAACTGGCTTCATCATTTGCCTTACTCTCCAGCCCACTCATTCATGCACTTCTCTCAACTTCAAGATTTTAGGCAATTTTAAAAATTATTTTCCTTTTTTGTTTTCACACTGCCCTGGTCTCCTGGGAGTTGAATATGAATAACTGAAATACTATGAGAAAGCCTTTTCTCAGGCTATTTACAGCTTATTGAGAAGCAGAAAGGACTAAAAAAAACCCCATAGGGAAAAAAAAACAACAACAAACCGCAGTTCTCACAAGACTGTCCGACCTCATTTAGCAGATAAAAGGGATTTGAACTATTCAGACTTTTGGGTTGTTCTCAGGCCTGACCTTTTTCAACAGTTTATGGGTTACTGATCACAATCTTTACTTTATATCATTGTTAGGAGAACTATTTTTGTTTATTGCGTAGCTGTCTGTATGGAAGTAAATTTTATTGTCCGTTCTGAACACAGTTTTATTTACAGTCAATGAAGGTAAGTGCCTAACTTGTGTTCATTGTATGCTCTTCTAGAGCCATCAGAGATGACACATTGAGGAAGGTGTGTGAGCATAAGCACAAATCCAGATTTAGAGTTTTGAATATTCCTTTGAGTCTCAACATAACAAAAGTCTTTCTCCAAAAGTGGTTAAGTCACTTTGGAAAGTCTCCATACTGTGGTTCCATTCAGTGAGTGAAAATGGCTCTGGCCATAAGCAAAGCTACCTATGAAAGTAAGACAGTCTTTAACAGTAAAAAATTGAGGGGGGGTGGGGGGGGAATCCAAAGGCTTGTCTAGCCTGGTCTCCAATCAGCCACGGATGCCAAGCTGAGAAGACTGCTCTTTTTTACATTTTATACCTTTCTTGGAAGTTGAAAGGAAACTGGTACTGAAGAAGATCCAGTGCAAGTAAATGCTTTAGCTCCTGCATTTTTCCCAGAAGGAAATGCCTGCAAGACATCTACAGTCCTCAAGGTACAACACTGGTCACAATAAATCCAGTGAAAAAACTCCCATTGCATTTAGCTGGATCCATCTATCTCTCAGGTATTTTTCTCCTGGGGCGTCTACAAACTTATATGACAGACTTCTGAAGGACTGACATAATTGTGAGGAGAATCCAGCCTCCTTCCACCTCCTCCTCCATCCTAACCATACCTTAAATCCCTCAATCCTACATAAAAAATGAGCTTTTACTCCTAAGTTTTGATCAGGAAGTTGCTGCTTAGTCAGCAGTGCTGTGGTATCCTTGATGAGTTTACTCTGGTGTGGCAGAACTTAACAAATGCTAATTACTCATGTTGAGAATCAGCCTGCAGTGCAGTCACACCCATCGCCTTGTATACACAACTGATTATAAAGAAGAATAGAATGGACCACAATCAGTACAGGAGCAGTCCGTAGCTCTGCAAATCTCTTTTTAGTCATTTATGGAATGCAAGAGTGCTAAGGACAGAGTTTTAAAATACTGGGCCCTGTGTAATTCATCATTACTCTGCCCAGGCTCTAAAGAAAAACAGTTTAGAAAGCCAAATCGTAAGGACAGAATGAGAAACAGCTTGATGGACAGCAGTGTATAACTTCATACAGCCAAAATTCATGCTGAAACAAAATCATCTCCATTTAGGTTACAATTCAGTACTTGCCTATTTCCAGCTAGCGCTGTCAGTGCCCACTAGCCAACTGTGTTCCCCGCAAGTCAGTTTAGTGCTGCTCACTCAGCAGCAGATTTGGGGACCTACTCTCTGCACACATTTTCCTCCTTTGTCTAATGGCATAGTAGCATGATTTTCTGAGCAAAATTATCACAATCCTCAAACTGTCCCTTTGCATGGTATGCTATGTTGAGCAAAAATTAATTAGACTGGAAGAAAATCAATGGGCCTTGGCAGTGACAGAAAGAGTAGACAGTCTGACCACGCTGAAGTCTGCATGTACAAAAATCTTTCATTGTATATACAGCTAGAACAGAGTTGGAGTCTGGAAAGCAGGGATGGGCAGATTCAATAGAAATTCCTTGAATTAACAACAATCTCCCATTGACTTTTTTTTTTTAAAACTTATTGCCCTGAGGAATCAGAAGCAGTTCATTGAGGTTACAGGCAGGATTTTCCAAAGGGAAGATGATGATTGAGTGCACCATTGGAGAGAAGGAGGACAGGCAAGGAGCTACAGCCCATGTGGAAGTGGGAAGAAAATGCAAAGCCAGTGAGGGTAATGTCAAGTAAATGTTAAAAGATGGCAGTGAAAATAAGGGAGTCACAGAAAGGTTAGGCTGCGTTTGCACATGTTGAGACCAAGACAACTCCTCTCTAAAGATGATACACAATTCTATTTGATCGTACGTTGTCCCAAGAGAAATCCTTGTCCTAATGATATCTATTCTACTCTATTTATAGGACTTTTCAATCAAAAATAGCTAGGACAGAAGGGAGTCATTTAAGGAAAGCAGTTTGCTTATGAAAATACTTTTTTCTTATTTCTGCGTAACTTATATATATAACCGTACACTTATGTGCATAACCACATCTCACAAGCAATTTTTTTCCTAAAGAGGCTCAGTAAAGCAAACACTAATAATACTTTCTCACAGCTTTGCTTACTAACAGTGTTCAGAACAAAGAGCCTAGTTCAAAGCCCGTTGAATTTGGTGGACAGATGCCCATTGACTTCATTGTGAGTTGAATCATGTCCCAGGTCTCTCCCCATTTAGAAGCTAGAAAATAGAGTACAGTTTCTCAGAATATACAGGGCTAGCTGGGCCTGAAACTAAGCGTGCAGAAAAGCCCTACATACCCACAGTTGTACATTACAAATGAATCTTTTGTTTTTGTCAGCTCATGGATCACTGAGTTCTTCAAAGTCAGTCAATCAAATAATGCTTCTGGTCATTGGATTTTCTGTCCTTACAAGGTTTGGCAGCTCTCAGAGTTGTTATCTGCAAGATGTAACCACCCCTTTGGTCACGCCAAAATACAAATTTGGTCTTCTGCAACAATGAAAATTAATCTTTTTTGGAAATTAATGGAGGAGGAGGAAGTAAGGACATATTTTGAAGAAAACATTTTTTTTAGCTTCTCTTCTACAAAATAGATATTCCTTAGTTCTCTAATAAGCTTGAATAAAAAGAAGCATCAGTGGAATTAACATGAATTTCCACTTAAAGCACAGTTTTACCAGAACAGCTTTGCAAAAGTTTAAAATGAATGTCCAGTGAAACATTTTGCATGACTGGAGAAATGATGACCATGCTAATTCTGATGCTTTTCTTTAGAATTAATTACTATGACTCTCTTTATACCTTCTTTTTTTTCTAGACTTCAATTCTTTTACTGCACAGTATTTTGAAATAGCCCACTAGATTTTTATTTTTTGTTTTGGTTTTAATCAAAATTGTGGCTTTAAGGTGAAAATAGACATGACTATGAATTACAGGCTAAATCCTGTCTTTCATCTATTAAGAGATCTGAATTCTTGAGGTGTTTTAGAATAACTGAGAGTTTTTCCACGGGTTTTGGTGTGAAGTGTATTGATTTCAGGCTCAAGAGATGGGCCAATAGGGAGCAAAGGTATCTTTAAAGCAGAAGTCCGAGCTCTAATACTATTGCACTAGGGTAGTTCATTTAAAAATCCGTTGTTTTATGCAGTGTTATGTTAATAAAGTGTGGGAGGCACTCAAGGTCAGGCTGGATGGGGCTCTGAGCACCCTGACTGAGCTATAAGTGTCCCTGTTCATTGTAGGGGAGTAGGACCACATACATTTTAACAGTCCCTTCCAACTCAAACAATTCTATGATCCTCTGAAGGCAAAACAGAATTAAAACCAAGAAACCAACAACTCATGTTGGTAGTCATCTGTTTTGTTTCCATTTTAATTTTCAGTTAGACTCACAAGGGAGTTTGATTCTCTTATCTTTGGTACATTTTAATGGTATTTTAGTTGTTTTAGAGAAATTGGAAGTTCCTTCACGTCTTCATACTGAACATGAGAAGAGTGTTATATGCTAATTGTAATGAGCAAACATCGGTAGGGTGTGACTACACACATTGTAAATGAAATCAGAATATTGTACAATATCTGGAAGAAAGTCTAAGAAATAACACTTTGAATAGCATTTTAAGGGACATGGTGACTAACACATTCATTTAACTAAAGAATCTCCATGCAAGTAGTGTTTTTGTCTTCTGTCTTCCATGTAGCCTGGAAAGTGTAAATGAGCTGATTTCCATGCTGAAATGTAATTAATTGTATTTTAAAAAGGTCAGCTGTACTCTAGTGAGAAATAGGATTGAAATGGAATGAAACCTAACATAGCCAGAGCCTGAAGAGCTCCGAGTTGTAGTTACACCTACAGTCAGCATGCGTGAGAAACAAGCCAATGGCTGAGAAGGAAGCTCATCACCAACTCCAGGATTTTGAAAAACTGGTCCAGCATCTTGCAATTTATTGTTCACAGCAGCTTATTTTAATCAAAAACAGGAACACTAGATTTTCATTGGTTACGTTTATTCCACTCCTTCCTTGATGTAGTAGAAGAACAAGGCCCAGATCTGTGTTAGGAAGTTCCTGCAGGTAGAAATGAAAGCTGTCACGCCATCTGTGACTCAGAAGATCAGAGAGAAAACAGTAGATTCACTTCTAGTATAAGGAATTACTTAAAGAGGTGGGAGAGAAGCCATATTTCTCCATTTGGATATCTGCTTTTATAATATCCCGTAAACCACAAAGCTACACTGTTTGTTACAGACTTCAATACAAATATAGGAATTAATTCATTTTGGAATAAATCTCTCCAAAGATCCAATCTGGAAACTAAATATCACTGATCTAGAACTATGTGGTAACTATTTAGAAATACAAATATTCTTCTTCATAATAAAGTCTTCACAGCGAGAGTAGTGGAAACCAATCGGCTCCTGCTGAGCTCATTCATAATTATCCATTAATCAAACTCCATTTCCTAATTGCAAAAATCATTGTCCTGGTTGACAAGATGATATTGGAAACTTATTTTAGCTGCTACCCATTAGCACTTCTTAAATAGAAAGTAGCATTAGGGACCTTTGTTTTCACAGGCTTTTTTGGGAAGGTTTTCTTTTCAGGATGCTGATGTTCTTCTGTGTCTGAAGAGGATTACTTTAACAGACTTTACAAGCGCTTATGAATTTGACAAGAGAGTTCATCTGTAAAAATATACTCTAAAACAACATGATTTTACATAGAGCATACATATATATCTACATATAGCTATATTAAGCTGTCAGTGAAGGCTGCATACTTACTCTGCAAGACTGTTATGCACTGAATACCAGAAATTGTCAATGCTGCAAACTATAGTTCTTGACTGTAAGTACGGAGGCTGATTTTGTATAACTAAAAGTTTAGAATCATGAACTTGGTGTTCTATTTATGTGTCACGGATTCAAGTGAGGACAAAGCAAAATCATCATGTCCCTGAACAAGGTGCTTATCCTCAGAGCTAAGATATTTCACTATAGCTCTGGCTTCGTCGACTCCTAGGATCTGAGAATGTAAATGGAAAAATTATGTGTCTGTGTGCTTGTAATCCTTCTTGGAGAGGAGCAATTTTCTTGAATACAGGCCTTGAGTGTAGCGTCAAAGTAGTGTTCCCCTCATTTTGCTGCTAATAACACAGAGCAAACACTGAGACAATAAGCTGCTTTAGATATTTCCTCTAATCTCTTGATAAATTTCATGCTCACAGAGAAAGAGAAGAGAAAAGGCTGTCTATCTTTGCTTTTCTCTGTAAAACTAGAGGTTTATTTTTGTAAGAAATGAGATAAGATCACTTGGCAAAAAGACTTCTAAGTCACACAAGACTAGACAAGTTAGGACAGTAATAGAAATATCAACAAGAAATTGCTGTGGAAATTCCTTAACATCCGATGGCATTTTCTCAATCTTCAAGTAACAAAGTATGTAATTAAGACTGATGCTGTAATATACCTCTTGGGCACTAGGAAGGCCTTGTTACAATTTTGGAAACACATTTATGTATTTGTTCCCTACATATTTAAGCCATCACTCACCTTTGACCCCTTTTCTGTTTTCTCTATCTTATACCAACCATCCAACCTTCCACACGTAGCAAAGAGGGCCATACTCAGCTTTTCCTTTCCTGAAAGCAGTACCCCATCACCTTGGGGTGCTCCTGATGACCCATTCCAAGTGACATCACCCAGGCAAGGGTTACAGGCAAGCATTCCTTTTTGCTTCCTGGTTACAAGCTTTTGAATACCATCCTGGCGCTGTCCTGGTTCAAGCTTTACAAGAATTTATGGCTTCAGAACAATAACATAACATAAAGGTTTAGCTTGATATATTTTTTAATCCCCAGTCCAACCTGTATCTTTAAACGTACAGTGTCTTATACCTTTGTATCTTACCAACCTTTTTATCTTGTCAGTATTTAAATGGATAAATATTCCTGGGAGATAAGTCCAGTCTGTACATTTTCCATTGTAGTTACAGATCTTCTTCTGTACAATTTGTTGCTCAATTAATTTTGCATTCCTTTTCCCACAAGCATGTTAATTTACCAGAGAAAATGTTTGTAAGTCAGTCTATTTCATGAGACAAGTTAATACAGATGCGAAAACAGTTTTGGGAAATGTTACTTTTTAGCCAAAAAAAAAAAAAAAAAAAAAAAAAAAAAAGAGGAAGAAAATATTTTTTTTGAAAAAAAAAAAAAAAAAAAAAGAAAAGAAAAAAAAGAAGCAAAAATTTTCATTATGGTTAAACTGTACCAAAACAAATGAAATGTTGACTGTAATTAATTCAATGTTACTAGAGTTACCCATTTTTACCTATGTCTTGGTATTCTTGACAAAGAAAGCAATCTTGAGCTGAAAGGATGTACGTTTTTCCAGATTTATGATTTGCTCAGATAAAAGTAGGTAGTATCTCCTTGTAACCTGCTTTCTATGCACTGGGATAGGTTCAGCATAGGTTCAACATATAGGTTCAGCACTAACAGCCTGATGTATGGTGAAAATGAACTTCAGTACAGAGCATTCAGGATTTCCAAAGGTGTGGTGGGCTATAGTTTTTGTTCACTAATGAAATCTACAGTGTGTTAGGCGTACCACTTTCATCCAATTTCCATTTTATTTAATTCTTGAATGTTTTCCTCTACAGTGTTTCATATGTGAATAAGGCTTTTAATTTATTTTTATTTTTTTTAAGAGAAAGATGACTATCCTGATAACACTGACAATCAGCCTCTGTTTACCTTTCCAGAAACTTACTGCCTTTAAAAATTCCCATAGCTACTTGATATTTATGGCTACAATTTATTATCCAAAGCATAATTTTAGTTGTGGGAATGCACACTGATGTTCTGCATTACATAATTTCATTTTATTATTATTATTTCTTTAAAATTCATTCTCCAATATTTCTATGAATTTATTAATTTTTAATAGGAATTGCTTCACCTAAGAAGGAAGGTATCAGAACAAATCCATTGTTCCCCTTCTATCAGCAATTTATAGTAATAAACACTTGGGAAGAAACAATTCATCCCAGCTGTCTGGGATGTTTGAGGAGAACCTTCAGAAGTTACTTTTGTCCCATCACTGAAGAAAGTGTTCTAAGTGTATCTGGATCTCTATTGAACCAAAACTAGTTTAAAAAAAAAAAATAAAATAAAATTAGAGATTCCCTAATCAGCCCCAAATCTTTTCCAGTGACAGTGCTCATGTAAATCCGAGCATTTCTGCAATGGTCTGGAATCTCAGTTTTACACTGTTTGCCCCATATGAGATGGGAAGTTATTACTTTTTAACTTGCATTTAAGGGAGCAAACTTTCCATCTGCAAAAGAAAATGGAGCAAAGGGAGTCAGAATCTGCAGCAATGGCATTAAGACAAATTATTCAGATGCCCATGCACTCAGCCACCTCTATAATAACAGTTATACCTTGGTAAGGAAGGAAGAAGCAATCTGCATATGCCAGGCAAGAGTTTCTGGGCTGATTATCTTGGAAATTTGATGACTGAAACAAATCCCTAAATGTGCTTTCTTTTCTCCTTCCTTTTTTGTGATCATAAAGACCCTGGATAGCTTGTGCTGTTGCATTCCCCTTGGGCTGCTTTTTCCAGTATATGGGGCTCTGTGCTCTGGGACTCACAAAATTCTGAGCAGACAAGCAATAGCATAACTCAGCCCTCTGTTATTCGAGACAGACTACTACAGCACATTTTCCTCACCTTTCAGAAGGATGTTAAAATTCTTGGCAGTCATTACTGGAGAGTCAGTGTAGTCAGTTCTCCTGCTGTTTTACAAATCCATTAATGCTTCATAGTAAATCCAGCAATGTTCAAATCCCTGTACACAACCAACTTTCAAGAGCAAGAGGATGAAGCAAGATCTGTTACCAAGACTGCATTTACTAAACAGAATATGATGTACTTTGCCAAAAAAAAAGGAAAAATAAGCAAAATAAGTACCAAAAATATTAGCTGGATTCTGTTCTGAATTACACTCACATAAACTGAAGAGAACATACAAGATTTTTCTTTCATTTACGACAAGTAAACATCATTTGGATGTTTCGAGATATGTAACCAGAATTCTATTTGAAGGTTTACAAGATCACAGAATTTGTCACATTGATGCAGATGCAGTAAGTCAGAGTTTTGGGACACAAGTAGATGAAAAAATTCCTAAACGTCTTGATTTTGTCCAACTGTCCAAACTGTCAACAGAACTACTACAACACTGCAGACAATATAGGATGTATGAATAGATTTCTTCCACTTAACACTCTTCATAAACTCTCTGAGGGAAACACAAACACACAGCACATGAATAAAGTTTTTACTGTCTTTTATGTTTCCACTCTTCAGAAACCGGGCAAGCGTTCAGCCTTTGGCTGCCTGTTACTAACTTTAGCTTGTTTGGTTGCTTGTTAGTGCCCAATTAACCAATTCATCATGGGAAATGCTCCGTGCTGGCTCCAGAGCTGGCACCTCTGAAAATATTTACTTCCCCATTTCTTTTGTTTTTGTTTAGTCTTTTCTATTATTGTCAAATTCGTATTACATACAAGAGATGGGCTAGTCTCCTCACTGAAGTGAAAGATTGATATGGGAACATGTGTAAAACACAGCTAGTTGGCAATATCAGAAGCAAATATTCATTGTGCTGATTTTTTATTTCTATTTTTGTCGTTATTTATTTGCTTCAATGTGAGAGATACCTTCAGTTTCGTCGTATAATTATCAAGGCCCAGTTCCTTCAGAGAGCTGCAAAAGTTGATTCTGTATAACAAAACACCCCCAAATGTTAAAGAGATCCCAGCAGCATGGTTACTTTGTTGACCTCATCATTTTCCCAAACTAAGTAGTGCATAACACCTTCAACACCTTTTGCCTATATACTACATTCTCTACTTAAATATCATACAAATAATCTAATTCTGCATTTGATTTAGATTTTCTTTACATTTGAAAAAAAGAATGAAAGTTTTGGTTTTTGAAAGCCCAGGATGTTGCTTTATCTGATAAAGTCCTTTTGCACATTTTTTTTTATTTTATTCCTTTCTAAAAAAGGAAGTTCCATGTGAGGTGCGTTAAAAATGCCCCAAATCAACATGATTTGGTTTTCAAAGCAAATTTCCTTCTGATCTTCTGTGAAACTTTCATTTTGGAGCTAAGTTTTGGAGGAGATAATCTAATTTTAAAAAGAAATACATATAAAACCGTATTCTTACTTTAATTCTCTCATACATATGTGGAATTTGTGCTCTGAAGTGAAAAAAACGTGAAATCTCAAGAACTGTAACTTAGATCCAGATTTTTCCTTAAACGTGGTTCATCTGAAGCAAGATCCCTTCTCCTTTTTCTAATCTACGATCTCTACACCAGTATGCTAACAAACAGAAAAAAAGAATTGCAGCTGAGGAAAAAAGATTGACTTGTTTATCTCAAAGGACCAGATCTGACCCAGGCCATGATCCTTCAGAGAACTGCACAGGATATTTGGAAAATTCTAAACATACCACAGTAGAAATATGGTAGGTATATAGTAGCTTGTTGTAATTTCTTTTTTTTTTTTTTTTTGTCATCTGAACTGTGTTCAGTTTCTTCTTTTCAGTTCCTTCTCTCTATTTCACAAGAACCCTGATAGGAAAGACAATAGAAATAGCGGAATTTATCAAATAATAAGTAATATTTTCACAGGGAAATATAAAATAAAGAACTTATCTGGAATGAAGAAAACCTCAAATAAATTAAATAAATATAATATCTTTCCAGATTGGAAAAAAAAAAGAATGAAAAAATAATCCGTTCATATTCGAGCCATATGGCACAAAGTGAAATAAAGGATGCATCATGACATATTTATGATCTAAAAACACAGGAGTTTCCACATTTTTAAAGGCTATTCACATTCAGAAGGGACATAGCCTTGGAGCTGGGTATATATTTATAGATATTCCATAGAGTCTTCCAGCACAAAATGTAATACTAGGCATACTTTCTTTATTAGCAGTGCAAGAACTGATATATTCAGGGCTGATAGCAGTAATGTAAAGACAGAAAGTCCCAGAAGTAAAGTGTAAATAAGCTCTCCAGTCAGTGTGTTCAAGTGATTCTGTCTCAGCTCTAAACACAGGGATTATATATGCATAACACTTTGACTTCAAAAGAAGTGGTGATACCACTTTGAATTTACTCCTAAATAAGCATAAGATCATCTTGCCTGAATAGGGAACACCTCTTGGAACTTGAGCAAAAAAGAAAGTGCATCCTCTCTTGTAGCAACTCCAGGCTTCACAGGGAGATTACAGAGCTGCAGTTTACATTTATAGGGAGAAAATAAGAAAAGCCAAAGCTCTACTTGAGTTGACACTGGCCATTGTGTTGACAGGCAACAAAAAAGACTTAGAACATGTGAACAGCAAGAGGATGTCTAAGGAAATCACTGTACTGATACTTGAAGACGATCACCTGACAAACAGGCATGAGGAAAAAGCAGAGGCATTTAATGCCTTTTTTCAGCTCAGTTTTTAGTATTAGTGATAGATCTTGGGTTACCTGGTCCACTGCAAGACCAATGACTTTCCATTTGTGATCACTGTAATTGTAAGGGGTTGGTCACATCAGTTGATTGTCCTTAAGTCCATGAGGCCGATGGGATTCAAACCAGAGTTAGTGGAAGTTGTAGCTGGACCCTTCCCAACGGTTTATCAAATGTAATGGGATTGCAGGGAAGTCTCTGCTATCTGGAAATTAGTACGTTGTTTTTACAGATATACTTTCAGTCCACAGTACCAGATCAGGGCCTCTCAGCAGTGCAGCCACCATTTCATTTTTATTCTCCAAGACTGAGGGACTTTCAGATGTAGTCATTTCTATTGGGAAAAAAAGAAAAAAAAAAAACACAAAACAACAACGCGTGAGAAAATTCAAATGAGACCAAGGAAGAGATAAATCACAGCCATAGTGATACATCAGTCATACTGCATGCCAGTAACAGGACTGGTGGGAGCACTGACTCTGCTTCTGGTGTTAGGAGGAGTTACCAGCACCACCATCTTCTGACACATGCTGAATGGGCAATGCAGCAAGGAGTGTATGTTTTTCAGGGCTTTGAAGCAGAAGAAATAAGTTGTGGTCATGTGGTTTAGAGAACTTCATCTGTGCCTAGAAATTACCCTGTTTAGCAGGCTACCTGCCATGCTACTCATGCATTGGATTCATCTGGATACCCTGACTGAATCCCACCTACTAAGCTGAGTGTCATTTTGGGGCTCAGGTACTAATGCTCATCAATCAGAAGAACTCTTCTTGGCTGAATGCAAATATTTGCAGGGAGAAGGAAGGGACAATGAATTCTTCATTTTCAAAAATAATTCTTCAAAAGGATAATCTAATCCAAATGATTTTTTAAAAATGCTACTTAGTATTGCCAGTAGAAAAGGCTAAGAACTTTCTATAGGAATTCTAAAGTGCTATTTACTGCTATAGTTCAGCCAGTAATTCAGTTTTCCTAGGTCTAAATTCAGGGTATGATGTGTAAAAAGAACCAATTCAAGAGACATATGAATGAAATTAGAAATTCAAGCATGCGTGATTCATTCTGCCAGCATCATCAGCTTGATAAATGCAGGCTCAAAATGCCCAAGGTCAATAATTCTGTGAGAAGAGTGAAAGGAAACTACATTCATGAAAAACAACAAAACCTTCACAGTTGTAATGAGGGAATTTGTGAGAGGTATGTTCCTTCCAGAAATTAGTTTTCCACAAGGCATGAAAGGTAATGATAAAAGTGTAATAATCTGAGTGTCAAAATAGTCAGTTATTTATCTGACTGAATTCTTTCATACAGTCAGACAAGAGATAAGAAAAAAGAGCTTTTCCATTCCCATTTCTTCATCCACTTGATGTTCTGTAAGTTTCCTTACAAATTGCTGTGCCACAAATAACATTGCTCTTTTCTATGTTTCCCTGTCAGGCATTGATACACCTGTCATAACATCCCTATGGTTTAATTCTCAGAACACTAGAATTAGTGCACTGTAGGACAAGCCTACACAGTCGTTACAAATTCTTTTCTTTTCTTTTCTTTTCTTTTCTTTT